>CM042410.1:39928336-40275836 GCA_023634145.1 Thymallus thymallus
CACGTGTAAGAATAATATCTCTTACACATTTAGCGTTGAGCTGTAGCCAGATCAAGAAAATAAAGTGTATGTGCGAAGTGCAGAAAGACACAGTGACTTCCTTCGTCCTGTCCAATCCCACAATTCACACATACTGGCCCGTCAGCTGCCTTGCCTTGCAGCTTTGCTCTCAGTATACAGTAGCCTATCATCTGGCTGCTCGAAAGGCCAAGTACATTCCTTGGAACGCGGGAGTTCCCTCCCATTTCTCTACCTCTAAACAGTCGACAGGGGTCCTTCAAGGCAGAGTTCAAGTGAAAGTCCCCTTCACCTCTCCTCCTGCTCAGTCAGTCTGTCGATTGGCTTAGTCACACAGGTCACAGAGAGGACACTTTGATGACATTGGAGCTGGCGGTGGTGTCGATGCTGGGGGCCTGTGGGCTGGTGGGGGGTGGGGGGGGCCTGCGCTGGGGGGGTCCGTGGAGACCATCCCCGTCAGTGGTGCCGGAGGGGGCCGTGGGGATGCTGATGATCGCCGTGGTGATTTGACTGCCCTTGCAGTTGATCAGGCCCACCTCGTCTGTCTTCATGTTGAGACTGGAGCGACTGAGAGAGAGAGAGAGAGAGAGAAAGAAAGAGAGAGAGAAAGAGAGAAAGAGAGAGAGAAAGAGAGAGAGAAAGAGAGAGAGAGAGAGAGAGAGAGAGAGAGAGAGAGAGAGAGAGAGACGGACGGACGGACAGACAGAGGGAAAATACTGTAAAAGTGCAGTCATTTTACAAACGGCCCAACAACTTGTAACAAAAGCGATAGATACAATCCTACAGTGCCATCTAGTGTTTGCTATGGGGACTGCATGTGTGCATGACACACATCTGTGCTGAGTATGACGAAGTTGCCCTACTGATCTAAGATCAGTTTAGTCTATTAATGGTATCTACCTACCTACATGTAGATATTACCTCAATTACCTTGACTAACCGGTACTTCCTGTATATAGTCTCCTCACATTGACTCTGTACTGGTACTTCCTGTATAAAGCCTCCTCACATTGACTCTGTATCGGTACTTCCTGTATAGAGCCTCGCTACTGTTATTTTACTGCTGCTCTTTAATTATTTTTTATTTTTACTTTGACTAAACAATGTTGAATTACTGGTTAATGGATTCCCCGTCTCACTTTTCTCCAAACCTAAAATAAATAAATAAATACATAAAATCAGATGCGGTATTTATTGGGCAATATATGCGCCGCTTTGTTTATAATGCACGGTCCGCTCTCCCTTAAGGCTTTCCCCAGTTGACTCCCAAGAGACCAAAACAGACTCAGATCACGCGTTCAGATCATGTTCGAGCCTCGGATTGGACAGTGAAACACACGCGCGCACTTGTAGGCGACGTGCAGGTGTTTCATTTCTCATGCCGTCATGGCTGAAGCCAGTGCAAATTCCTTCTATTTATGTGTCCAGGTTAAACGTGGGACGTCCCTCATTATAAACAGTCGGTTAACGTCATGGTTATTGCATTATTTTCAGATCTATCAGATGCGATTTAATAGATGAAACAACAATGTCATTGAACCAGAGATCAAGGCATTCATCAGCAAAGATGCAGTGCAAGCTGAAAGTATTGTAATCACCTGGCTAGATCATAAAGGAACAATTGTCCAGAGGGTTGAGTTTACGAATTCACGGTTTATAAACCCAACTCCACACAGGCTACTGTTCGGCCGTAGCCCACTCCAAATAAATGAAAGAGCCTCGCATAAAACAACCGTGACCATTTCTTGTGAAGACCAGGGGCCTCATTTATAAAACGGACTTACAATCAATTTTGATCTTAAGTATGACTTAGGCAGAAAACCACGTATAAGTAGTTATTTATAAAACCTTATGTTGACGTGGAAATTATCTTATCTCTATGCAAAGTCTAGACTTGACGTAAGTGAGTTTCCTGCTGGTTATGTAGGGGTATTGCAGTTTGGGACGCATATGCGTCCAAGCCTGTGGTGAACTTTGCATTAGTTTTATGAACAATTTGTTAGGAATTATAAATTAAAGGTGTGAGGAATTAATTGCCAGACACAAGGTGTTTTGAATAAAAAACAGGATGCAATGTTCTATAAATAGTGTGTCAAATGAGAAAAAAGTAACCATGGCTGTTCTTGCATTATTGGAAGACATTGAAAACCGTGCTTTTAGAAGGGAGAGAGTTTTCAGAGACCGGAATGACGTCTTTGTGCATGATGATCCATGGTTTATAAATCGCTATCGTCTACCAATACATTTTCTGTTAGATTTTTGCACAGATTTAGCCCCTAATCTGGAAAGGAACACACGCTGTAATCATGCCATACCCGTGTCTGTCCAAGTATTGTCTACTCTTGGATTCCGTGCTACTGGGACATTCCAGAGGGAAATGAGTGACAGGTCGGGTATATCACAGCCATCATTCAGCCTCATCCTGCCACAAGTGATCTCGTCTTCCAAAAAGTTTGCTTTTCTCTTTTGGTCCATGGCTATTCATGACTGGGGTTTGGGGAGAAGAGGCCCCTCTGTATGGGGCTAACCTGTCCCACTGAGAGAAAGCTGCACCTGGTAAACAACCTCCCCTACCCTCTCCAGGACGCTGCAGGGCCCCACCCAGTGGCTGTCCAACTTGGGGCATCTGCCTTTCTTTCTCAGGGGGCTGTAAACTCAGACCAGCTCCCCAGCCACAAAGTGCCTTCCCCAGGTGTGCACTTCATAGTTCCTCTTCTGCCTCACACCTGCATTCACCAGCTGTTCTCTGGTGAAGGTGTGGGCTGTCTTCAGGCAGTTCTGGAGTCTCCGGGCATACTCCGGCCACGGGGGAACCAGAGGGCTACCCAGGGGCCGACCCAACGCCATCTCTGCAGGGGTGCGGCTCTCTCTCCCCAGCATGAGGAGGGCAGGCGAGCAGGAGGTGGAGTCTTGGACCACGGAGCGGCATGCCATGAGGACCATAGGCAGGTGCTTGTCCCAGTCACGCTTGTGTTTGGCAGAGACGATGACCAGCTGCTATCCAAGCGTTTTGTTGAAGCGCTCCACAAGGCCATCACTGGGTCTTGTGCATACCCAGCCTCTCACACATGGTGGCGAACACACAGGACTCAAAGTTTCTGCCTTGGTCGCTGTGGAGGACTCTGCAGCTCGAAACCTGCTGAACATCCCCGCTGTCAGGGTGTCGACGATGGTCTCTGCCTCCTGTTTAGGCAGAGCATAGGCCTCAGGCCATTTTGTGAAATAGTCCATGGCCGTGAGCACCCAGCGGTTTCCACTGTCTGTGGTGGGGAAAGGCCCAACTACATCCACTCCCACCCTCTCCATGGGAGCCCCAATTGGGAATTGTTGGAGCTGAGCATGAGAGCGGCCTGGAGGGCCCTTTCTCTCTGTGCAGTTGTCACAACGGCAACAAAAGTCCTCCACATTCCTCTTGTGCTCACCCCAGTAAAAGCCCTGATGGAGACGGCGGAGTGTTTTTGTGACCCCAAAGTGTCCATTCGCCAACCCCCCATGAGTGCTCTGGAGCACAGCCTCCCACAGTGCTTTTGGGACCACCACCTGCCACCTCTCCTCTCCCGTAGCTGACTCCATCCATGCCCGCTGTAGCACGCCATCAGCCAGCCGCAGTCTCTCAAACTTTGACCACAACCCTTTGGTCGCGAGTGAGAGCGTTGCCACCTCTTCCCATGGTGGCCTCAGCTGCGACTCCACCCACTGTAACACTGGCTGTAGGTCTGTGTCCCGCCCCTGCTGCGGCCCCCATTCAGCCACGCCAACAGTCTGCAGCTCACATCAGACAGGCCCTCTCGCGCAACACACTGTGGCACAAACCCCCTCCTCTGCACACAACTCTCTCTCACGGCCCTCTCTCCGCTCACAGTGGCGTCTGCAATACAGGGCCGACGGGACATGGCGTCGCCGTTGGATTGGTGTGCCCCTGCCCTGTGCACCACTGTGAAATCGTACGGCTGAAGCTCCTCCGCCCAGTGTGCAACCTGCCCCTCTGGCTCTTTGAAAGACATGAGCCACTGGAGAGCAGAGTGGTCAATCCTTACAGTAAAGGGCAGGCCACCCAGGTAGGACTTGAAGTGTTTGATGGAAGCCACAACAGCAAGGAGCTCCTGCCGGGTGACACAGTAGTGGCGCTCATGTTTGTTGAATGTTTTACTAAAGTACGCTGCCCGCTGCATCTCCCACACAGCCTTGTCTGCCGCCTTCTGGCGTGCCGAACCTCTGAGTCTGAATTCAAACAGCAACTGCCACAACCGTTCCTGCTGCTCGGGGTCAAGACCAACACAGTTACTCCCCCATATCTCCCTCACTGCAGACAGTGTCCTCTCCTCTCTGGGCTGGGGCGGCACGGCCCGGCTGTGTCGTGGAGGTAGCTGGGGGAATGTAACACACAGATGTGGAGCAGGGGGGGCAGTCATAGGGGGGGGCAGTTATCTGCTGCTTTAACTGTTGGAGTAAAGGGGTTGTTGGGTTGTGTGAATGTGACATTAGGGGGGCCATGGTGATTGCCGGCCCTCCCTGGAAGGGCAGTGTGCCCCCATTTAGGTCTAACTGGCAGCCTGTGCTCCTAAGAAAGTCCAACCCCAGGATACAAGGGTCCTGCACAGTCGCCACCCACACAGGATGACTTACAGTCCTGCCCTCTACTGTCAGAGTCATTATTCCCTTCCCTTTCATGGGTGCCAGCTCACCTGTGACTTTGCGGAGCTGCACAGTTGTGGGCTCAAACTGAGTCCAACCTGGCACAATATCCGGCCTCACCAGGGTTACTGTGTCCACCAGGGCAGAGCAGGGCACCCCATCCCCCATGACAAAAGTCCCCAACACAGGTCTGGCCAACCACAACAACAAGCTCCATCCGCTTGCACTTGTCCGCTTCTGGGGGACGTGGAGCCTTGCTGGTGATGGTTGGGAAAGAGAGCCAGGGGTCCGCACTGCCCCGTCTATGCGGACCCCAAGCCATTTCCCTGAGTTCTGGTGGACATGGGGCAATCCTGGCACAGATGGCCTGACTGGCCACACCCCCAGACCCTGGGACCAGGACGTGTGTTTCGTGCCGCCTGCACAGCACGAATGAGTTCAGTCATTTCAGCCACCCATGCAGGCTTTTCCGGCTCTGGGCTGCTCTGCCTCCCAGCCGGCACAGTGGGTTTGTCTCCCTGCACCTCCACTGAAGCCACAGATGAAGCCACAGCCCACACAAGCTCCCTCTCCAAAGCCATCTTCATGTCCATATAGACTAGGACAATGTGGTAAAGTACTGTTATTCCTTATCCACTTACTGTATTTTTATTTCAAATTTTCATTTTTTTTTCACTCGCCTGCCTCACTATTCTGGGGGGAAAATCCGTTAAACAGTGAATCAATTTTATCTGGCCTTAACACTTATTTTTCTTAAAACTGCATTGTTGGTTAAGGGCTTGTAAGTAAGCATTTCACTGTAAGGTCTCCACCTGTTGTATTCGATGCATGTGACAAATACAATGTGATTTGATTTCTTTCATACGTTTATTGTAGATTTGTGTCTAAAGAGAGACAACTACAACCTTTATCCATGTGCCTGGCTACCTGCAGTCTCTAACCTGGTGGCATGGGGCAGCTTATCCCCACACTGGATATGCAGGGCGCTGAGCTCCTGTAGTGGGCCCTGCTGATGGCTGGAGTTGGGCTGGGGGGAGTTCATCTTCCCCCGGCGGGTACAGCAGGTGCCTATGGGCCCGTCCTGGCTGGAGGAGGGGCTGCGGGAGGTGTAGCTCTGGACCGTGGTCTCCAGGCAGTTCTGCTCATACAGCAGCTCATCCACAAACTCATGGGCCTGCGGAGGAGGAGAAGGATCAAAAAACAGCTGCTGCCGGGTTGATTATATATTCACACTATATAAGTGAATATATGGTTTATATAGTGATATAATAGTTGTTATCACTATATATAATAAGACCTCAGAGGATGTGTGTCATGCTGGGTAACAGGTCTTATAGGATTGTTTTCAGCAGCGGTGGCAAAGTTTGCATGGGTGGGGTGCTCCGGGGCATCCTTTTGCTGGGGGGAGAGAACATTTTACGTTTTTAAAGCTAGTTTTCTGCAATTCTACACATTTTGCCATGGGGCTGAGAAACAATAATCTGTTTTAAATAAAATGTTCTGCAATTCTACACAGTTTGCCATGTGCTTATGCTATCTGAGTGACTCAAACATTATAACAAAATCTATGGCCCCCCAAGCCATGACATCTTGGGAATTGTAGATTCTCCATGCTGTCTAGTTTTTATTTTGATGATTTTTAGTTCTCAGAGATGATCTTATTGAAATATATAGGTTCCTATCTTCTCTTCATACTCTATATCTGGTTTTTGTAATTTAAGTTTATACAGAAAAGGCCTGCCGCTAAATGAATACAGGGGAAACACAACTCCTATCTCAATAACAACATTGGATAACATGTCTCTGTAATTTGAATAATGAATAAGTCAATTTATTTATGGTTTTCTATTAATTGTGTATGGTAGAGTATGGTTAGAATATGGTTTTCTAGTCATACAAATGTAGGATCTTAATTTAAGATAGTTTGCTACAGCAGGAAAATAATCCCGCAGCAACAGGAAATGTGAGTTATTATGTGGATTATAATTAATGGACATTTTTGTAGGGGTTGATACATTTTTCTTAAGGGAAAATCAAGTTTCGATGTGGAAATGACAAACTTCAGAAGCTTTTTAAAACCTCAAATACACTACAAATTCTACATTTCGTCCATTGCAGGAAAGTTCTCCTGCAACAGAGTGATCAAATTAAGATCCTACATCTGTAGAGTATGGTTGGACTAGAGACTCACAGTGGTCTTCTCCAGACAGTGTAATAGGTGGTGGTGTTGGCTCTCTAATAACGACATGCTCTTGTTGAGCTGCTGTTCTTCTTCCTCTGACCCCTTAGTGGACAAACAGAAAACACACAGGAACACAGAGAAAAAACATACAATGCAAACATTGTTAACAGTCACATACAGTGCCTTCAGAAAGTATTCAGACCCCTAGACTTTTTCCACATTTTGTTACATTACAGCCTTATTCTAAAATGGATTAAATAAACAAAAATCCATAGTAATCTACACACAATAGCCCATAATGACAAAGCAAAAACTTTTGCAAATGTATTAAAAACAAAAAACAGGAATACCATATCTACATAAGTATTCAGACCCTTTGCAATGAGACTCAAAATTGAGCTCAGGTGCATCCTGTTTCAATAGATCAATGGAGCCCAACTGTGGTAAATTCAATTGATTGGACATGATTTGGAAAGGCACACACCTGTCTATATAAGGGCCACAGTTGACAGTGCATGTCAGAGCAAAAACCAAGCCATGGGGTCAAAGGAATTGTCCATAGAGGCCCGAGACAGGATTGTGTCGAGGCACAGATCTGGGGAAGGGTACAAAAAAACATCTGCAGCATTGAAGATGGCCTCCATCATTCTTAAATGGAAGAAGTTTGGAGCCACCAAGACTCTTCCTAGAGCTGGCCGCCCTGCCAAACTGAGAAATCGGGGGAGAAGGGTCTGAATACTTATGTAAATGTCTTTTTATTTTTTTTTAAAATAAATTTGCAAAAATGTCTAAAAACTGTTTTTGCTTTGTCATTATAGGGTATTGTGTGTAGATTGATGAGGGAAAAAAACAATTTAATGAATTTGAGAATAAGACAGTAACGTAACAAAATGTGGAAAAAGTCAAGGGGTCTGAATACATTCCGAAGGCACTGTACATAGTAGTAGAAGTGTGTTGGTTAGGCACTTGACCTCCAGGTATTTTGTTTCAATATCAATATGGCTACCAAATAAACAGGTAAAGATGTTATGTGCCACTGATGTTTCAGTCTTTTCTGACAGAATCAAGTGGCTGGAGAATGTTGCGTAGGATTTCATTGTAACGTCATGTGAAGGCTGATTTAAATACCTCGTTGATATTGTTTTGCTTGTAAGGTTGTTGCTTCAGAGAGTTGAAAAGGAGAGAAGAGACAGAGACAGAAAGAAACAAAAAGGCAGAAAGTGCTTTACTTATCTGGATAATTCTCTACATTCATTTCATGAATTACTCCTCCTAGTCTCACAAAAAACAACTGAACTTGATTTAATTTCAATTGAACAAAATTGGATATATCAGTTAAACATTTTTAACTACTTTCAACAACAATCATGGTAAAACACATTTTAAAACACAATATGCAGAAACACCTCCTGTTTGTGACAAATGCTGCTAGGCACAACATTGGACAACATCTGGAAATACCTGAGTCTCCATCTGCTGAGATCTGTTACATTTACTGTCATTCAAACTACACACACAGTCAGTTCAATGGTGGACAGTAACACAGTGTTTGTCTCTGAATGATTAGTCTTTGAAGGTTTTTCAGTTGGATGAATTAATCTGGAAGTATAGCCTATCTCCTGTGAGAGGGATACACTACATGACCAAAAGTATGTGGACACCTGCTTGTCGAACATCTCATTCCAATATCATGGGCATTAATATGAAGTTGGTCCCCCCTTTGCTTCTAGAACAGCCTCCACTCTTCTAGGAAGGCTTTCCACTAGATGTTGGAACATTTCTGCGGGGAATTGCTTCCATTCAGCCACAAGAGCATAGTCGGGCACTGATGTTGGGCGATTAGGCCTGGCTTGCAGTCGGCGTTCCAATTCGATGGGGTTGAGGTCAGGGCTCTGTGCAGGCCAGTCAAGTTCTTCTTCCACAGTGATCTCGACAAACCAATTCTGTATGGACTTCACTTTGTGGACAGGGTCATTGTCATGCTGAAACAGGAAAGGGCCTTCCCCAAACTGTTGTTACCACGTTGGAAGCACAGAATCATCTGGAATGTCATTGTATGCTATAGTGTTAAGATCTCCCTTCACTGGAACTAAAGGGGCCTAGCCCGAACCATGAAAAACAGCCCTAGACCATTATTCCTCCTCCAACAAACTTTACAGTTGACACTATGCATTCGGTCAGGTAGCGTTCTCCTGGCATCCGCTAAACACAGATTTGTCTTTTGGACGGCCTGATGGTGAAGCGTGATTCATCACTCCAGAGAACGTGTTTCTACTGCTCCAGAGTCCAATGGCGGAGAGCTTTACACAACTCCAGCCGCATGGTGATCTTAGGCTTATGTGCAGCTGCTCGGCCATGGAAACCCATTTCATGAAGCTCCCGATGAACAGTTATTGTGCTGACGTTGCTTCCAAAAGCAGTTTGGAACTCGGTAGTGAGTATTGCAACTGAGGACAGACAAATTTTACGTGGTACGTGATTCAGCACTCAGCGGCCCCGTTCTGTGAACTTGTGTGGCCTACCACATCGCGGCTGAGCCGTTGTTTCTCCTAGACATTTCCACTTCACAATAACAGCACTTACAGTTGAATGGGGCAGCTCTAGCAGGACAGACATTTGAGGAACTGACTTGAAAAATTCACTGAGCTCTTCAGTAAGGCCATTCTACTGCCAATGTTTGTCTGTAGAGATTGCATGGTTGTGTGCTGGGTGTTATACACCTGTGAGCATCGGGTGAGGCTGAAATAGCCTAATCAAATAATTTGAAGTGGTGTCCACATACTTTTGTATATATAAGCTGTGTTCAAATACCCATACTAACATACTGTATACTACATGCTATATACTATTAGTTAATTTTAGTATACTGTAAACGAACGGTATCGTTTCAGTTGAGCATACTAGAGCTTCGCCTGTCTACCGGAAGTTGATGCTGTTGCTATGCAACCTCTTGCTAGCTTGTTAGCATAACAAATGACTAGCTAAACATTTGACGATTGCGGGTGTGTTCGTAAATTCAATCTGGAGTGCCAGAGTGCGTTCTAGGCATTTCTAAATCCAGAGCGTTGTCAGATTGTCCATTCGTAAATTCAGAGCGTTTCGCTCTCAGAGCATTCAGAACGCACACTGGCCGAGGAGTAGGGTTGATCCGAGCGTTCAACAGCAATCAAGCATTTAAGCTAACTGGCTAACGTTGGCTAGCTACTTCCAGACACAAATGAGAGAACGCCTCACTCTGACCATTTTACTCGCCCTAGCAGAGCTGGTTAGGCTGTTTTCATGTTATCCAGAGCGTTGGTGACTGTAACTGTAGTGCTGGCAACAAATTAATGACGTTTTTTTCCCCCCAACGTTTACTGACACCGGCCATATACAACGGGTGTTAAGCGTCCGTAAAGCCATCAGTTATTCTGCGCGAGAGTGCTCTGAAATCGGAGTAGATAGCCATAATTAACTCCATTGAAACACACAACGACTATACCACTTAGCTCAGAATGATGTGAATAATCAAGTCAATAAACGTTGGGTAGTTAGTTAGATAGCAGAGAGTTAATATACTGCCTGGGAAGTTTGATGTATTAGTAGCCAACCAACGTTAGATAACTAGCTAACATACCGATACATACTGCTGTAATGCTATGCGGTTGGTAAGGATTGTCAGCCTACATAATGTGTTAAGTAATTTATTTGAAAAGTCATTACTTTATTACATTGCTCAACATTTTCTTAACATTTGTCATAATTAGTTAAAGCAATGAATTTGTATCCGCTCTCGTCGTACTTCAGCTGCATATTATCCGCCATTTTCTTCAATTCTGAAAAGTTAAAAATCCACGCCCATTTTCTGAAGAATTGCATTATGGGCCCTAAAAGCATGGAAATAGTGTCCACTGCATGTATACTTTGTATTTTTGCCAATTTAGTACGACATCCGGGAACTTTTATCATACTTACTATATCCATACTATGACCAATAAGCATACTATATACTCAATTCACGTCACAAACAGTACGGTTAGTGCGGTTAGTATGAGTATTCGAACACAGAACCTTTGCCTGTTGATGTGTGGGGTAGTAGCAAACCAATAACCGAGAAGACCTAACAGAGCTTGTTATCTGCCTGAGAATAACTATAAGGGGAGAAAATCTTCCCAACTCCGTAGAGGACAGAGTTAGCTACACTGTAAAAAAGCCTTAACCAATTGCTTAATCAGCATCATTCTGTGAGTTTAGTGGACTTCAAAAGCACTCGAAAGGCAAGTTGTTAGCAACATGGTTGTTGTATTCAATGGTGTTCAGTACTGTAGCCTTCACCAAGTGAGTGTCTAAGTGAATATGTTATCTTTCAAATTAAAGTCTTTATGACAATACATTACACATATCATAAAGCCTTTCTTTGAGGGCCTAGTTACACCCTAACACAGAGGAATCCAGCCAGAGGGAGGATGTTCACTCAACCGAAAATTCAAAGCTGATTGAACATACAATTCAACTTGAGAATATTTATGTCCAAATGTTGAGCAAACTCACCATTTTGTTTTTTACATTGCAGTTCTTTTTTCAGATATGTGGGCCCACGCAGCCCTGGCTGTCTGCAGTGACATGAACATAATTATAACTGCCAGAGCGCTGGCAGACTCATCACAGCCCTGTTAAAACCACTGACTAAATTAAGGCTCTGAATGCTTTACCATTTATATGATAATTTTGACACTTCCAAAACTCCAATGGACACTCAGCTCCAAGTCTTTTACAGGGTAGATGTGAATGGATTTCAGTCAGTGCCGTAGTTTAACAGACTGCTCCTGTGAGCATGTCAGTCATGTCGGTCTGTATGCATGTGTGCAACACAACAGAGAGGACTAAAACACACAGCAGGGTGAAATGGGAGCAAGCCAAGACATTTAGAAAAGAGAGAGGAGATACTGTCTGGTCAGTAATGAAGAAGCCCAGACAATCACAATAATCCTAGTCAAAGACATTACAGCTACATTCCAGCTAGAATTGCTTGAGCTTTAGCTCAGCGGGCTAACTCAAACTTGTGGTATGCACCACTTGTGTGCATATCTCAAACTAGGATTGGGCCTTCAGAGGTCAAAGGGCAACCTTACCGTGAGCTCCAGCAGTTCGTTGAGGAGGTCGTTGCGTTTGCTCTGGAGGAAGCCCGTGCATGAGCTGCCCGTCTGGGCTATTCTTATCCTGGCCAGTCTGGCTTTCTGTGTAGGGAGAGGTTAACATGTCAAACCCAGACAGGGATGAGAGATCATCATCATCTAATGGTGAGAATGTGTAGCCTCATCATCACTCCTTCCCTGGATGATGTAAGTGTGTCACCATGGATTTTTTTGTGATACAATTATGACTCTTATTATTATTGGCTTGAAAAGTTTCAGAACATTTAGACTTTCCTAGGGTATGATTTATTTCAAGTTAGCTATTATGAACTATTTCACGTGGGTGCAATTTCTGCTTTTGTCAGGATACTTCCAATGGATCAGTTGATGGGGCATAACGATGAACTAAAAAGAAATTACAAATTGAGGAGAGGAATTAAAAATAAACAATGTAAAAACCTGCGGCCAAATCTATCAGTAACAAAACACTGATGTGCCAGTGAAACGGTGATAATGACGATGAAGCAAAACTATGCTTAAGATAGTTTGGGTCTGTCAATCCATGCAGGACTAAGGACTTCCAAAGTTCTCTCTTGTTCTAAATCCTAGAGATCTTTTCCTTGGTGTGATCTTGGTCTGTGAAACAGCTGTACAGTACGGTAAATGCAGTCAATGCAAAAGTGTAAGAGAGGTGATAGAATTGATTCACACGTCTCTATCTGGCAAAGATAATAGATTACCACAATATTATGACTGTAGACAAATATTAGATCCACACTATAATGTACTACCATCTACATTGCAAGTCTACCATACAGCACAAACAGCACAAACATATCTTGGATCTCTCTGCCTGTCACCAGTGAGAAATAAAATACAACTTTGAATTTAAGTGAGCAGGCTGTCTGTCTCATGCCATCTGCTTTACTCTGACATGTTGATCAAAGGCTTTGTTCGACGCATGAAAAACTGAAAGGACAAACTGGAGCTAACTGAGAAGAGTCTTTGAAAATGGTGGTCATGTGTGCTGATGGTTTAAAAAAAAAAATATATATATATAAATATTTCAAACTTAATCCTGTTCTACTTCCTTCCGTATCTCTGACGGGATGTTTCACTGATTCAGCTGGCAAGCCACAGCCCAGGAGTAAAGTAATAGTCATCTCTGAGCAGTGTGTCTGATCTGATCTAACGGAGCCAACATCCTCTCTGTCCGATCAGACGGGCAGATGGACTGCAGCCGTTCACACATGACAAAGGATAGAGTTCCAGGAGTTTCTCTGAAGGGAAGCAAGCCTTGAAACAACTTGGTGACCTTTCCCTCTTTCCTCTCCTTCCGTTCTATGCCTGAAGTCTTCTTCTCCCCTGGACTCCCTCCTCTTTCTGGCCCTGACGGCACACTGTTTCTCTCTGTATGGCTCAACTTGACTTTGCCATTTCATTAACACTGTGACTCCAGACAATTCAGAGCCCGCTGTGCTCCGGTTGAGAGCCCTCCCAATTAGTCTAGCAAATATGATTTCTGATTTGTGTTAAACTAAAATTAAACGTGACTCTGGACTTTGGTAGCACGTCACCAGAGAATTAGACTCGCCACAAAGTTACTTGTCCTCTTTGGGTGGCGTGCCAAGCTAGAGGTGACCCTCAGGTATAACAAAGGAGCGGGTGCATTAGGGGAGATGGCCACACATTCTTCTTGATACCCTTCTTACATATTATTAACTACCAGCCTATCTCTGTGCGGGAAGCACATATCTGATAGACATATTTAAATGTCTGTACGAGGAGGATAGGAAACATGAGAAGTTATTTTTTTTCCCAGCTTTGGCCCCAGATGGCCAGCTAATTGTACTGGGAGCCTGGAGCAGCCCACTATTAGAGCAGAATGAAGACAGATGAGTGGGAGGGAGGGGTGAACGCAGCTAATTTGAGAGACACCCGCTCTGGTTAGTCATTGCACGTGGAGCAAGGTGCATGCAGTGCACCTCCCCTCCTGTCTCGGTTTCAGCAGCCTTGTATAAATGAGTAATAACTGTTAGCACATAGAGGGTAAGGACCATGAGGGGCACCAGGAAATTAGAGATTAACCACTGCAGTGTTAGAACTCTTGACAGGTTTCCACTGCAATTAGAAGAATATAAATCGTGATGTTTCCTCACTGTAGAAGAGCAGAGGAAAGCATACAGTAGCTCTTTGCCTTAACAGTTGACCTCAGGAGTTTTTGATTAAATGTGCAACTTGAACAAGCAATTTGATAAAATTGAGAAAATAAGTGAAATTGCGTTTGTTTCGAAATTGCATTGGTTTCCCATAAATTGCTACTGCTTTGGACCTGAAATGTTTGTGAGAGTTTTCCTTAGGCCCACAGTAAGTGTGAAGATAATGTGTCTTGGGTATAATTTAAAATGTTGAGTTAAGAAGGGGAGTGTGGCTTAGATACCTCCAAATTGTGCACATTCATGGTTTCAGAATTTCATTGTGTGAATTGTTTGTCTTTAGATTTGTTTTATTATTATTATTATTATTTTGTGTTATTGTATATTTTTTTAGGGGGTGGATCATCTTTAAAGATTGTTGCCTCCATCAATATAATTTTCTGCATAATTTCCAATCCCCCATATATTTTTGGGGAAAATATACACTACCGTTCAAAAGTTTGGGGTCACTTAGAAATGTCCTTGTTTTTGAAAGACAAGTACATTAGAGTGTTTAGTTTGAGAAACAGACGCATCACAAGTCCTCAACTGGCAGCTTCATTAAATAGTACCCGCAAAACTACAGTCTCAACGTCAACAGTGGAAAGGTGACTCCGGGATGCTGGCCTTCTAGGCAGAGTCGCAAAGAAAAAGCCATATCTCAGACTGGCCAATAAAAAGAAAAGATTAAGATGGGCAAAAGAACACAGACACTGGACAGAGGAAGATATGGCTTTTTCTTTGCAACTTTGCCTAGAAGGCCAGCATCCCGGAGTCGCCTCTTCACTGTTAACGTATAGATTGGTGTTTTGCGGGTATTATTTAATGAAGCTACCAGTTGAGGACTTGTGAGGCGCCTGTTTCTCAAACTAAAAACTCTAATGTACTTGTCCTCTTGCTCGGTTGTGCACCGGGGCCTCCCACTCCTCTTTCTATTCTGGTTAGAGACAGTTTGCACTGTTCTGTGTAGGGGGTAGTACAAAGCGTTGTATGAGATCTTCAGTTTCTTGGCAATTTCTCGCATGGAATAGCCTTCATTTCTCAGAACAAGAACAGACTGACAAGTTTCAGAAGAAAGTTATTTGTTTCTGTCCATTTTGAGCCTGTAATCAAACCAAACTAGTCTAAAGGAGGCCAGTTTTATTGCTTCTTTTATCAGCACAACAGTTTTCAGCTGTGCTAACATAATTGCAAAAGGGTTTTCTAATGATCAATTAGCCTTTTAAAATGATAAACTTGGATTAGCTAACACAACATGCCATTGAAACACAGGAGTGATGGTTGCTGATAATGGGCCTCCGTACGCCTATGTAGATATTCCATAAAAAAATCAGCCGTTTCCAGCTACAATAGCCAGTTACAACGTTAAAAGTGTCTACACTGTATTTCTGATCAATTTGATGTTATTTTAATGGACAATAAATGTGCTTTTCTTTAAAAAAAATGGACATTTCTAAGTGACCCCAAACTATTGAACGATGCACACATACACACTGTTTTTTAGAATATACCTTCCTTTATTATTCCTTTATTATTCCCCGCAAACCCTACCATTAGTAAACTAATCAACAATAACACTTAGGCTTCTACTTCCTGGTTATACATACTATACACATTTTACAGACACAATCTATTTTACAATAGTTATATTTGTTTGTTTTTAGTCCTGGCCTTCCTCTGTTTCTAATGTCCATCCAATTTGATTTGTATTTGCCATATATTTGTAACTGTGATATTTCACAAAGGTTCTGAACCTATATACATTCTACAGACCCCGTATGTTTTACATGTGTTATCTTATTGTTATTAGTCCCGCCCTTCAGCTCCACTCAACCCCTCCCATCTATCTCTTAACACCATCCATATTGGATTTCTACTTGCCATATATTTTTCAACTGTCTCTTCAGTTTTTGATGGAAAGAAAAGGGTTAACGCTGAAGAGGAAAAAAGATCCAATCAGGATTTTTCTTTGCTGGTCTCTGGGGAGATGTGATAAATTGTATACCTGCACTACACTACTTTGACACACACCACTAGGGATTAAGAAGTGAGACTATAAAATACGGTTTATACCTGCGTATACCCTCCACTACTGTACACCCCTGGCCCTTTGTGTTTTACAAAAAGTGCACTCACCTACATGAGTGTATTCATGTTTCAAGAAAGGAGTGTATATATTTGGCCTGGCGAAGTGGTTTTATGCACTGACTGAATGAAAGCTGATAATTATGAGGTTTTTTTTTGTCTCGGGAAGAAATTACGAGTCCTCACTGACCGAGACACTCAATATGTGGTCTCGAGTCCGGGTCTCGAGTACTACAACACTGGGGACAGCCCTAGTGTGTGTACTTAATGCTTAACGTGTCTGGTCAGAGCACCTGTGGAGGGTTTTCTCTCCAAGGGACTCTGAGGGTTTATACAGTCTGATGGACAAAGATCTGATACTCAGTATTCAAGTACTTCATGGGTGAACACAGCTCAAAATGTAAATGTGTCTTTCATCGAAAAGAGATATGTCATTTTAATGATGATTTGCATTAATGGTGGTTTGATTGTGTGATGCTGGACCAAGGGCATGCAGTCCCATTCCGTTGACTCCACAACAGTTTCCTGTATGGAACCTCTCACGTCTGTCTGTCTGCAGCACATGCCAGGAGGTTAGTGGAGTCTCCGAAGTCAGGGGGGCGAGGGGTGTTGTATCCACGCCCGCACACACACACACACACACACACACACACACACACACACACACACACACACACACACACACACACACACACACACACACACACACACACACCTCGCCTCCCTACAGCCGGAAGCAGGTCATCTAACAGGTGAATGGTGTTCACCTGTACCTTCTGCGCACGCCGTTTGTCAGCTCTCTGGTTCTGGTGATAGATTCGGCTAAAGTTGGACACGATGACGGGAACAGGCAGGGCGATTACCAGCACCCCGCTCAGAGAACAGATAGAACCAAAGATCTTCCCCGCGATCGTCTTGGGCACCATGTCCCCGTAACTACAGCGAGAGAGAAAGAGCGAGAGAGAGAGGGAGAGAGAAGGGTGGGGGGGGGAGAAAGAGTGGGAAAGGTGAACGTGAGAAAGATGAAATACTGTATTGGATACATTGAAAATGCAGTCTGCAGTTCTGAATCCGTACCTGTGGCCTTCCAAAGGGTTAGCATCTCTGTGTGTGTGTGTGTGTGTGTGTGTGTGTGTGCGTGTGTGTGTGTGTCGAGATGCTCTCTACTGTTTGGCCTGGGGGCTAAACCCATATCAGCAACTCCCTCTTTCATTCCCAGCCTTCCATTTTGTTTCTTTCTATGCAATTGCATGTTGCTCTCTCAGTTTCCTAGGCTGGGGCTAATTTGATTACACAGGTGGAGGAAGCAGTGACAGGTAGGCTCAGTAAGAGGCAGGGAGATAGAGGCGCTATCTGGTCTGCTCAGGCAGGGCACAACAAAGTCATGCCAGCGGGAGGTGCCAGTGCAGCTCCCCTGTTGTGAGCTCAGGGGCAGACGGGGTGAGCACAGGGAACAAATCACTGTATCAATGGGTACTTCAGGTACAAGCTCTCGAGAAGGCAAGACAAAGAAGAGGTGTGTGTGTGTTTCGGGCGAGGGGTGTTGTATCCACACACACACACACACACACACACACACACACACACACACACACACACACACACACACACACACACACACATACACACACACCTCGCCTCCCTACAGCCAGAAGCAGGTCATTGTCCTGAAATGCAAAATCCAGTTGTGGAGTTGGGAGAATGGCTGCAGACACACACAGACACAGACTAGGCGCATTACACTTGGTTTGACTTGGATCCTCTCACTATTTTATTACAGTACTCATGCCAGACACATCCTTTGACTTAAAGGTGAAATGCATCCGTTTCTATCTCAATATCAAATCATTTCTGGGTAACGATTAAGTTACTATGATTGTTTTCAATTAAAGTGTGGTCAAAAATAAACAAAAATAGCTTCTTAGCAAAGAGCATTTTCTCAAGTAAAAATATAGCTAGGACTGTCTGGGCGTGGTCCGAGTGGGGAGGGGAAAACTGAAACCTAGCTGTTATTGGCAGAGAGGTTTGGAACTTCTGGTGATGCCACCAGGCAGGGCAAAACTCCATCTCACCAAAACAGGCTGAATTTCAGGCCTTATCATAATTGTCACAATTTTACAGTATTATTCCAACCTCATAGTTTGGAAATATATATATATATATATATATATATATATATAATATATATTTATATATATATCAACTTTATATATAAAAATCACATTTTGGACTGCACTGGGCCTTTTAACTTTCCTCACCACTGCATCCTACAGAGATTGGACTCCTGACAGACAGCCCATAGTCTGTTGACTTCACTGCCCCTCAGAGGACTCTCAGAGCCTGAAGGAAGACACACACCACTGAAGTGGGCACTGGCATCAAACTTTTCCTGTTGGGCATTGTCTCACACTCCCTCTCCATTTCCAAACATCCTGTACGGACTGTCATCTGCAGACTCTCTCCCTGTTTACTGCCCACCGACTTCCAACCTCTGAATTATATACACACAATTCTGACAGCTGTAGAAATGTGTGTGAGAAAAAATCTTTCCTATCCCTTCCTGCAGTATTTGAAGTTGACATTTTCCCTCTTCTCCGAGCTAAATTGATGGGAATTGTATGGTGTAATAATAACCAAGGGATACTTCTACTTTTTGTCTTGTGATCTTTTTCAGAGTCAAGCGTTTAAAATCAAATCTTTAAACGCTCTCAGCCACTAGGCTATCTGCCGCATGCCACCTTTCCATTTGGTGCATTACTTTTGACCAGAGGTCCAGGGCTAAAGAAAGGCCTTATATGGGATCTGGTCAAATGTGATGCACTACAGTATAATATCCAGAATATGGTATCATTTGAGATGCTGCCAGAGTCATAGAATCATTTCCCATCAATCTCCCAGCTGTCAGAATGGAGTCTCAGAGCTGCAGCCTCTCTGAAGCATCGAGACGGGTATGTCGTGTTGTGTCCTGGCTGTCAAGTGGTGGATCTCTCAGTCCGTGCTCTCTGTCTGTCTGTCTGTCTGTCGGTCTCTCTGTCTGTCTGCCTGTCTGTCACTCCATTATTGATGACACCCCCTCGGCTCTGTCTCTGCATGACAGCTCTACAGTAAGACAGAAATGTGAAAAAATAACCCCTCACGAATAGTTTTTTTCTCTCGCTCTCTCTCTCTCTCTCGCTCTCTCTCTCTCTCGCTATGTTTAGTGAAAGAAAAGAAGACATTTTGAAAATTCCTTGCAGTTATGATCGAGTCAATGTAATTTATTTACTTTTAGACTTCTTTTAGACTTACGAACCAACCATTTACAAAACAGCAACAATTATATTGGAGGTGGAGGCTTGGAACTCAGGGCTAAAGTACTTCAAGGAAACTGTGAAACAATAAAAGCCAGTACTGTGAGGCCATTTGGCTAAACTACAGTGTGATTTTCAGACACAAATACATGAACTAGCATCCATTTGACACAACCATGGAAGATGACAGAAGGAATTAGGAAAGAGATAAACCACATACCATGAGAGATATTATAACATAGACTAGCATGAGAGTTATAACATAGACTACCATGAGAGATATTATAACATAGACTAGTATGAGAGTTATAACATAGACTACCATGAGAGTTATAACATAGACTACCATGAGAGTTATAACATAGACTACCATGAGAGTTATAACATAGACTAGCATGAGAGTTATTATAACATAGACTAGCATGAGAGTTATTATAACATAGACTACCATGAGAGTTATAACATAGACTACCATGAGAGTTATAACATAGACTACCATGAGAGTTATAACATAGACTAGCATGAGAGTTATAACATAGACTAGCATGAGTGTTATAACATAGACTACCATGAGTGTTATAACATAGACTAGCATGATCGTTATAACATAGACTAGCATGAGAGTTATAACATAGACTAGCATGAGAGTTATAACATAGACTACCATGAGAGTTATAACATAGACTACAATGTGAGTTATAACATAGACTAGCATGAGAGTTATAACATAGACTACAATGTGAGTTATAACATAGATTAGCATGAGAGTTATAACATAGACTACCACGACAGTTATAACATAGACTACCATGAGAGTTATAACATAGACTAGCATGAGAGTTATAACATAGACTAGCATGAGAGTTATTATAACATAAACTACCGTGATAGTTATTGCATAGACTAGCAGAATGGCGGGATATGAATTAGATTACATCTAAACCTTGTGTTCCCTTGCCAAGCAACTTCAGTCTGTACATGTAGATTATGGGAGAATAACCACCAACAGTGTCAACATTGATCAACCTCCTCTATTGTGTGTACAGTCGTGGTCAAAAGTTTTGAGAATGACAAGTATTGGTCTCCACAAAGTTTGCTGCTTCAGTGTTCTTAGATCTTTATGTCAGTAGTTACTATGGTAACACTGAAGTATAATTACAAGTATTCCATAAGTGTCAAAGGCTTTCATTGACAATGACATTCAGTTTATGCAAAGAGTCAATATTTGCAGTGTTGACTCTTCTTTTTCAAGACCTCTGCAATCCGCCCTGGCATGCTGTCAATTAACTTCTGGGCCACATCCTGACTGATGGCAGGCCATTCTTGCATAATCAATGCTTGGAGTTTGTCAGAAGTTGTGGGTTTTTGTTTGTCCACCCGCCTCTTGAGGATCGACCACAAGTTCTCAATGGGATTAAGGTCTGGGGAGTTTCCTGGCCATGGACCCAAAATGTCGATGTTTTGTTCCCCGAGCCACTTAGTTATCACTTTTGCCTTATGGCAAGGTGCTCCATCATGCTGGAAAAGGCATTGGTGGTCACCAATCTGTTCTTGAATGGTTGGGAGAAGTTGCTCTCGGAGGATGTGTTAGTACCATTCTTCATGCATGGCTCTGCTCTTAGGCAAAATTGTGAATGAGCCCACTCCCTTGGCTGAGAAGCAACCCCGCACATGAATGGTCTCAGGATACTTTACTGTTGGCATGACACAGGACTGATGGTAGCGCTCACCTTGTCTTCTCCGGACAAGGTGTTTTCCGGATGGCCCAAACAATCGGAAAGGGGATTCATCAGAGAAAATGACTCTACCCCAGTCCTCAGCAGTCCAATCCCTGTACCTTTTGCAGAATATTCTGACAAACTCCAAGCATTGATTATGCAAGAATGGCCTGCCATCAGTCAGGATGTGGCCCAGAAGTTAATTGACAGCATGCCAGGGCGGATTGCAGAGGTCTTGAAAAAGAAGGGTCAACACTGCAAATATTGACTCTTTGCATAAACTGAATGTCATTGTCAATGAAAGCCTTTGACACTTATGGAATACTTGTAATTATACTTTAGTGTTACCATAGTAACTACTGACATAAAGATCTAAGAACACTGAAGCAGCAAACTTTGTGGAAACCAAAACTTGTGTCATTCTCAAAACTTTTGGCCATGACTGTACAAGGATGCACCCTTATTCATCTGCAGACAGGGTTTTCACGGCTCTATCTGAGGACAGAAAACATCACAAAGAAAGAGGCTGTATTATACTCAAATTAGACAGCACTGAATATTATGTTGCTATATCTCTCTGTCTTCAGGTTGTCTTGCTAGGGATGGGAATTGGAGAATATTTTCATTGTGTGCTCTCACAAAGGTACCTGCCCTATCCAGAGTAGTTTACTCTCCCTTCTGACAGCTGGAACTGCTAGCTAATCATTCCACCCTCTTCCATAGGTGTTAGCTAGCTACAAATGCATTTAGAGTTACAGCGGTATATAAATATAGCTAGCTAACTAGCTAATATGAAGTTAGCAAACTGGTGACATGTAATTCACTTAGCTAGCTATACAGTATGTAAAGTTAGTTAACTAGCGAACTCTATGTTAGCAGTCATTTGAGTTAGCCTGCATACTGTAGCAAGCTAGTTAGCTAATAATACATCATTTTAAAAATAATTGTCTAAGTATATTTACTTACTTGAACAGGTTCTCCCAATGCCTCCATTTTCTGGGTCCTTAGAAAAACCAAATAATTGGCAATAATCTTAATCTTAATCATCTTCCCGAAGTTTCCAAATCAAATCAAATTTTATTGGTCACATACACACATTTAGCAAATGTTATTGTGGGTGTAGCGAAATGTTTCCGATGGTAGCAAAACGCAGCCAGCCATGTGGACGATTGGAGAACTTCCAACAGACTTTGGTGTTGCTAGGTGATTTGTGATGCAACTGCAAACCCTCTGTAATGGGTTTTCAAAAAACAAATAGCAGATCTGTCTGCCTGCATGAAATTAACATAATGTGGATTATATCAATTGCCTGAAAATAATCACCTAAAAAAAATGTGTTTTATAGTTGAAGAGTTGGAACATGTGAAAGGATTGAAATAATAAGAATGTACTTTTGACAAAGCAAAGATATAATCCAAATGAGCAGGTGAACAAATGATCACTGTCTGTTCTTGACCTTTGGGATATAGTTTAGCCGCATAAAAAAATACTACAGTTTACTATAGACTGCTGTAGTACTTACTCTCGAATTGTATAGAATTCCGTAAGAAAACTGTAGTATACTGTAGAATACTATACTACACACTGTATTATCCCCCTTGATTGTGTAGTCCTTACTATACAGTTATGTAGTAAACATACTGTAGAATACTATACTACACACTGTAGTATCCATCAATCATGTATAGTATTTACTATAGAATTTTGTAGTAAATACTACAGTATTATCTGCAAAAAAACACTGCAGTAAATACTAAAGTAGTGTCCGCTAAAACACTAGCATTTTTTAACGATAGTAATACTACAGTGTTTCATTTAATACCCCACCCATTCCCATCTCCAATATCCCAATTTGCGTCACCCATGATTGAGAAACCTACATGCCAAGTATAGATCATATATTGTGATCCCTACAGGTTACAGAGAAGAGCAGAAACTCTAAACTATCCATTCAGACTCTAGTCCTACCAACAGGTTATGGAAAATATGTTATTATAGTATTTGTCCAGTAGTGTTCCTCAAGGAGAAAACCTCTATGTCAAAGATAATAAAACAAAAACACTATATTAAATACTAAAGTAATGTCCGCAAAAACACTACAGTAATTACTATAGTATATACTATAGTTTTTCAACTATAGCAATACTACAGTATAAACACTATAGTAAAAACTACAGTATACTACCACAAAATCATTACAGTAAATACTACAGTATACTACAGTCATGTCTGCAAAAAATGCTACAGTAAATACTACATTATACTAAAGTCATGTTCGTAAAAAACACTACAGTCAATACTATACTACAGTATATAATTACAGTAATACTCTATACTATAGTATTTTTTCTTATGTCATAATCTAAGCAGAGAAAAGTGACTTCTGGGGCCCCCCTCTGTGCATAAAATCTTACTCAGCATGGACAATCTTTACCAGCTTTCCCAAGACGAACATGAGAATATTGCTTTTTAATTTCATTTACCAATGATTTAAGCAAGTTTTATCTACCATGATGAACACAAGCTTGTATTAGGCTACAGGAATTCGTATAGGCCTACCTGCATTTACAAGGCAAAGTCTAAACTATATATCTACATAACCATGCAGTAGATAATACGCACAGACAAATGACATGGTGTAGCCTAAATATTGAATATTTATTAGGCTAATAATTCAATTCATTATGACAACAAATAGATTACATGCATGCCAAACAGCTCAATTGCATTTAGGCCTGCATTTAGATCAACAAAATAAATAGCCTAGCACTTTGAATGAAAATATCATATCGATATCTTGTTTTGTTGCATTACAACGTGGGATTTAAATATATTTAACTGTGAATTTAGTCATTGATCTAGACAAAAATACTCCATGTCAAAGTGAAAAGAACATTCTACACATTTTTACAAATTAATAACAATTGAATAACTATAATATATTTGTAGCATAAGTATTTCATCCCCTTTGTTTGGGCAAGCCTACATTAGTTCAGGAGTAAAGTTTGGCTGAACAAATCACATAATAAGTTACATGGACTCTGTGTGAAATAATAGGGGTTGACATGATTTTTTTAATGATTACCCCTTCCTCTGTCTATCGTATTATACATACAACATCTGTATGTTACCTTACAGAAAAATCATATGTTTTTGTGATCTGGATAAATTCATGTGGTTTTTCCATAAAGGGGTCCCTCAGTCAAGTATTGAATTTTAAGCACAGAATCAACTACAAACATCAGGGAGCTTTTCGAAAAGCCTTAAGATGGGCAGGCTGGATCCATCTCAGTGTGCTTCAATCTATATCTAGAGGACTCCTGATATCTCCAGGAGTGATAAGTATAATTTTTGATTTAATCTGTTGTTGTCTAGTACTATATTTTTGCTAGCTAGAGCCATTTACTTTAAGTGATGTTTGTTTTCCGAGTACCCTACTTGTTGTGTGAACTACTGACTGTTCACAACCAGGATTAAGGAGCAGGGCAATTTGTGACTGTTGTTTTGGTAATCAGTGGCTGTATTGGAGGGGGAGTGGTTTTCGCTCTCCTAGACAATCAGCAATTAGTACCGGGAGGTGTGCTCTTCACCTCTGCTAGGCAATTAGAAACTAGTGTTAGTACTTCAGTCTCCCCAGTTTTGTCAGCGGCGGTCTCGTCGCCGAAACAAAGACGGTTCTAGTTTTTCGAGGAAATTGAGGAAAACTAAACTTCTGGAGAACGTATCATCCTTTCACTACCTTCTCTCTACGTTGTCTTCCTCTATATCCACTGCTAAAGCCCCTTTCTATCACACTAAACCGTAGGAAACACCTTTCCACCTTGTCCTCCCTCCTTAATCCTCCGCTCCACTGGTCCCACTCATACAGAACTACCCCTACACTGTGACCTTTTTCTCCCCTCTCTCCAGATGAAATCTTGTGACTAGTGAGGTCTGGACGCCCGACAACCTGCCCGCTCGACCCCATCTTCTCCTCCCTTCTCCAGACCATCTCAGGAGACCTTCTCACTGACCAGTATCCCTTTCTTTTTTTCCCAAAACACTGACCAACTCTCTCATTATCTGTTTCACAGAGGCTGGCAGATCTCAGTTTGGATGTCGGCCCACCACCTCAACCTCAACAAGACGGAGCTGCTCCTCCTCCAGGGGAAGGCCTGCCTGCTCCAAGACCTAACCATCACTGTTGACAACTCCATGGTGTCCCCCTCCCAGAGTGCAAAGTACCTTGGCAACAACCTATTGCAAACATCAAAGCAGTGACTCGCTCCTGCAGGTTCAGGCTCAACAACATCCATAGAGTACAACCCTACCTCATACAGGCAGGGGCGCTGGTCCTAATCCAGACACTTGTCATCTCCCGTCTGGTCTACTGCAACATGCTGTTGGCTGGGCTCACTGCTTGTATTTGTTATGGATCCACATTAGCTGCTGCCAAGGCAGCAACAATAAGGCAGTTATACAATTATTAAAACATTACAATACAGATTTCACAATACATAAAGTGTGTGCCCTAAGGCCCTTACTCTACTACCACATACAGTGGGGAGAACAAGTATTTGATACACAGCCGATTTTGCAGGTTTTCCCACTTACAAAGCATGTAGAAGTCTGTAATTTTTATCATAGGTACTCTTCAACTGTGAGTGACGGAATCTAAAACAAAAATCCAGAAAATCACATTGTATGATTTTTAAGTAATTAATTTGCATTTTATTGCATGACATAAGTATTTGATACATCAAAAAAGCAGAACTTAATATTTGGTACAGAAACCTTTGTTTGCAATTACAGAGATCATACGTTTCCTGTAGTTCTTGACCAGGTTTGTACACACTGCAGCAGGGATTTTGGCCCACTCCTCCAAACAGACCTTCTCCAGATCCTTCAGGTTTCGGGGCTGTTGCTGGGCAATACGGACTTTCAGCTTCCTCCAAAGATTTTCTATTGTGTTCAGGTCTGGAGACTGGCTAGGCCACTCCAGGACCTTGAGATGCTTCTTACGGAGCCACTCCTTAGTTGCCCTGGCTGTGTGTTTCGGGTCGTTGTCATGCTGGAAGACCCAGCCACGACCCATCTTCAATGCTCTTACTGAGGGAAGGAGGTTGTTGGCCAAGATCTCGCGATACATGGCCCCATCCATCCTCCCCTCAATACGGTGCAGTCGTCCTGTCCCCTTTGCAGAAAAGCATCACCAAAGAATGATGTTTCCACCTCCATGCTTCACGGTTGGGATGGTGTTCTTGGGTTCGTACTCTTCCTTCTTCTTCCTCCAAACACGGCGAGTGGAGTTTAGACCAAAAAGCTCTATTTTTGTCTCATAAGACCACATGACCTTCTCCCATTCCTCCTCTGGATCATCCAGATGGTCATTGGCAAACTTCAGACGGGCCTGGACATGCGCTGGCTTGAGCAGGGGGACCTTGCGTGCGCTGCAGGATTTCAATCCATGACGGCGTAGTGTGTTACTAATGGTTTTCTTTGAGACTGTGGTCCCAGCTCTCTTCAGGTCATTGACCAGGTCCTGCCGTGTAGTTCTGGGCTGATCCCTCACCTTCCTCATGATCATTGATGCCCCACGAGGTGAGATCTTGCATGGTGCCCCAGACCGAGGGAGATTGACAGTCATCTTGAACTTCTTCCATTTTCTAATAATTGCGCCAACAGTTGTTGCCTTCTCACCAAGCTGCTTGCCTATTGTCCTGTAGCCCATCCCAGCCTTGTGCAGGTCTACAATTTTTATCCCTGATGTCCTTACACAGCTCTCTGGCCTTGGCCATTGTGGAGAGGTTGTAGTCTGTTTGATTGAATGTGTGGACAGGTGTCTTTTATACAGGTAACGAATTCAAACAGGTGCAGTTAATACAGGTAATGAGTGGAGAACAGGAGGGCTTCTTAAAGAAAAACTAACAGGTCTCTGAGAGCCGGAATTCTTACTGGTTGGTAGGTGATCAAATACTTATGTCATGCAATAAAATGCTTTGTAAGTAGGGAAATCTGCAAAATCGGCAGTGTATCAAATACAGTTCTCCCCACTGTATCTACAACACCATTTACATGTGTATAGTGGGAATGTTATTTTATGTTCAGCAAAACAAAGGAGATGGTTGTAGACTTCAGGAGAACCAAGGCCAAACCGACTGCAGTCCCTATACAGGGATGGATGTGGAAATGGTTGGTTCATACAAGTTCCACATGCACAGCAGGATGGAATGGGCTGGTAACACCGGGGCCCTGTACAAAAAAGGCAAGAGCCGACTCTACTTTCTGAGGAGGCTTAGGTCCTTCAACGTGTGCAGTAAACTACTGCATACTTTCTACCAGTCTGTGGTGGCCAGTGCCATCTTTTGTGCAGTGGTGTGCTGGGGCGCCAACATAAAGGCTGGTGATGCTTCTCGGATAAATAAGCTGATCAGGAAGGCTAGCTCTGTTCTGGGGATAAGCCTTGACACTCTAGAGGAGGTGGCGGAGAGACGGATCCTGGCCAAACTGCTGGCCATCATGGACAACGTCACCCACCCTCTGCATGCCATGGTTATGATGCAGAGGAGCACTTTCAGTCACAGATTGATCCCACCACGTTGTGCCAGAGAGCGCTACAGGAGGTCCTTCCTGCCGGTGGCTATTAGACTATTTAATGCCTCACCGGGGTGCTGTGCCGTCGGCAACATATACCTGGAACTGTTGGGGTGTTAGGACCTAGTTTAACATTTAGGCATCCATCCGTGAGTAACTCTTTGGTCTGTAATCACTCATTCACTCAGGACTTATTCATTCAGCACTCATTCATTCAGGACTGTATATACAGCGGGTGAAATAAGTATTGAACACGTCACCATTTTTCTCAGTAAATATATTTCCAAAGGTGCTATTGACATTACATTTTCACCAGATGTTGGTACCAACCCAAGTAGTCCATACATACAAAGAAACCAAAACAAATAAGTTCAGAAATTAAGTTATGTGTAATAATGTGAAATGACACAGGGAAAAAGTATTGAACACACTTTCTGATATTTATTTAATACTTATTTAATGACAGCTTCAAGATGCCTTCTGTATGGAGAAACTAGTCGCATGCATTGCTCTGGTGTGATTTTGGCCCATTCTTCCACACAAACAGTCTTCAAATCTTGAAGGTTCCGTGGGCCTCTTCTATGAATCTTGATCTTCAGTTCTTTCCATAGATTTTCAATGGGATTTAAGTCAGGTGATTGGCTGAGCCATTCTAGCAGCTTTATTTTCTTTCTTTGAAACCAATTGAGAGTTTCCTTGGCTGTGTGTTTGGGATCATTGTCTTGCTGAAATGTTCACCCTCGTTTCATCTTCATCATCCTGGTAGATGGCAGCATATTTTTGTCAAGAATGTCTCGGTAAATTTGCCCATTCATCCTTCCTTCAATTATGTGAAGTTTGCCAGTACCAATTGCTGAAAAGTAGCCACACACCATGATGTTCCCACCTCCAAACTTCACTGTTGGTATGGTGTTTTTAGGGTGATGTGCAGTGCCAATTCTCCTCCAAACATGGTGTGTATTATGACATCCAAACAGTTACATTTTGCTCTCATCTGACCACACTATATTCTCCCAGTATTTCACTGGCTTTTCCAAATGTTGTGCAAGCAAACTTTAAACAAGCTTCAACATGCTTTTTTTTCAGCAATGGAGTCTTGCGTGGTGAGCGTGCATACAGGCCATGGCGGTGGAGTGCATTACTTACTGTTTTCTTTGAGACAACAGTACCTGTTAATTGCAGGTCTTTTTGAAGGTCTCCACAAGTGGTCCTTGACTCTTGGACAACTCTTCTGATTATTCTTTTCACTCCTCTGTCAGAAATCTTGCGAGGAGCACCTGGTCGAGGCAAATTTATGGTGAAATGATTGTCTTTCCACTTCCGTATTATGGCCCCAACAGTGCTCACTGGAACATTCAGAAGCTTAGAAATGCGCCTATAACCAATGCCATCATTATGTTTTGCAACAATTAGGTTGCGAAGGTCTTGAGACAGCTCTTTGCTTTTACCCATCATGAGATGTGTCTTGTGTGACACCTTGGCAATGAGACCTTTTTGTAGGCCATCAGTTGGGACTGAACCAGCTGATATTAATTTGCACTGACAGGGGGCTGGATTGCTTTTTAATTACTGATAGTTTTCAGCTGTTGTCTTGGCTTTCCATGCCTTTTTGCACCTCCCTTTCTTCATGTGTTCAATACTTTTTCCCTGTGTCATTTCACATTATTACACATAACTTAATTTCTGAATGTATTTGTTTTGGTTTCTTTGTATGTATGAATTACTTGGGTTGTTACCAACATCTGGTGAACATTTCATGTCAATAGCACCTTTGGAAATATATTTAATGAGAAAAATGGTAACGTGTTCAATACTTATTTCACCCGCTGTATATAAACTTGCAATATGTTTATAATTTTTTCACCTAACACTCTGTAACAATGAATAGTGTACATATTCAGCCATTCACCCATACTATCCAATGCCTTTTTATAGCTTTTTGCACTGCAGACGTCTTGTATTTTTATACTTTTTCATACTGCTGCACTATGTATCATGTATCTGTCTGTTGTTTGTGTATTTCGTTCTGGCATTTTGCACCTGCCCTGTTGTTTTTTCGTAGCTGCTTGACGAAGAAATTTCCCCTCGGAGATCAATAATCTATCTATCTATAATCTATCTAGCCATGCTGGCCCTTAGAACACCATCCCAACCGGTGGATCGGACTGCTCTGGCACTGGAGTGAAGCAGACGACCGGCCCCGGACTGGGCACCGGTGGAGCGGACTGCTCTGACACTGGAGTGAAGCAGACAACCGGCCCCGGACTGGGCATTGGTGGAGCGGACTGCTCTGGCACTGGAGTGAAGCAGACGACCGGCCCCGGACTGGGCACCGGTGGAGTGGACTGCTCTGACACTGGAGTGAAGCAGACGACCGGCCCCGGACTGGGCACCGGTGGAGCGGACTGCTTCGGGGACTTCGGGCTGCGGGCCTTCGCTGGAGGCTCAGGGCTGCGGGCCTTCGCTGGAGGCTCCGGGCTGCGGGCCTTCGCTGGAGGCTCCGGGCTGCGGACCTTCGCTGGAGGCTCCGGGCTGCGGGCCTTCGCTGTAGGCTCCGGGCTGCGGGCCTTCGCTGTAGGCTCCGGGCTACGGACCTTCGCTGGAGGCTCCGGGCTACGGACCTTCGCTGTAGTCTCCGGGCTGCGGACCTTCGCTGGAGGCTCAGGGCTACGGACCTTCGCTGGAGGCTCCGAGCTGCTGACCTTCGCTGGAGGTTCCGGGCTGCGGACCTTCGCTGGAGGTTCTGGGTTGCGGGCCTTCGCTGGAGGTTCTGGGTTGCGGGCCTTCGCTAGAGGCTCTGGGTTGCTGACCTTCGCTGGAGGCTCAGGGCTACGGACCTTCGCTGTAGGCTCTGGGCTGCTAACCTTCGCTGGAGGTTCTGGGTTGCTGACCTTCGCTGGAGGCTCCGTGCTGCGGGCCTTCGCTGTAGGCTCTGGGCTGCGGACCTTCGCTGGAGGTTCTGGATTGCTGACCTTCACTGGAGGCTCCGTGCTGCGGGCCTTCGCTGGAGGCTCTGGGCTGCGGACCTTCGCTGGAGGTTCTGGGTTGCTGACCTTCACTGGAGGTTCTGGGTTGCTGACCTTCGCTGGAGGCTCTGTGCTGTGGGCCTTCACTGTAGGCTCTGGGCTGCTGACCTTCGCTGGAGGTTCTGGGTTGCTGACCTTCACTGGAGGTTCTGGGTTGCGGACCTTCGCTGGAGGCTCCGTGCTGCGGGCCTTCGCTGTAGGCTCTGGCTGCTGACCTTCGCTGGAGGTTCTGGGTTGCTGACCTTCACTGGAGTTTCCGGGCTGCGGACCTTCGCTGGAGGCTCTGGGCTGCGGGCCTTCGCTGTAGGCTCTGGGCTGCTAACCTTCGCTGGAGGTTCTGGGTTGCTGACCTTCGCTGGAGGCTCCGTGCTGCGGGCCTTCGCTGTAGGCTCTGGGCTGCTAACCTTCGCTGGAGGTTCTGGGTTGCTGACCTTCACTGGAGTTTCCGGGTTACGGACCTTCGCTGTAGGCTCAGGGCTGCGGACCTTCGCTGGAGGTTCTGGATTGCTGACCTTCACTGGAGGCTCCGTGCTGCGGGCCTTCGCTGGAGGCTCTGGGCTGCGGACCTTCGCTGGAGGTTCTGGGTTGCTGACCTTCACTGGAGGTTCTGGGTTGCTGACCTTCGCTGGAGGCTCTGTGCTGTGGGCCTTCACTGTAGGCTCTGGGCTGCTGACCTTCGCTGGAGGTTCTGGGTTGCTGACCTTCACTGGAGGTTCTGGGTTGCGGACCTTCGCTGGAGGCTCCGTGCTGCGGGCCTTCGCTAGAGGCTCTGGGCTGTGGGCCTTCGCTGTAGGTTCCGGGTTGCGGACCTTCGCTGGAGGTTCTGGGTTGCGGACCTTCGCTGGAGGCTCCGTGCTGCGGGCCTTCGCTGGAGGCTCCGAGCTGCGGGCCTTCGCTGGAGGCTCCGTGCTGCGGGCCTTCCCTGGAGGCTCTGGGCTGCAGACCTTCGCTGTAGGTTCCGAGTTGCTGACCTTCGCTGGAGGTTCTGTGCTGCGGGCCTTCGCTGGAGGCTCTGGGCTGCAGACCTTCGCTGGAGGTTCTGGGTTGCTGACCTTCACTGGAGGCTCCGGGTTGCGGACCTTCACTGGAGGTTCCGGGCTATAGACCTTCTCTGGAGGTTCCGAGTTGCTGACCTTCGCTGTAGGCTCATAGCTGCGGGCCTTCTTGATATTATAAGCCCGCTCCCGTCTATCCATCAGCCTATTAACGAGTGCCAGCCGGCGGTCGAAGTCCTCCTCCTCCTCTATCTCCTGTAGAAACGGGTCCCGATGCGGTTCCAGGGGAAGAGCCACCCAGGCTCTCCACCACCTCCTCTGTTCCTCCTTTGACTCCTCGTAGAACCCCTTGGGTTTCTCACGATTGTAGATCGTTGGGAGACGAAGTGGTGGGCGATCCTCTTCCTTCCGCCTCTCCGGGCTCTGGCTGTGCACCGATGGTGTGGTGCGCGAAGTCGGCACGAACTGTGCCGGGCTGTGAGTGCGCACCGATGGTGTAGTGCACGGAGCAGGCACGGACCGTACCTGACTCTGGGCTGACGCTGGAGGCACCGGGTCGGGAACTGGCGTTGGAGGGCTGCGACTGCCCCGATCTTCCTCTCTCCATCGCCAATCCCCTTCCTGTGAGGACTCCATCGGGAGCCCCCACGAGTGAGGAAACAAAGGCACATATTCGTCGTCTTCCTCCGACTCCTCTCTGTACCTTTGTTCCCATGGCTGTAGGGGCTCCTCCTGGATCCCCCACGAGTGCAGTGGCCGAGGTTCTTCCCCATCAACCCCCGACCACCCCCATAGCTCCCCCCAAAAAACTGTTTGGGGTTTCTGGGCTCCAGGCTGTTTCCTTGCCCATCGCTTGCTTTTTTTACTGCCTCTCTTGGTCTCGTTGTGGTGGGTCATTCTGTCACGAGTGGGTGTAGAGAGAGACTAAGGAGCAGCGCAGCGATAGTTCGACATCGTTTAACGATAAAACAACAAATGTTACGAACTATAAAAACAAGAGGCAATGAATGAAATGAACAAGAAAACACACTTACTGTGACGTGAGGAATAATACAATGACCCTCACACAGGTGGATGTGTGTGGTGCCTAAATACCATCCCCAATCAGAGACAACCCTGTACAGCTGTCTCTGATTGAGGATCATTGCTTCCTCTAGTTAGGGTGTGAGGGCTCGGCTGTGGTCCTACCACTCCCTTATTTGGGAGTAAGGTCTAACCACAGCCAAACCCTCACATGTATAGTGTTGAGTCATCTGCATACATAGACACACTAGCTTTACTCAAAGCCAGTGGAATGTCGTTAGTAAAGATGGACATAGACAGCTGCCCTGGGGAATTCCTGCTTCTCTGGTATTGAAGAAGGTCAGAATGTGAGGAGAAATATAAAATACTCAATGGAGAGTTGATACAATATATTTATTCAGATCTGGATTTGCATAACAACTACCGGTGAATGTAATTGCCAAGTGAACACTAGACAAAGGAGAGCCTGGAGTTTATATACAATGGTCAAAACAGGATGTCCATACATCTGGCATGCATCACCAAAGAGAGGCCCATCTCAGACTAGCTGGCACCGATGTGACATGGTATTTATGAACACACATTCCACAGTGGATCCTATAGAAAATCACGTCGCATCAGTTAGTAAAGATTGGAAAAAGTAAGGGGCCAAACATCTGCCCTGGAGAATTCCTAATTCTACCTGGATAGGCTACCTGGATCTACCTTATGTTGGATAGGCTTCCATTAAAGAACACCCTGTGTTCTGTTAGACAGATAACTCTTTATCCACAATATAGCAGGGGGTGTAAAGCCATAACACAAGTTTTTCCAGCAGCAGACTATGATCGATAATGCCAAAACCCACACTGAAGTCTAACAAAACAGCCCCCACAATCTTTTTATCATCAATTTCTCTCAGCCAATCATCAGTCATTTGTGTAAGTGCTGTGCTTGTTGAATGTTATTCCCTGTAAGTGTGCTGAAAGTTTGTCAATTAGTTTACTGTAAAATAGCATTGTATCTGGTCAAATACAATTGACTAAGGGTTGGTAACAGGCTGATTGGTCAGCTATTTGAGCCAGTAAAGGGGGCTTTACTATTCTTAGGTAGGGGAATGACTTTTGCTTCCCTCCAGGCTTGAGGGCACACACTTTTTAGTAGGCTTAAATTGAAGATACGACAAATAGGAGTGGCGATATTGTCCGCTATTATCCTCAGTAATTTTACAGTATTTGGATACTGCTTTCAAGCTAATGTACCTCTATGTTGATATCACATTCATTATCAAGCATTTCACACGTTATCCAGATACTGACTGTTAGCACATTATGGCCTATTGCAGCTTCCCACCAGAATGGGCTTTAGGTGAAGCAGATGAACCTCTAGCCATATTACTTCAACAGTATTTAACATGAGATTCTCTCTAAGCATTACAGGAATGTGGTTCTGAATATAAACGACCGTACCTCCACCTTTGGCATTTCTGTATTTTCGGTAGATCTTATAACCATGTATTGCTACCACTGTATGTAAGTGAGTTTCAGAGATTTTCAGAATATGAATGTAATCTCTTACTAGCAAATTACTGATTTCATGAACCTTGTTTCTTAAGCTACATATGTTAACGTGGGCTATTTCTAGCACTTTTCTGGGATGCTTGATTGTTTTTATTGCTTTACTGGGAAGCTTAGAAGAGGAAGACATGCTCAGGTCATTTATGTTAGTGCAGGGTGAGCTAAACACAGTGGACTTCCTACTAGGGCACACCGCCTCAGTGCTAAATGACTAATATGTAAATGCAATGTCACCATGAGGCCATTGGTGATTTTAAAACAGCTACATGGGAGAAAACTGACAACAACATTCTAGAGACGCCACAATAGTGACCTAAATGACAGAGTGAAAATAAGAATACAAATGTACTGAATAAAAATATTACAAAACATGAAAGCTGTATGCAACAAGGCACTAAAGTAATACTTCAACAACAACAAAAACCCAGCAAAGGAATACACTTTTTTGTTGTTGTTGCCTAAATCAAAGCCTTTTGTTTGGGGCAAATGCAACACATCACTGAATAACTGCCTTCTTATTTTTAAGCATGGTGGTGACTTCATCATGGTATGGGTATGGTTGAAATAGGCAAAGACGGGGGATTTTTTTCAGGATAAATAGAAACGGGATGGAGCTAATCACTGGCAGAGGAAAACCTGCTTCAGTTTGCTTTACACCAGACACTGGGAGAGGATTTCACCTTTCAGCAGGACAATAATCTCCAACACATTGCCAAATCTACACAGGAGTTACTTCAGTTCCTTAGTGGCTAAGTTACAGTTTTGGCTTAAATCTGCTTAAAAGAAAAAGAGTAATGGCCAAATATTGCACCATCCAGGTGTGAAAAGCTCTTAGAGACTTACCCAAGAAGACTCAAAGTTGTAATCGCTGCCAAAGATGTTTATCAAATGTATTGACTCAGGGGGGTGAATACTTATCTAATCAAGATATATTAGTGTTTTATTTTTCATTCATGCTAGAATCCTTCTTCCACTTTGACATTACACAGTATTTTCTGTAGATCATTAATAAAAAAGTGACACTTAAATCAATTTCAATCCCTCTTTGTAACACAATAAAATGAAAAGAATTCCAAGGGGGTACATACTTAAGACACCCACTGTAGGCCTGATTCTAACAACAAAAAACGAATGAAGCTCCCGCACAGTGGTAACATGAGTTAGCCTGAAGACAATATTAAATTGACAATAGTCTGATGGTAAGAATATTATCAATTGTTAAATTGTAGACCTATGTGAAGAATCTGATGAACAGCGCAGCTTGGGAATTGACACAGAGGCAAGGAAACAATGCCAAAAAGTAACTTTTTCAAATTCTCCTATATTCACAAGCAGGTAAGACCTTTTAATATCTATATAGTATCTTTGAAAGAGCAGTTTCCAAATCACTTATCCTTGCCAAACACCTCTTAAAAATGACCACTTGAGCTCTATTTCAAAATATAACTTTTTGGCAGAATTCTAATGCTTCGATGCACTGCCTGCAGCTGCACTCGCAACACTCAAAACACAGTAATACAGTGTATTTAAAGGCCAAATATGCCACTCCGTTCTTTTTAAATGAATTTTCTTCAATTCATAATGTTCCTTAAGACCTGCCCTTAATACATTAATAACGAATGATCTTCAAGGCGTTCCTAGTCGATCACCAAACATTTCTGTGCACCTTTTTTTTTATTAATATTCGTTTTGCGCTGTTAGTGGTAGGTGCACTTGATTCACAAGCCCTGTGCACCGGTAGGCAATGTGTTCCCATTCTGAACCATTTCATTTGTCTGAAAAGTCAAACTTCTCCTACCGGTGGACCGGGAGAACTGTGGCTAAATCTAGTGTGCCTACTGCGCTGGCCAATTGGATAGCTCACCAAGCCTACAAGTTTGATACTAGCCTATGTGAGATGTCAAACTTTTAAAACCATGACCAGAGAGACATACAGCAAACAGCTACCGTTGATACAATATATTTATTCAGATCTGGATTGGAATGTAATATGGCCTGAGAATAACAACATTGTCAGGTAAGGCATATACAGTAGCCAATATACTGTGATAGTGTATTAGGCCTGCCTACTGAACAAAAAAATGAATTCCTACAGAAGTTTTTATTAGGTTAAAAAAATCTGAGCTGTAGAGTTTGGCTTGCTTTTTAACTGCGAAAGTGATTGATGCCCACTGGCCTATAGTTACATAAACTAATTAAAATGCTATTGTTTTCTTTGACATACATTTTCTTTCATATTCAGATGTTACCGAAGGCCTTCATAAACACAATTCAATTATAATTTTTGCCATGGCATACATGACATTTATTTATTAAACTGTTAGAATATTAACATCTAAAAGACATTAGCTTTTCCGTTGTGGCCAGGTGTGTCTAGTCTAGCCTTAAACAAATGCAGATATAAATCACTTATCAATGCCAAAATACCTATTTTCAAAACAAAATATAGCAATATATCAACAACAATACATTTATAATCTATGTTTATTCTGCTTGTGACCAATTTTTTCAATGATATGACAAGTTCTTGGAGGCCCCTCAAATTGAAGCTCCACCCCAGAGTAGCCTAGAACAGGTCAAACAAAACTCCCCCACAACGTTATTTCTTATTGGTTCCTTTTCCACTGTTCGAAGGTACTGCCAACACAGAAACCAATCCAGTCCACTAGACGACCATCAACAAAGTGAACACAAGCTATAAGTGAAAAACGACCCTAGGGGAATTACAGCTTACACAACCTTCTGTGCTAATCTTCACCACCTCACCATACAATCTCTCCTTTCAATTCAGGAGAGGAGGAGGAGTGGGACGAGGGGATGAATGATAACAGCAAACAGAAGAACAACACACAGAACAGGACCTTGGACCTGTTATTACAGCATGTGCGGAATATTAGGATCTGTCTAACTCTTTTACCTTTGGGAGGTAGACTAATTCATCATGACCTAAGTGGGCTCCAAAAACAGCTTGGCTATATTAGTGACCATTGTATCACAGCTGTGTGTGGGTCATCAGTGAGCACCAAGTACAGCTCCGCTGTAGGGGAAAGCAGGAGACACTGGAGGTCTGTGTATTGTAACCAACCAGGTATCAAACACAGGTCATTGGTGATTCCGAAGAGCTAAGCTAAAGCTGAATCCTATAGGTTTTAGCTATGGAAGTCATCACAAGTTTTCTAGTTCTACATTTACCTCCGTTTGACCTCCCTCTCTATGTCCCAAAAGCTAACAAACATCAACTGTATGAGTCAAGGCCAAGGGCACTAACGAAACAACCGGGTATCAAACCTGGGTTGTAAACTTACCACAAGACTCTGTTGGCTTGCTGAGCTAAAGCTTATTCTCTGCCCTTTACCAATGCTGCGCCAGCTCCTTGACTGAGTTTTGTCCCCTTTCAAATGGGAAGGCATGTTGTCACACTGTATTCATTGCCATTGTCAGCTATGCAATCAGCCAAGGTAATGGATCATGGCATTCAGAGAATGTGATGGAAATATACAGTACCAGTCAAAGGTTTGGACACACCTACTCATTCAAGGGTTTTCTTTGTTTTTTAAAAACTATTTTCTACATTGTATAATAATAGTGAAGACATACAAAAATATGAAATAACACATATGGAATCATGTAATTCGCACTAAGGACTGTATTTTAAGGGAATTACTATTATTACCCCAAATGATATCATACACACATTTAGCTATTAAAGTATCTCTTCCTGTCATTTACCTGTACAGTTTGTGTAAACATGCAAGTATTCACTTATCTGTAAATATAACTGTATACCTAACTGTACAGCTAATTTAACCATGCAAAATTTTCACTTACCTGTTCATTTACCCAGTCTGTCTATTAAGTAAACTATTATTCCCTCGCTCATATCATACGCATTTGTAGCTACTGAAGTATTTCTCTGCCATCGACCTGTATAGTATAGTTAACCATCCAACATCCACCAATGTATAGTGTACATATTCAGCCAACCACTCATACTATGCAATGTCTTTTTATAGCTTTTTTTGCACTCCAGATATCTTGTATTTCTATACTTTTTCATACTGCCGCTCTATGTATCATGTACCGTGTATCTGTCTTTTGTGTACTTTCGTTGTGGCATTTTGCACCTGCCCTGTGTTTTGTTGTAGCTGCTTGACAATGAAATTTCCCCCCCCGGGGATCAATAAAGTACCTATCTATCTATCTATCTATCTATCTATCTATCTATCTATCTATCTATCTATCTATCTATCTATCTATCTATCTATCTATCTATCTATCTATCTATCTATCTATCTATCTATCTATCTATCTATCTATCTATCTATCAATCTATCTATCTATGTAGTAACCACAAAATGGTTAAACATATGAAAATATATTTTATATTTGAGGTTCTTCAAAGTAGGTATGGGTGGTATACAGAAGATAGCCCTATTTGGTAAAAGACCAAATCCATATTATGGCAAGATAAACTATAGTCCATCATTACTTTAAGACATGAAGGTCAGTCAATACGTAAAATGTCAAGAACTTTGAAAGTTTCTTCAAGTGCAGTCTCAAAAAGCATCAAGCACTATGATGAAACTGGCTCTCATGACGTCCGCCAAAGGAAAGGAAGACCCAGAGTTACCTCTGCTGCAGAGAATAAGCTCATTAGAGTTAACTGCACCTCAGAAGAATCTAAAATATAAAATATATTTTGATTTGTTTAACACTTTTTTGGTTACTACATGATTCCATATGTGTTACTTCATAGTTTTGATGTCTTCACTATTATTCTACAATGTAGAAAATAGTAAAAAATAAAGAAAAACCTTTGAATGAGTAGGTGTTTCCAAATGTTTGACTGTTACTGTATACTTTGCTTTTGTTTTACTCTGACTGGAGCGGTGCTCCAGAAATGCTGTGGCAGCAGTACACTCAGGAGCAATGTGTGTCGGTGTTGAACCATGCACTGTTGGTGCTATCGCCTTCATTTTTATGGAATAAATGACATGACTGTGTGGTGGACTAGCTAGCTAGCTAGATAGATAGATAGATAGATAGATAGATAGATAGATAGATAGATAGATAGATAGATAGATAGATAGATAGATAGATAGATAGATACTTTATTGATCCCCGACTGGAAATTTCTTTGTCAAGCAGCTATGAAAAAAACACACGGCAGGTGCAAAATGTCAGAACGAAAATACACAAAAGACAGATACACAATAAATTATACATAGAGCGGCAGTATGAAAAAGTATAAAAATACAGGGTTTAATTACAGATAAATGCACGTATTGCACATTCGATATACTAAAAGCAATGAAAAAAAATATACAACTGACAGGATACTAATATGCATTCCTGAGTGAATGACTAAGTAAGTTAGGTCCAAGAATTACTTACAATATTGCACGTGATATGATATAACAACTGTACATGAATATGTATATACAGTCCTGAATGAATAAATAAGTCCTGAGTGAATGAGTGATTACAGACCAGAGTTACTCACGGATGGATGTATAAATGTTAAACTAGGTCCTAACACCCAACAGTTCCAGGTCTATGTTGCCGACGGCACGGCACCCCGGTGAGGCATTAAATAGTCTAATAGCCGCCAGCAGGAAGGACCTCCTGTAGCGCTCTCTGGCACACCGTGTTGGGATCAGTCTGTGACTGAAGGTGCTCCTCTGCGTCATAACCATGGCATGCAGAGGATGGGTGACGTTGTCCATGATGGCCAGCAGTTTAGCCAGGATCCGTCTCTCCGCCACCTCCTCTAGAGTGTCAAGGCTAATCCCCAGAACAGAGCTAGCCTTCCTGATCATTTTATTTACCCGAGAAGCATCTGGTGGGACTATATCAGTGTGGTAAATCTGGTGGGATTAATACTGGACAAGACAACTCCTAATTGCTCCAGATGATTGATCTCACAACTCATTCGTATCTCTTCTCTGTTTCTCTTCTTTCCTCTCTGGTTAGAATCTTTATCTTTTATTGAAGGACTTGTACCATACAATCAATGACAGTTTGAATCTTCTCTCCACAACATGATGGGACAGTAACTAATTAGTTTCTCTTCTCTGTTTCTCTTCTTTCCTCTCCGATGCTAATCTTGATCTTTTATCGAAGGACTTGTACCATACAATCGATGCCAGTTTGAAGCTCTCCGCAACGCGATGGGACAGCGAACCATAAGTAATTAAACGGGAGACTTGCCTCAGTCAGAGTTGCGTCAGGGGAGGTAAGGGGAGAAATTAAAACATGGCAATTAAGAGATAGCGTTTCCTGTTCTGCCTTTTGCTGTCTCTGTCTAATGGGATAATCTAGCAGCTTGATCTGGCTTTGCCACACACTGTGCTGACAAATAGTGTCACTGTTGAACTATGTTATACAGGATCAAAAGACAGCTGGATTTTAATACATTAGGATTTCCTGCAGATGTAACGATGTTACAAAAACAATTGCTGTTACACTCACACTCCACCCAGACATTTATAGATGTCTTTACCTGCTCACTTGAAAGGGAAATGAATCAAGTTATAAGAGGATGACACCAACAATATCAGTTTGGACACTATGATCCAGATTCACTCACTAGAATGTCTGACTGATACAAACGTTTCTTTGAGAAAGCATCTGCAAAATGTTAAGTAGAAAGGGACAAAACTTGTTTAACTTCCTACAAACTGGAAGTTTTAGGTCACCTCAGTCCACCGGCATCCAGAGGCGTGGGCTGGGACAGTGGATAGGACCTGGGTAAAGATACAGGTAGGTGTTTGGGACAGGTGGCTGTTAGATTCAGATAGATGTTTGAGGCAGGTGGCTGTTAGATTCAGATAGATGTTTGGGGCAGGTGGCTGTCAAGAGGGTCAGAGGTCATGGTCCTGTGTCTGCTGCAGATGGTGCACTAACAAGAATGGGTGTTCTGGTGGAGGGGGAGTACACACACACACACACACACACACACACACACACACACACACACACACACACACACACACACACACACACACACACACATGCTTACAGAGCATTCGGAAAGTATTCAGACTTCTTGACCTTTTCCACAATTTGTTACTTTACAGCCTTATTCTAAAATGGATTATATAAAAAAAAAATCCTCATCAATCTACACACAATGACAAAGTGAAAACAGGTTTTTAGAAATGTTTAATAATACCTTATTTGCATCCTGTTTCCATTGATCATCCTTGAGATGTTTCTACAACTTGATTGTAGTCCACCTGTGGTAAATTAAATTGATTGGACATGATTTGGAAAGGCACATACCTGTCTATATAAGGTCCCACAGTTGACAGTGCATGTCAGAGCTAAATCCAAGCCATGAAGTTGAAGGAATTGTCCATAGAGCTCAGAGACAGGATTGTGACGAAATACAGATCTAGGGAAGGGTACCAAAACATTTCTGCCGCATTGAAGGTCCCCAAGAACACAGTGGCCTCCATCATTCTTAAATCTGAGAAGTTTGGAACCACCAAGACTCTTCCTAGAGATGGTTGCCAGGCCAAACTGAGCAAATGGGGGAGAAGGGCCTTGGTCAGGGAGTGGCCCAGCCAGAGCCCGGACTTGAACCCGATCGAGGAGAGACCTGAAAATAGCTGTACAGCGACGTTCACCATTCAACCTGACAGAGCTTGAGAGGATCTGCAGGGAAGAATGGGAGAAACTCCCCAAACACAGGTGTGCCAAGCTTGTAGCGTCATACTCAAGAAGACTTGAGGCTATAATCACTGCTAAATGTGCTTCAACAAAGTACTGAGTACATTTTTTTATTTTTTTATAGATCTGCAACAATTTATTGTGTGTAGGACAAAAAGGGGGGAAAAACAAATGTATTCCATTTTAGAATAAGGCTGTAAAGTAACAAAATGTGAAACATTTCAAGGCGTCTGAATATTTTCCGAATGCACTGTAAATTGTTCATCTACTGTAAGTTTTCGGATTCAGCAACTTAAAAACCTTAATAATCTACATTGTGTCGGTAAGTGTATGGAGTGAGCTAATAAATACTAAATTAAACAATCCAAAAGCAGCCACAGTGGAGAGGCAGTGACTGGGACTATGCAATTGTTATTTACCTTAGTGAACTCCAGTAATAGTGACTCATGTCATGTCCCCCTCTGTCCAGGTGAGAGACAGAGCAGACACACCTGGCCACTGACCAATCCACACCTGGCTTGTCCAGTCACCTGTCCCTCCCCACCTCCCCACCTCCCTCCACCTCTATTTCAGTTGTAATTAAAAAATGCTCCCATCAACCTCCCACCTCCCCTCATCTCGGTGAACGAGGTAAAAAGAGATGAACAGCTTCCCTGGGTTCCCATGCTGGCCTTTTTAAAAAGCTTCTAAACTAGGTTACAGGCAAAAGTAGGCTGCCAGCGAGGCTCAGGAGACCTGAGGAGCTACTGTTGTACCACTCCAGAGGGCCCCCACTTCAGGATTTGACACGGAGGGAACCAGATAGAGAGAGAGAGAGAGAGAGAGAGAGAGAGAGAGAGATATGCAGTATACTGTAAGCTAAGCTGTTGTTGTTGGATGTAAGAGAAGATCAGTCTCATGCGGGTTCACTCAGACATGGTCATTAGTATTTACTCTAGAACGTGGTAGTAACAGAGGTGGATCGGTTGAACCACACTCACGTGATGAGTAACCTTGTCTGAGATGGGAAGACTTGAGTTGGCTCCCTGAGCTAATGTCTAGGTTTTAGCTCAGCAGGTTCAGCAGAGACCTGTGTTTGAAACCCAGTATGTCACACCAGCATGACCCTCCTGACCTGCAGGAAAACCTCTGAGACCCAATGAGGGTCAATGTGACCTGTCCAACTACACTGTACACTTCACTATGCTGCTTGCTGAACCCAATTAGATCAGCCAATTGTTAACAAGCTAAGCAATAACCACCAATACAGTCAACGTGAGGCCAAGAACAAACCAATAGAGACATGTTGTAATCCAATCCCTTGATTGAAGTCTTGAGATGGAACAAAGCTCATTAAATGATAACCGCTTCTCTTTTATTGGCTTGTCTTCCGACAAACCAAGTTCACAGATACTGTGATTGTAAAAAAAAATATTATTATTATTATAATTTTTTCTTTAATTGTGCCGGAGAGCAGAATACAATTCAGAATCTGATGGGGAAAAAACAAACTATCAAGGAGCTTCAAAGCTCCATGTCTGTAGTAATTGTGCATAGCAACGGCAAGATTCTGATTGGTCCCTGACTGCTTCTGGTTGTAACACCTAGACAATCTCAGGTCCAATTAAGAATCCAGATCCCATACTCTCTTATGGTAATTTCTTGTGGGTTTACTAATTGCAACATCCAATGCATGTTATGTTATAAGAGGTTGGTTGCCTGTCAAAACAGAATACAAATATACAGTATATGGTTGTTGTGCTGTGTAAAGATTTTAAGACTAGAGGAACCACAAGCTTACTGCTTGGCAAACCATGCGACGGGCTGACTGGCATGAGGGGCGACTGGCATGAGCCCTAAAGGCATGAGCCAAATCATCTGGCTTCTCATGGCAACATACCAAAGCATCTTGCTTTTAACGATATAGGCATAAAACAACTTGGTCACAAGGACGGTCTGCCAACACTTCATACTTGTGTGATAGACCGATCAAAATATGTCCCTCTCTTTCTACAAAGAGCCTGGCTGAGGCTGCACCCCATAATAAGTGTAGATAGATACCACTATAAAAAGGGAGGAGGAGAGTTGAGGTCTATCATTAGCATAGGGCAATGGTTCTCAAACTCGGCAGGGGTTCAGGTGGGTCGCGGGATGACATTAGTGCATTGCAAAAAAAAAGAAGAAAAAAAAACATTTTCGAGACGTAAAAACGTTTTCAGTGTAAACTTAAACAACTAATACCAAATAGAACAGATAATGGACCAATATACAGAATTTTTCAATAATAGCCTATAATCTTTTGAGAACTTAAAACAAAATAAAAGCTGGACAATCAGGCCCCCGCTAATGTTGTTATAATGTTTCAGCATAAGAACCCAGCATTAGCCATGTAAAAATGTGTAGAATTGTAGTAAATCCGCTTAAAGACACAACGTTGTTTATCTCAGCTCCATGGCAGGATGTGTGGAATTGCAGGAGATTAGTTTTGAAACGGCAAGCTGTTCTCTCTGCTGCCAAGATGATATTTTTTTTTTATTATTGTGCATGTTTTTTCACTGCAACATTTTTTGGGGGCTTCCCTTGGTATAGAGTACAAAACGTAAATATGTGTGGGAGTGCTACTATCTTTCCCATCTCCCATCTTTAGCCATGTTCCAACTCAATACGTTAACATCTGCCCCCTCCATGAGAAGAGACTCCAGATTCATGTTTTCCCCTGGGTTTTTAAATGAGTAAGGGAGACAGTAAGAAAGGTTTGAAAAACTTATAATGAGTAAGTTGGGCATGAATAACCCATGTTAGGCTTGTCTCTGAGTGACCCCAAACTGAGTGACCTCTGGTCATTATCTGTAAAATTACATATTTTCTGACAGCTCTGGACACTTCAGTAAGAGAAAAGCAGTGAGACTGAGGGCGTGTCAAACGCACTTTAGTTAGCAATTTTGTCAAGTAAAAACTGTCCCTAACGCCAGGTTCGGCAATTTACCTGTCTAACATCAGCTTGCTTGCGCTGCGGTGGGAAGGGTGGCAATATTTGAGGTGTGTCCTTAAAAAAACTATTGCAAAAGTGACAATTTTATGCAGTGCTAATGGGATGTTTTGCGTAAAGACATCTAGGCCTGCGTGTGCACACAGTGCCATGGAACGAGAAAAGCGATTTATGATGTCATGTTTCGGACCCGATCCTAAATATAAATATTGTTGTTAGTTTGAAAAACAGATTGATTGTTTTTCACTTAATTTCATTAAAAATCCAACTTATTAGAAAGATTCACCATCCATGGGTTTATGGTGAGAACGTACATGGCTCAAATGCAATGCAATTTCACATGCTATTTCTGGAGTGCAAATATGATCTGTAAGATGGTTCCATGATATTTATAAAATAATGCATTTTGGGAGATATTTATTAGATATTTATCCAGTTCCAGTGAAAAGTTTGTATGTGCATAAAACCCTCAATAGACTAAGTTGCCTTGTCTGTATTATACGCCCATGGGGAGCAATTATGGTGCCTGTAACTGTATTTAGACAGAAGGTTAGCGTTTTTCGTCATGAAAGCTGGCACAGCCACAAAGTCATAAAATCTGATTTTAAACCTAACCCTAACCTTAACCCTAACATTAACCACACTGCTAACCCTAATACCTAACCCTAACTTTAAATTAAGACCAAAAAGCTATGAATACAATATATCCAATTTTACTTTGCAGCTGGCCCATCTAGCGGAAATTGCTCAGTTCTGCTTCAAGGACAAGACTCCTAATCCTAATAAACATCAACCGGCATTTTCGACATAGCCTATTTAAAACAAGTTTTTATTAGAATTTGATTAGAATTATACACTGTATTTTCATTCCTTATCAATAGTCTAATGAATTTAATCTTGCTTATTGACTACGTTTGGCATGTCCCTGTCCAGAATGCAATTTACAGTAGGCCTAGCCCCTATATCAGTGTGAATGCTATAGCCTATGTTTAACAATGTATTTCCATATTAAAACAATGCAATTAGAACAATGTGGACTGCAAACATGTTCTAAATATTTAGCTGGCTATTTAACAAACTAGGCTCTAATAGACTAACATTCAAATTGTAGTTGATGACAACGCAATACATAAAAGACTGTAAATACACATCTTGAAGCAACCACATACAATGCCTTCAGAAATTATTCACACCCCTTGACTTTTTCCAAATTTTGTTGTGTTACAGCCGGAATTTAAAATGTATTACATTTAGATGTTTTTGGTCACTGGCACACAATACCTTATAATGTTAAAGTGGAATTATGTTTTTATACATTTTTACAAATTAATAAAAAATGTAAATCTGAAATGTCTTGTGTCAATAACCCCTTTGTTATGTCAAGTCTAAATAAGTTCTGGAGTAAAACTGTGTTTAACAAGCCACATAATAAGTTGCATGGATTTTAACGTGATTTTTTAACGACTAACAACAACTCTGTATCCCACACATAAAAATATCTGTTAGATCCCTCAGTCGAACAGTGAATTTCGAACACAGATTCAACCACTAAGACCAGGGAGGTTTGCTTAAAAAGTCACATAAGTTATATGGACTCACTCTGTGTGCAATAATAGAGTTTAACATCATTTTTAAATGACTACCTCATCTCTGTACCCTACACATACAATTACCTGTAAGGTCCCTCAGTCGAGCAGTGAATTTCAAACACAGATTCAACCACAAAGACCAGGGAGGTTTTCCAATGCCTCCCAAAGAAGGGCACCTATTGGTAGATGGGTAAAAAAAAAAAAAAAAGCAGACATTTAATATCCCTTTGAGCATGGTGGTTATTAATAACACTTTGGATGGTGTATCAATACACCCAGTCACTACAAAGATACAGGCGTACTTCCTTACTCAGTTGCCGGAGAGGAAGGAAACAGCTCAGGGATTTACCATGATGCCAATGGTGACATTAAAACAATTACAGAGTGTAATGGCTGTGAAGGGAGAAAACTGAGGATGGATCAACAACATTGTAGTTAATCCACAAAACTAAGCTAATTGACAGAGTGAAAAGAAGGAAGCCTGTACAGAATAAAAAATATTCCAAAACTTGCATCCTGTTTGCAACAAGGCACTAAAGTAATACTGCAAAAAATGTGGCAAAGCAATGAACTTTTTGTCCTGAATACAAAGTGTTATGTTTGGGGCAAATACTATACAACATATTACCTAGTACAACTCTCCATATTTTCAAGCATAGGGGTGGACGCATCATGTTATGGGTATTCTTGTAATAGTTAAGGACTGGGGAGTTTTTCAGGATAAAAAAGAAACGGAATATAGCTAAGCACACACACAAAATCCTAGATGAAAACTTGGTCTGCTTTCCACCTTTTAGCAGGACAATAACCTAAAGCACAAGGCCAAATCTACACTGGAGTTGCTTACCAAGAAGACAGTGAGTGGCCGAGTTACAGTTTTGACTTAAATCTGCTAAGAAATCTATGGTAAGACCTGAAAATGGTTGTCAAACAATGATTGAAGAATTTTCAAAAGTATAATGGGCAAATGATGCCCAATCCAGTTGTAGAAAGCTCTTAGACTTTCCCAGAAAGACTTGCTGCTAAAGGTGATTCTAACATGTATTGGCTCAGGGGGTTGAATACTTACTTATTTTTAATATTATTTTTTACAAATGTTCAAATGTTTCTTTTGTTGTAATTTTGACGCCCTTTTAATCCCCAATTTCGTGATTACGATCTTGTCTCATCGCTGCAACTCCCCAACGGGCTCGGTAGAGGTGAGGGTCGAATCATGCGTCCTCCTGTCATGTTCGTGATGAGAGGCAGACCAAAACGCAGCGCAGTTGTGGTTCGACATGTTATTTATTCATGTGAATTTTAAAGGCAAAAACAATAAAGAGAGAAACACGAAACGTAACCACAGTGACGTAACTCTGTCTATCATTAAAATGGTGACTACTATTTATTAAATAATTACCTACGTCTAATTATGGGATTTAAATTAATCCTGCAATAATTAGCTCATTAGGATTCCAGGGTCACCACGGAGAGAAATGTATTCTACTGAGTTGCTCCTCTCCGAATTTAACTCAAATGTTTGTCCTGTCATCCAATACATAGCAGCCCTTATTTGAATGAATGTTGCCTATCTTCCAATATATAGCAGCCCTTATTTTAATGAATGTTGCCTATCTTCCAATATATAGCAGCCCTTATTTTAATGAATGTTGCCTATCTTCCAATAATATATAGCAGCCCTTATTTTAATGAATGTTGCCTATCTTCCAATATATAGCAGCCCTTATTTTAATGAATGTTGCCTATCTTCCAATATATAGCAGCCCTTATTTTAATGAATGTTGCATCAGTTTCGTCCTTGAACGGTCATGAGTCCGTCAATCTGCACAAACCCCAGTGCAAACTGATCCTTCCGTATACACAAATTGGTTCAATTGATTTATTTACTAACTAAATTATAATACAGGATACAGGTAGAGAGAGAGAGAGAGAGAGAGAGAGAGCGAGAGAGAGAAATATATATATATATATAGAGAGAGAGAGAGAGAGAGAGAGAGAGAGAGAGAGAGAGAGAGAGAGAGAGAGAGAGAGCGAGAGAGAGAGAGAGAAATAGACAGAGCAACAGAGCACCCCCTCTGATGGGTACCGGTCTCTGGTGTAAGTCTCTGATTGTCCACAAGATGTCACAATGTCCTTTCCTTTCGGTGTCTGTTTCCTATAGGACTCGTTCCTGGAGATGGCTAATCAGCCGTGTCGATATCCCCACAGTTTGGGATGTGGTCAGTGTAGACAAGCAATGACTTTTGAGAGAATAATCGGGTGGTTCTGCTCTAATTCACCTTCTTAAATACAGTCGTTGACCGTAGCGTTGATTGTTTCAGAGTTCCTCTGTGGGAACCACGTGTTGTTTATTCGCGTCGCAAAGGTTTTATACCTTTTCGGGCAGGAGAGGGGGTTTATGACCTCCTTATCTGATTTCCCTGAGCATAGCCAAGGCATTGAGAATTACTATGTTCTCGTGTAAACAGCTAAAATCACATTTTTATCATCACAAAAACATTCTCTTTAATCTGGATATTTCTTACCAAACGTAACGAATGTAGACATCATATAGACAGTTTGGAAACTCTTAAAGTTACAATGTTTTCATAATCACAGCTTCATTTAAACTTTAACGACATCACAGAATCGACATTCATATCCATATGCCAAGAGTCCCCAAGAGTTCCCAATGTCTTGTTTCATGGGCATAAAGTCTTGCCTCCAAGTGATAGTCTAAGGACAATGAGTCATGAAATGTGCCATTTCCCCCTCCTCCTCTTTTCCTGTGAGAGGGAAAGTGAGAGAAAGTCTGGTTGATGTCAATGCTCTCCCTTTCACCCCTCCAATCCACTTACTCCCCCTTTGGGGGGAGAGGAGCTTTGTAGGAATGTATCCATCAAATGACCTGTAACCTCAAGTCATGACAGCAGGTTGGCACACAGGCACTGAACACAAAACAATGATCCACAAGCCACAGGTGGAAAACATGAACTTAAAGATTGATGTGGGGGTTTTGACACCATAACGACCGGTCACAAATAGTTGGCCAACAAGAAATCCTTTTGGTGTCTAGTATTGGAAGACTGAAATCTCCCTTGTTACAGAGAGACTCTTGCCAAAACTTTTACGTCAATAAAAGTGGACATCGGAACATTATTTCCGAATGTGTGAAAGGATGACAGTTAGCCAATGAAAATCAATGTCCATTTTGTGATGTCATAAAAAATTATGTAAAAATGTTATATCGAAATTATTGTAACTTGAAGAGCTTTCACACTGTGCACCTCAGGTTTAAATCCTTTACGTTGTGTATGAAATATCAAGCATGAAGAGAATATTTGCACAAAGATAGGAATTTTATTTTTTATCTTCTAACGAGACCGAAGTAATCATAATACTTTTGCACAGTTTGTAACCACGCCCGAGGGGGCGCTCAGAAAGAGTGTCGGAGTGATGGAACGCCATTTTTACCCGAGGGTATAAACAATGAGTTGAGAATTAGACCTGGGGGTCTAAAAACTGCAGCTTGTGTCTCGATAGGTTACGACCACCTGAAAATCAACACGAGGGGAAGACGATGAAGTAACCTCTAACAATCAATGTTACGCCTGAGTAATTGCTCTAAGTACTGTATCAGAGAAAGTGAATTTAAGTCGGAATATTCTGTTATTCTCAACCAGTCTCCTAACCTGCTCTCATTAGCCCACTGGGGATCATCGACACGGCTGATTAGCCAGCTTCAGACTACAGAAAAAGTCATTAAAACCACAAACAACGAAGGAGGAGGATATTGTGACACCTGCTGGAGGAGAAGGCCAATTGAACTATCTTTGCTAAGGCTTCGGTCCCACAGAGAACAACAAAGGAAGGCAATTCAGACACGTAAATACATCATTGCTTCTTCTCCCCATGAGCGGTGGTTAGGTCGCTAAGTATTCTGATTAATGTGAATGTAGCTTTCAAATGTATAAGTATTGTGTTTCTCTCTCTCTCTTTTCCTCTCTCTATTCCTCCATCTTTCGGTGAACAAGCAATCATGTCGTTAATCATGTCCACAAGGGACTGGTTTCCGTTGTATTAGGGTTGTATTCAATAAACCTGTATCGTGTGTGTATCCTGTGTTATCATTTAGTTAGTAAATAAATAATTAATAACAATTTGTGTATTACGGAATGGTCAGTAAGACTGGGGTTTGTGCGGATGAAAGGAATATACGTTCAGAATGAGACTGATATGAGGTAATGATTAATAAGTAATGATTAATATCTTCTAAGAATTTAATTCGGGAGATGGTAACTCGTTAAAACAACTTTTCCTGTGGTGCCCCAAATTCCTAATGAGTTAATTGTTACATGATTAATTTAATCTCGGAACACACAACTCGTTAGTCACTGTCACTGACGGGCTATTGCAGCAGACGACCACACCGGGATCCACTCATCAGCTAAAAACAAGAAGAAGGGTCTCCAGTGGGCACGCGATCACCAACATTGGACAATTGAGGAGTGGAAAAACATTTCCTGATCCCGCCGAATCCCGGCTTCTGTTGCGTCATGCTGATCGCAGAGTCAGGATTTGGCGAAAGCAGCATGATTCCATGGCCCCAACCTACCTGGTGTCTTTGGTACAGGCTGGTGGCGGTGATGTAATGATGTGGGGAATGTTTTGCTGGCACCCGTTAGGTCCCTTGATACCAATTGAGCAACGTTTCCGTGCCCAGAAGAACTCAGGCTGTTCTGGAGGCAAAAGATGGGTGTACCTAATAATAAACTAGCCACTGAGTATCCAGTAGCTCTGGGGACAACATGACATACAGTACCAGTCAAAAGTTTGGACACACCTACTTATTCAAGGGTTTTTCTTTATTTTTACTATTTTCTACATTGTAGAATAATAGTGAAGACATCAAAACTATGAAATAACACATATGGAATCATGTAGTAACCAAAAAAGTGTTAAACAAATCAAAATATATTTTATATTTGAGATTCTTCAAAGTAGCCACCCTTTTGCCTTGATGAGAGCTTTGCACGTTATTGGAATTCTCTTAACCAGCTTCATGAGGTAGTCACTTGGAATGCATTTCCAACAGTCTATGCTTAGCACTTGTTGGCTGCTTTTCCTTCAGTCTGCGGTCCAACTCATCCCAAACTATCTCAATTGGGTTGAGGTCGGGTGATTGTGGAGTGCAAATCAGATGAGATGGCGTAACGCTGCAGAATGCTGTGGTAGCCATGCCAGTTAAGTGTGCCTGGAATTCTAAATAAATCACTGACAGTGTCACCAGCGAAGCACCATCACACCTCCTCCTCCATGCTTCACACATGAGGAGAACATCTGTTCACCTACTCTGGCGGTTGGAACCAAAAATCTCAAATTTGGACAAAGGACAGATTTCCACCAGTCTAATGTCAATTGCTTGTGTTTCTTGGCCCATCTTCTTATTGGTGACCTTTAGAAGTGGTTTCTTTGCAGCAATTCGACCATGAAGGCCTGATTCACTGAACAGTTGACAGTTGATGTTGAGATGTGTCTGTTACTTGAACTCTGTGAAGCATTTATTTGGGCTGCAGTTTCTGAGGCTGGTAACTCTAATTAACTTATCCTCGGCAGTAGAGGTAACTCTGGGTCTTCCTTTCCTGTGGCGGTCCTCATGAGAGCCAGTTTCATCATAGCGCTTGATGGTTTTTGCGACTGCACTTGAAGAAACTTTCAAAGTTCTTGAAATGTTCTGGATTGACTGACCTTCATGTCTTAAAATAATAATGGACTGTCATTTCTTTTTGCTTATTTGAGCTGTTCTTGCCATAATATGGACTTGGTATTTTACCAAATATAGGGCTATCTTCTGTATACCACCCCTACCTTGTCACAACACAACTGATTGGCTCAAAAGCATTAAGAAGGAAAGAAATTCCCCCAATTAACTTTTAACAAGGCACACCTGTTAATTGAAATGCATTCCAGGTGACTACCTCATGAAGCTGGTTGAGACAATGCCAAGAGTGTGCAACGTTGTCATCAAGACAAAGGGTGGCTACTTTGAAGAATCTAAAATCTAAAATATATTTTGATTTGTTTAACACTTTTTTGGTTACTACATGATTCCATATGTGTTATTTCATAGTTTTGATGTCTTCACTATTATTCTACAATGTAGAAAATAGTAAAAATAAAGAAAAACCGTTGAGTAGATTTGTCCAAACCTTTGACTGGTACTGTGTGAGTCAACATATACCTGTTATTAACTATGGTTGCCATGGTGGTAACACAAAACGTAGCCTTTATTTTCCAAGTTTTGTCAAATGCATTTTTAATAGGTGAATGGCACTGCGACAACACGTCTGTGCTTGCCTGGCTAGTACTTGCGATGCGTAATGTGACAACTTTTGCCACAGTATCATTTAGTAGTCTGAATTCTGCATTATGGAATACCCAGAAGGTATGCATATTGCTCACAGTAGCAACAATTCTCTAGAGTCAGGGCTTCCCAATTAGTACTTCTAAGGCACTTTCATTAAGACTCTGTAGTGTATTTCTATTGAAGAGAGAGACGCAGCTCCAGGCTCAGTGTTTCAGTAAACTGTGCCTTCAAGCTCACTAATCCCTGCTAGTTCTTTAGAAACATCACAGCGAGAATGTAATTCTTTGAACAGTTGTGTGGATTCAATAACAACCAAGAACTGTACAAACAATGTTAGACTACAATACTGCTGTGGTGAAATAATGGATGAACTTTGGTTTCAATTAATGTGTCAGTATAAAGGAACGTCTTTATAAAAGCACTTTAATCAAATATTTGACAAAGTGCTTCTTGAGGTAGCTAAACATCAAAGAAAAGAGAAACCCACACACTACTCCTCGTATCACTTATTTTATTAAAATGTATGTCAGCTTCTTGGCCTTCGCTTTTCACCCGAAAGCTCTGACAACGACCAAAAGGCTGACGTACATTTTAATAAAATCCGTTATACGAGCAAGAGCAGTGTGCATTTTTTTTTTTAGTTGCAACGATATAGCCAGATTGACATTAAAACATAAAAAAAACTCAGATAAAACCTGTAACACATTGCACATTGTCAGATGACAGTGAATCTTATATGAATCAGTAGTGTTCGGCTGTTGTCTAGACGACTAGACAAGGAAATCATTGAGGAGTAAAACTATGAATATATTGCTGCTGTGCTGAGTGACAGTGGCATTTAAAAGTGGTAAAGCCTGAATTACTCACATAAAAGTTTCACACAATGCTATTAAAACCAGGGAATTTTGGTGCCAATGCCCCTACATACACGCATTGAGGTAATTCCTAGTCATTACCATCTGGTTGGGAAATGTTGTTAAAACAAACATAATTAGTTTGGTCATTTCCCTCAGCACCCAGATACACAGCAGAAGAAATAGGTTTTAAGCATTAGGCATCAGGATTCACAACCTGCTCAATATTCCCTGAATAAATTAGAGCTGACATTTTACAGACAGTTGTAATACAGTAGACGCAGGTCGGTGCTAAGCATGTTCTTAAAAAAAAACAACGGAAATATAGTTTATGCTCCAGTTGTAATAACTAGACTTATTGATCTAGTTGCAACCTTTGGGCTGGCCATAAAAAACAGTATTGTTTCCTTTTGTATTTTGTATTTTTTTTACTTTAATTTATTTAGTTCATATTTTCTTAACTCTTATTTTCTTAAAACTGCATTCTTGGTTAAGGGCTGGACATCCCACATCCAACAACAGTTGAAGGACAGAGGGATACACTACCTAGGACCTCGAGGACCTTGTAGGAAAAAATTACAACACTGTATTTTGTTACCTATTCATCAGATTCTAGCTAGTGGACAGAGCGATATGTTGTGTGGACTAAAACAGCATAAAACTGTGTGTATCACAATTTCGAGAAACATTCAGAAATAGTTAGGTAAATTTTTTGGGGTCAAATTACCCAATTACCTTTGATAAGCAGCTAGCTAGCTAACTACCGGCAAGCTAGCTACTGGTAGCTTGCCAATCTATCTGAACTAATATCTTCAACAAACTAATTTCTGACTGTTTAGCTCATCATGCTTTGTGACATTATGCTCAAGTAAAAATGCAGTTCCACATGTGAAAGTTCGATTTTCACATGTGAAAGTTTTTTTAAATTACATTTTCATATAAAAAGATTACATCTACACTTAGGAGAAATGGGTAGCCCTGTGTTAGCACCACGATGACCAGATGCTCTCAGACTTTCTGTAGCTCAGTTGGTAAGGCATGGCTCTTGCAATGTATGTATAGTGGGTTTGATTCCCGGGACCACACATATGTAGAAAATGTATGCACACATGACTGTAAGTCGCTCTGGATAAAAGCATCTGCTAAATGGCTATGAAAGACTATGAAAGAACATGTAGTCAGAAGATGAGAGAGCAGCTGTAGTAGCAGTGTTCTCTGGGGTAATCCATGTCTCAGATGCTCTTGAACTATGAGAGAACATGTAGTCAGATGACAAGAGAGCAGCTGGAGTAGCAGTGTTCTCTGGGGTAATCCATGTCTCAGATGCTCTCGAACTATGAGAGAACATGTAGTCAGATGACGAGAGAGCAGCTGGAGTAGCAGTGTTCTCTGGGGTAATCCATGTCTCTAAGAGGGCCAAAAAGTGTACAAACTAAGGGGCAGCATAGACTGAGACTAACTCAATCTTCAGGACCGCAGATTAGCAGTTCCAAATGCTGCTTGAGACCAAGAATTCCACATGGGTTGTGCGCGCAGGGTACACTAGATTAGAAAGGTTGCAGCTAAGGGGTGGAGTGCCTACAGGGTGAAGAGTGAACAGGGATGAAAAACAAACACATAATTTTCAAAGAAAAAAAAAAGAAATCTCCTGAGAAAGGCTCGTTGGCTCATCAAAAAGGAAATCTTCTTTGTGATGGCAGAGATAATCCTGGATCATGTGAGGATTGTGACAAAGTGTTAGCTCTCATCCCTGAGAGGAATTCTAACATAAAGACAAAGCGAGACTCAAGAGCTGATCCTGTGGCATTTATCAGGAGATGGTTCTGAATTTAAATGTGTGCCTTCAGCTACAGTTCAGCTTTGTTTTACAGTGCATTCGGAAAGTGTTCAGACCCCTAGACTTTTTCAAAATTTTGTGACGTTACAGAATTATTATAAAATTTGTTAAATTGTTTTATTCCCTCATCAGTCTAAGCACAATACCCCATAATGATAAAAAAAAACCAACAGGTTTTAAGAAATGTTTGTAAATGTATATAAAAAAAATAAATGGAAAAATCACATTTATATAAGTGTTCAGACCCTTTACTCAGTACTTTGTTGAAGCACCTTTGGCAGCAATTACAGTCTTGAGTCTTCTTGGGTATGACGCTACAAGCTTGGCACACCTGTATTTGGGGAGTTTCTCCCATTCTTTTCTACAGATCCTTTTAAGCTCTGTCAGGTAGGATGGGGAACGTCGCTGAACAGCTATTTTCAGGTCTCTCCAGAGATGTTCGATCGGGTTCAAGTCCGGGCTCTGGCTGGGGAACTCAAGGACATTCAGAGACTTCTGTGTTGTCTTGGCTGTGTGCTTAGGGTTGTTGTCCTGTTGGAAGATGAACCTTCGCCCCAGTCTGAGGTCCTGGAGCAGGTTTTCATCAAGGATCTCTCTGTACTTTGCACATCCCACAGCATGATGCTGCCTTTACCATTTTTTAAATTATTTTTATTTATTTAACCTTTATTTAACCAGGCAAGTCAGTTAAGAACTAATTATTATTTACAATAAAACCGGACGACGCTGGGCCAATTGTGCGCCACCTTATAGGACTCCTAATCACGACCGGTTGTGATACAGCCTGGAATCGAACCAGGGTGTCTGTAGTGACGCATCTAGCACTGAGATGCAGTGCCTTAGATCGTTGCGCCACTCGGGAGCCCTTTTGGTACCATGCTTCACCGTAGGGATGTTGCCAGATTTCCTCCAGATGTAACACTTGGCATTCAGGCTAAAGAGTTCAATCTTGGTTTCATCAGACCATGGTCAGAGTCCTTTAGGTGCCTTTTGGAAAACTCCAAGAGGGCTGTAATGTGCCTTTTACTGAGGAGTGGCTTCCGTCTAGCCATCTACCAAAAAGGCCTGATTGGTGGAGTGCTGCAGAGATGGTCCTTCTGGAAGGTTCTCCCATCTCCACAGAGGAACTCTGGAGCTCTGTCAGAGTGACCATCGGGTTCTTGATCACCTCCCTGACCAAGGCCCTTCTCCCCTGATTGCTCAGTTTGGCTTGGCGGCCAGCTCTAGGAAGGGTCTTGGTGCTTACAAACTTCTTCCATTTAAGAATGATGGAGACCACTGTGTTCTTGGGGACCTTCAATGCTGCAGAAATGTTTTGGTACCCTTCCCCAGATCTGTGTCTCGACACAATCCTTTCTCGGACAATTCACAGACAATTCCTTCAACCTCATGGCTTGGTTTTTGCTCTGACATGCACTGTCAACTGTGGGACCTTATATAGACAGGTGTGACTCCAGTCAAGTTGTAGAAACATCTCAAGGATGATCAATGGAAACAGGATGCACCTGAGATACATTTTGAGTCTCATAGCAAAGGGTCTGAATACTTATGTAAATACATTTTTTTTGTTTTTAGCAAAATTGTCCCTTTTTTTTCCGCTTTGTCATTATGGAGTATTGTGTGTAGATTGATGGAGAAACAAATTAATTTTAGAATAAGGCTGTAACGTAACAAAATGTCAAAAAAGTTTAGGGGTCTGAATACTTTCCGAATACACTGTAGCTTAAAACTTCACATTTCCCATTACATTTTTGTGTGTTAGTGAGAGGACCTTCTCACAACTAAACATTACATTGCAAGACAGTATTGGAAGTTTAGTATTAAACTGTATTTCACAGTGTGTTCCAGAGTATACAATTTGGAGGGGTTAGAACTGTTCAGAAGAGTACGGACTCCTCTTAAAAACAACCTCCACTTTCCCAAACCCCTCTCTCTCTCTCAACCCCTTCATCACTCCTTTCCCTCTTTTCCTCATTTCATCCCACTCAGAAAAAACAAAAAAACATGCTATTCACAGCTCTTTGCCCACTGAGCCCCAGCAGGGGAGTCTGCAGCCCGTCTTTCCCCGCCTGGCCCCTATCCCACCCTGGCTTTGAGGCCTCACCCCGGCCCCTTTCATGCCTGGCCCGACCTTCTCAACATACAGACAGGAGGAGAGACTGGCTCTCTTAATCTCTGTACTTCCACCGAAGTGTTTCCTTTCTCCAGAGGAGAGAGGGCTTGGCAAAAGCTTCTTGCAATTGAAGGGTCCTATAAATGAAATTCTCTGTGAACCTGATGTTCTGTATTCCAGTGGCAAGAGAGCCACAGGCAGATCATGCTTCTGAAATGTTCAACTTCTGTTTTTAATGCAGAGAAATGTTGATTATTTTATTCCTGGTAAAGGAATGATGCAGAGAACAAAAGAGATCCATTCTAAAGCACCCTTCTAAGCATAGAAATATAACCTATAGAGAGATTCTATTTCTGTGGTTCTGAGGGCTTTGATGTAGGCCTACAATACATATTAATTCAATGGGATTCAGCTTTTGTGTGCCTGTTACAAATTCAAAAGATTTGTTCAATGTGCAAGGTCGTTTCGGTGTCAACCAGCAACGGCATCAAATAAAGAGAACTGGAACAGCAAATATTCTTATGTTATGCTCCTTTGAATGGCGTGCATTCACGGAAATCAAATCAGCAGTTCCAGTTGCACTCTATTGCATTGAGTGAAATGTACCTGAAGAGTGGCAATGTAATCTGTGAATCACCTTTGTTTTTCTGTCTGGGCTCTGGCTACTTGAAGTTTCCAGCTGTCCCTGTCTCTGCGCTACCAGACAGGGTGAGAGGAAAGCCATAGCAGATTCCACAATTACATCAAGGCCACTTTGAGAGACTTACACCTCCTCTACAGATACATGAAAAACATTAGAGCAAAAGTCAGGACCAAGGCTCAACAACAGGTTATTAACAAGCAGTCTCTAAATCAGGGACGGGCAACTTTGATGGGGGTGGCGACCACAAAAAATCATCATGAGTGGCCGAAGGGGCTTGCAGGTCTACGTACCCTCATCCATGCCAACACATGCAGTCAGAGCCGGCCCTAGTCTTTTGGGGCTACTAAGTGAAATTTAGTTGGGCAGTTTGTAATATAATATCTGAGTGAGAGTGACTTAACAAAATCAATGGGTACTACAGGTTTAGATACTGTAGCTGGCTGCTTTATGCACAACCAAATGTAGAAATTGCACTATTCTAACTCTGAACAGCAAGTTAAAACCCTGACTGAGTTCCAAAAAAACCCCCCAGTAAGCTACCAGAATTGTTGTAACTTTCAAGGAATATATGGCCTTTTTAGGTACTTCAGATTGTCTGTAATTATCTCTGTCCTCTGTGTGGCTTCATCATATGTAAAATATCTAACAATATACAAATAGAAAATAGAACGACGAAGCTGTAAAACAATATCCTAAATACCATAGTTGGAAGAGTTGCAGAATTAATCCAAGATAATGCCATTGCTGGTTAGATGCTTTTTTTTCAACAATTAGACTTTTTTTCTCTTGAACCATATGGTCTATCCACTAGAAACTAGACAATATTGACGCATATATAAAAATTGTTTTACGCTATTAAAGTATAAATTTCCAAAGTTACCATAGATTGCCACAGATGTGGAGGATTAATAAAACATATTCGAAAACTGTAATTCATCCCTGCCTCAGAAACAAGGTGCCTGTGGCGTTACAGTATGTGGTTGGAACGTATTAACTTAATTTTAATTAGAAAAATTTAATTTTTGTAATTAATTATTAAAATTATTAAAATTAAAATTATTAAAATTTTCTCCTCTGTTTCTTTTTGTTCTCTTTCACAAAACAGATTTCTAGGGGAATGAAAGACGTCTGAAGGTCTCTCTCTCTGCAGAGTGCCATGTGTCGTGGAGGAAACAACAGCCTCCATAATGAAATAAGAGGGGATAAGAAGTAACAGACAAAATGTAATCATTAACAAAGCTGAAGAGGTCAAAGTTTGAGTAGTCTCGGTCAAATCTTAATTTGACCAGGATTGTCGCAGCAAAATAATCCTGCAGCAACAGGATTAAACGCTTAGTCCATAATATTGCTTGATCGGTGGTTAGCTGGCCAAAATTAGACTACATGAAAAGTGCAATACTGTTAATACAACCGTGCGTTAGTGCGAGTTTTCAGTGAATTTATGTAAATCACAAAGCTCATCTGCATTACCTGCAGTGCAGAAACATTCTGAGCAACTAAGGGGTGATCAAATTAAGATCCTACATCTGTATGAAAGAGTGAGAGAGAGAGAGAGAGAGAGAGAGAGAGGGGAGAGAGAGAGGAGAGAGAGAGAGAGACACTTAAAATTCCCCCTTCTGAGTTATTTAAAACAAGCAATACACAATTAATACCGCATCGATTTGGTTGTCTATTCCAGTGGTTCCTAAACTGTGGGTCGGGACCTACAGTACCAGTCAAACGTTTGGACACACCTACTCATTCAAGGGCTTTTCTTTATTTGTACTATTTTCTACATTGTAGAATAACAGTGAAGACATCAAAGCTATGATATAACACATATGGAATCATGTAGTAACCAAAAAAGTGTTAAACAAATCAAATACATTTTATATTTGAGGTTCTTCAAAGTAGCCACCTTTTGCCTTCATGACAGCTCTGCACACTCTGCAAAATGTTCTCCTAGCTCCATGGCAAAATGTTTAGAACTGCAGGAAATTGGCTTCAAAACTGCAACATTTTCTTTCAGCTCCTAGGCAGGTTCTCCTTCTGCTTTAAACAGTGGTGTTAAATTATACACAGCTGTTCATTTATTTTGTATTCAATCTTGGTTTAAGGGCAGCTGAGGGCAATTCCATTTCATGTGTGAATTTTTTCTGGCCTTTCTGATGACAGTGATTAACAACAAACCCTAGACTGTTAGCGCTAATGCAATGTGACAAAACCCAATGATAGGTAGGGTCAGCTTGAGTAATGTCATTTAATGTGCATTGCACAGCATACGTTTAAATAGCTTTGGTTACTGACTGATTATATAAGGCTGCACAATTACAGTGCTGCTGCCTGGCACTGAAAAAAAAGCTGCTCAAATACCGGGATTGAAAATTTTTAAGAACCCTGGCTAACATGGTTAGTTTGGCTAGCTTTTTGCTACAGTCCAAGCTCTATTTACCAATTACACATACATATATTGGCTCTTAGTATGTGGTGCTACATTATGTAGCAGAGAGGAAAGAGCTGGAGATGCATGTAGAGATGGAGGTGGCTGTGAACTGAGCAACACCAGTGAGCTTTCTTATTCCTCAGGGGACCAGCCAGCCTCCAAGAGATGTCCATTAGAGATGTAGGAGGCCACTTGTGATGGCCATGGTCAAGGGCACAGATGTGACGGAGCAATTGGTAGATATAACAGATTTAACCAAGTCCAGCAGGGCTGATGTTCTGACAGAGACTCTCAAACTCATTATCCAGGTACCTCTCAAACATACCTCTCAAACCAGTGCATAATGGCTCCAGTTTTGGAGCTGGGTTAGTTTTTGTTAATTTTTACTCAGTTACAATCAGATAAAGCATATTCAGTTTTCTTGGTGAAAATCCAATTAGCTATTCTCTCTTTTAGATAAATAAAATCCCTTTTAAGTAACGTAAATCATGAAAAACAGGAGTAGAACCAATCCTCAGAGTGGTTTTTAATTAGACCAGAGAGGCCGGGGAAAAGGGCACAGACATTTCATTAGAACTTTGTGCAGGTTACCATATGATCACTTACCTTAGATTTAGATCGAATCAATCAAAGTCCGACTCGATTCAATCAAATTCAAAACGTATTACCTAGTGACACAGTCAAGTCCCAAGCCAACAATGCAAAGTATTAGACATAGTTTGTAGTATGTACGCAGATAACACCTATGCTATATATCTCTACAATAACGTGCTCCATGACATGACATCTAGCTTTTTTTTTTTGTCCATCCTCAATGTATACACATTATTTCAATGCTCATTATCTAAAAATACATGACTGGGTTCAATATGTGTTCAATATAGTCCATCAAGCAAGAGCGAGCAGCTACTGCAGGTCAAGTGCTCATCTGGCTGTGTGGGTGCAGGCCCAGGGGGACCCAGGGATGACTTAACTCCTGGTGAACAGAGACTGACTCCACTGCCTGAGCTGATGAGGTGTGCTGGGCTGGGCTGGGCTGGGTTGGAGGGCCGGGACGATACCAGTATTGCGATCCTCGTTAGTATCGTTGCACGGAAACTAAACACGAAGCGGATTTAACGTCTTTAGCCGTATCCAGCCCTAAAGTTGGAAACACACATGATTATTTTGTCATCCAGAGTCACATTCATTTATTTTCCGAGCTACAGCACAGATTAGTTTACATACAGGAGGTTTTCAAAGGACCAAAGAGTTTGTTTTCATTTTTGCCATGGAAAAGAATATTGCAATACCCGTATCGTCACAGCCCTACTGGGTTGTTTGCCTAGGAGGCTGTGAGGGAGATGTGTCACTCCGTCCCATGTCCTTCCATCCATATCTTATGTAGGTTAGATGTAAATGGTATTTCTGTATTCTGTACATCACAGTGGTGAAACACCTCTGGGCGACTTTCAAAGACATCTCTAAAACATGCATTCTCTATGACTCATGCTATCCATATTGTGCGCGTTGCACCTGTAATAATTCACGTTACTGAAATAAGAAACCAAACAGCCGTCCATGAGTCATACATAAAAGACTATATGCTCCATTCAGGTAACAAGAATTTCACACAAGAAACCTGAGCACAATATAAAGAAGAGATCTTTGACATTCCTATGTTTGAAAAACACCACGTCGTTAGACTGGAGCATTCAGCTACTACAGTGTCTACTATTTAGCAGTCAACAAAAAGATTGGGAGCAAAAACAGATGTCTATCAGGAGCTACATTTATGCGTTCAAAATGTCCACCACTCTAATCTCAGCTCCTCCATCAACACATTGTAATCTTTTTAATCTGCATACATTATCTATTATTTTACCCTCTGTGTCCTTCAGACAATTGAAACGTGCTTTTCATTCTATAAGAAGTCCAGCTTCTCCCCAGACACGTTATCTATCTACCAATCATCATATAGACAGTCTAGTCATGCCACACTGGGTTCAAATAGTATTTGTTTTCTTTCAAATGCTTTAGCCGTGCTTGATTGAGCTTGCCTGGCGGAAGGGAACCAATGGAATATTCCCATAAAGTACCAATCCTGTTCATCTGGCATTCCAGGCAGACTCAATCAATCAAGCGCTCAGAAAATGTGAAAAGAATCAACAGGGTTGAACCCAGGTCTATGGTCTGTATTCACACATATAAAGAACCACTTATCACATTGCTGATTTGTAAGAAACGTAAATAGCAACCATGTATCAGTTCACTTCGTTTGTCAGTATACAGTATGTGAGAATAATTGTAAATGTGTCTCGTCTACACCTATGAAACAGGACCTATCCTTCCCCCACATAAACACAACTGCTTTCGGACTACTATTTTTAACACAAGGAAATTAATTAATTAATTAATTTCAAGCCATTTTAATTGCTGTCTCCCACCGCATGCAGGAAATAATATCAAGCGCTACGTTTAACCGATTCGCTTACAACTGCTTGAGTTCAATTTAATCTTGCACTCTATTGGGACGTTAAATTAAGCAAAGAAAAACAAACTAATTGTGTTGTTTAAGAATAGCCTGATAGAAACTGCCTTTAAAAGCCTAATTAGGCCTGTACATTATATAGCTGCAAGGCAGGCAGGCAGGCAGGCGGTGCAGTTGATTAGTGAATCATCAATGCAAATAACTGAAGATAGCTCATCAATTGTCATTGAACCTACCATTCAAAGAAGAGGAGCCCCAGGATTCATTGTGGTCCTGATACTAAGTATATGTGTGTTTTGAAAAGCAGCATGCGGAATCTATTGCCATCTCTTTGTTCTCATGGCTGTTGTATGACAAATAAAATAAGATAACTTGTTATTTGCCACATGCGCCGAATACAACAGGTGAAATGCTTACTGACAAGCTCTTTCCCAATGATGCAGAGATAAATAAGAAAAATAAGAGCACATGAGAAATAAAACACACAAGAATTAAGCTATATACAAGGAGTACCAATACCATATCAATGTGCAAGGCATGCGCGGTGATTGAGGTAGACATGTACCTGTAGGCAGGGGTAAAGTGACTAGAGATCAGGATATATAGTAATAAAGAGTAAAAAGCAGCAAGCGGAGGTTCAATTCAAAGTTAAAGTAGACGAGGCGGTCTAAAACTACAAAACACGCAGGCAGTGTCACACACACATGCCTATAGGTGTTGAGAGGTGAAGAGCAAGAGGGCCTGTAATAACATTCTGACTGCTTTCATCATAAAACCAACAGCTTTTCTCTGCTCAGCCAACGTAGCCATGTTGTAGTTTGATGCAGTCTACTCCATTTGTTAATTCCATCTTCATGCATTCAATAGAAAAAGAATAATAACTTCAAGGTCCCGTTTTAAAACGTCTCCTTCATGTTGGTAAACTTGTTAACCACTTTGTCTTTGTCAATGTCTATGTCCCGCTCAATACAAAGCAAAGTGAGGTTGGATAGTCTGGCCTCATTCATTCATGCATGCAAATAGCTTTTGATGAGCTTCAGGCGGCTGAAACTTCGCTCGGAATTGGCACTGCTGATGGGAATGGTTTTGTAGATTCTATGGAGAATGGTCAGATTTGGATATGTGAAAAATGTCTTCTGAGTAGAAACGTGCAAGCTCAAGCATATTATTTTCTGCATCAGTGCCATTTCTCTGAAGTCGGCCAATCGATTCTCAAACTGCCTCACAAAAACATCAAGTAAGTAATAGTATACATCAGCCTTCCTCTTTCTGGAATTGGGTCGTCCTCTGCGTCCTCTTCTTCTTGCGTGCTTTCTCCTCCTGGAAACTCAAGTTGTTATGTTGTTGTTTTGCCATCTCTTTAGCAGTGTTCTCCATGTTGTCATAGGCCTCATCATTGCAGGTGCCAATTACATAGATCCCCCACAGTATTTACATCTATCAAATCCTTTTGCAGATATAGTTAGGTAGCTTCAAGGATCGCTGGCAGGGTCTGTATAATCGCTTCTGTGGCCGGTTTCCTGAAGGCCCACCTTGTGTCGGATAGGCTCTACACCGTGAAAACGGCACTCTCTAGCTGCATGTTTTTTAAAAGAATTTTAAAACATGGGAGGCTAGAATTCAAAAAGCAGTAGACCTACAGGGTCTCCAGTGTACACAAAAACGACACAAGGAACATGCAGCATCCATTCTAATTAAATTGAGGTTGTGTGCGCATATCCGCAGGAAGTAGGGGTGCTGAAAAATCATAATAAAATATATAGTGCACTGAGCCATTACTAGTTCTATATTAGCGGACCAATATAGCCGTCTGTAGCAGGGGCGACAACAAATTCTCAATGGTCAAAAGACTACAATAACTGGTCAGTGTTTGCTAAATAGTGAGCCAAGTTTTTATCTCCAGTTATGAACCATTTATAAATGCACTTACAAATGCTTATAAAATTAACCCTTATGTATAATCATGCAATCAATACTTGCACAGTTGAACAATAGCTACTTTCTCACTTTTGGGTGTGCTGCATTGGTGCTCTGTCCTAGGAACAGAAGAGGTTGGTTTTCATGATGTGTCTTGACCCACTTTTGAAAACCCTGAAGCTCTGGCCAAATTTACGTCCAGGTCATTAACCAATCGTAATTCCTAATGTATTACCACTTACCAAATTGTATAATCACACTTACCACTTCTCTGTGAAAGTCAGAGTATGGTGAACGATCTGGTGTGAAATTGTAACCGTAATCCCTTTCGTTGGTGAAACAGTGGAGGAAGTATCCTCTCACAATGTTGAATGTTTTGTTTTTAGTACTCACCATTCATTGACTGAACATGTTTAACAAAGTGTTGAATCTTCTCTCATGTACCCAATACTGCCTATAAGTGTGTCTAAGCTCTGAGTGAACTCTCCAATCATCTATAAATTGTATACCCACATGTATATAGTAACTGCTAAAATAATACCTTATTTTAAAGTGACAGACCACTGACCATTAACAGATGAGTAACCAACACTTATAACTGCTGAAGATATACCTTAAAAGAAAGTGGAAAACTTCTGGCCATTGATTAATGAGTTGAATCATTTATAACAGCATATAATCTCCTCAAACATGCAATACATAGTAAGAACAAAATGTAATTTAATAGAAAGATACATTGGGAAAACAATTTTAATTGCAGTGACTCAAATCTGTAACCTATCATTGGTATAGTGAATGGCCTAGCTAATTCAGATAAACAGGGAGTGTATATTTCTAAAATGTTTAACATTACAAGTCAGAATAGAAATTGACAACCGATTAACTATTTAAAATACAATATAGGGTCTCCCATTCTGGTCTTAATCTGTTTATTACTTGTTAAGGATTTCCCCATCCTGGAGACATTATGGAAATCTGTGGGAGAGAAGAGGAATTTATGACAATTTAGAATAGACACTGTAGCTACACATAACTCTATTATCATCATTATCATCATTTATACAATTTAGACTTAGCTAGTTATGTTATCTACTGCTAGCTAATAATAATAATAATACTAGTTTGTGTGTAGCATTACTTGCTAAAACTAATAGCTAGCTACAGAGAAAGCAGTTAGCTAGCTAGTCTTAACATTGGAACTACTAGTGTATGGCAAAGGATGCTAGCTAGTTAACAAACCAGCTACCTCGTTAGAGACAGTACCCGAGTTCAAAGGTTAGATAACTAGCTAGCTAGCGTGCTAATCCAAAAAATATTGGTAAACAAATTGTCTAAAAATTCTGTCATGTCAATGTTAGCTACCTAGCCAACAAAAGTGATCTACTTAGCTAGCTTACTACATCATGCCAAAGACATTGGCAATTCTCATGCTAAATCGTCTAATAGAATTTCTATATTAAAAATATGCTTTAGGTTTACATAATGCTAGCTAGCTAGCTCAGGTTTCTTAGATAGCTATGTAGCAATGATTTGTAACAAATGTTACCTAGCTAGCTAGCTACTTAGCTAGATAGCTGAGCAGCATGCTAAATCATCCAGCAGAACTATTGTATACAAAAAGTGCAACAAATTGTGGGGCCTGTGCGTTGAGGGTCAGCACGGCAGAGGTGTTGTTGCCTACCTTCACCACCTGGGGGCGGCCCATCAGAAAGACCAGGATCCAGTTGCAGAGGGAGGTGTTCAGTCCCTTTGAGCATGGTGAATGTAGTAATTACACTTTGGATGGTGTATCAATACACCCAGTCACTACAAAGCTACAATCATCAATCCTAACTGAGTTGCTGGAGAGGAAGGAAATCGCTAAGGGATTTCACCATGCCAATAGTGACTTTAAAACAGGCACTAAAGTAATACTACAATAAATGTGGCAGAGCAATTCACTTTTTGTCCTGAAAACAATGTGTTTGTGGCAAATCTAATACAACAAATTACTGAGTACCACTTCATAGTTCAAATAAAATAAAATAAAATCTAATTTTATTGGTCACATACACATATTTAGCAGATGTTATTACAGGTGTAGCGAAATGTTTGTGTTCCAACATTGCACAACAATACATACTAATCTAAGAGTAAAAGAATGGAATTAAGAAATATATAAATATTAGGACGAGCAATGTCGGAGTGGCATAGACTAAAATAGAATAGAATAGAATACAGTATATACATATAAAATAAGTAAAGCGGTATGTAAACATTATTAAAGTGACTAGTGTTCCATTATTAAAGTGACCAGTGATTCCATGTCTATGTACATAGGGCAGCAGCCTCTAATGTGCAGGGTTGAGTAACCGGGTGGTAGCCGGCTAGTGATGGCTATCTAACAGTCTGATGGCCTTGAGATTGAAGTTGTTATTCAGTTTCTCGGTCCCAGCATTGATGCATCTGTACTGACCTCACCTTCTGGATGGTAGCGGGGTGAACAGGCTGTGGCTCGGTTGGCTGATGTCCTTGAAGATCTTTTTGGCCTTCCTGTGACATTGGGTGCTGTAGGTGTCCTGGAGGGCAGGCAGTGTGCCCCCGGTGATGCGTTGGGAAGACTGCACCACCCTCTGGAGAGCCTGGCAGTTGCGGGAGGTGCAGTTGTGCAGTTGAGGTGGTGATACAGCCCAACAGGATGCTCTCAATTGTGCATCTGTAAAAGTTTGTGAGGGTTTTAGGTGTCATGCCAAATTTCTTCAGCTTCCTGAGGTTTTTCACCAAACTGTCTGTGTGGGTGGACCATTTCAGATTGTCAGTGATGTGTACGCCAAGGAACTTGATGCTTTTCACCTTCTTCACTGCAGTCCCGTCGATATGGATAGGGGCTGTTTCCTGAAGTCCAAGATCAGCTCATTCGTTTTGTCGATGTTGAGGGAGAGTAAAATCCTAGTAAAACTTACCTGTCTTAGGTAAGTTAGGATCACCACTATATTTTAAGAATGTGAAATGTCAGAATAATACTAGAGAGAATGATTTATTTCAGCTTTTATTTCTTTCACCACATTCCCAGTGGGCCAGAAGTTTACATACACTCAATTAGTATTTGGTAGCATTGCCTTTCAATTGTTTAACTTGCGTTAAATGTTTCGGGTAGCCTTCCACAAGCTTCCCACAATAAATTGGGTGAATTTTGGCCCTTTCCTCCTGACAGAACTGGTGTAACTGAGTCAGTTTTGTAGGCCTCCTTGCTCGCACATACTTTTTCAGTTCTGCCCACAAAGTTTCTATAGGATTGAGGTCAGGGCTTTGTGATGGCCACTCCAATACCTTGACTTTGTTGTCCTTAAGCCATTTTGCCACAAATTATTCTTGGGGTCATTGTCCATTTGAAAGACCTATTTGTGACCAAACTTTAACTTCCTGACTGATGTCTTGAGATGTTGCTTCAATATATCCACATCATTTTCCTTCCTCATGATGCCATCTATTTTGTGAAGTGCATCAGTCCCTTCTGCAGCAAAGCACCCCCATAACATGATGCTGCCACCTCCGTGCTTCTTTGGCTTGCAAGCATCCTCCTTTTACCTCCAAACATAACGATGGTCATTATTGCCAAACAGTTCTATTTTTGTTTCATCAGACCAGAGGACATTTCTCCAAAAAGTATGATCTTTGTCCTCATGTGCATTTGCAAACCGTAGTCTGGATTTTTTATGGCGGATTTGGAGCAGTCTTTTCTTCCTTGCTGAGCGGCCTTTCAGGATATGTCGATATAGGACTTGTTTTACTGTGGATATAGATACTTTTGTACCTGTTTCCTCCAGCATCTTCACAAGGTCCTTTGCTGTTGTTCTGGGATTTATTTGCACTTTTCGCACCAAAGTGCGTTAATCTCTAGGAGACAGAACGCGTCTCCTTCCTGAGCGGTCTCATGGTGTTTATACTTGCATACTATTGTTTGTACAGATGAACGTGGTACCTTCAGGCATTTGGAAATTGCTCCCAAGGATGAACCAGACTTGTGGAGGTCTACAATTTTTTTTCTGAGTTCTTGGCTGATTTCTTTAGATTTTCCCATGATGTCGAGCAAAGAGGCACTGAGTTTGAAGGAAGGCCTTGAAATACATCCACAGGTACACCTCCAATTGACTCAAATTATGTCAATTAGCCTATCAGAAGCTTCTAAAGCCATGACATAATTTTCTAGAATTTTCCAAGCTGTTTAAAGGCACAGTCAACTTTGTGTATGTAAACGTCTGACCCACTGGAATTGTGATATAGTGAATTATAAGTGAAATAATCTGTCTGTAAACAATTGTTGGAAGAATTACTTGTGTCATTCACAATATAGATGTCCTAACTGACTTGCCAAAACTATAGTTTGTTAACATGAAATCTGTGGAGCGGTTGAAAAATGACTTTTAATGACCTGTATGTAAACTTCCAACTTCAACTGTAGGTATTCCTCTTGTACAGATGGGATAGGGCAGTGTACAGTGCGATGGAGATGGCATCTTCTGTGGATATTTTGGGGCGGTATGCAAATTGAAGTGGGTCTAGGGTGTCAGGTAAGGTTGAGGTGATATGATCCTTAACTAGCCTCTCAAAGCAATTCATGATGACAGAAGTGAGTGCTACGGGGCGATAGTAATTTAGTTCAGTTACCTTTGCTTTCTTGGGTACAGGAACCATTGTGGACATCCTGAATCAAATGGGGACATCAGACTGGGATAGGGAGAGATTGAATATGTCCGTAAACACTCCAGCCAGTGCATGCTCTGAGGACGTGGCTAGGGATGGCGTCTGAGCCGGTAGCTTTGCGAGAGTTAACACGCTTAAATGGCTTACTCACGTCAACCACGGAGAACGAGAGCCCGCGGTCCTTGGGAGCGGGCCGTGTCAGTGGCACTGTGTTATCCTCAAAGTGGGCGATGAAGGTGTTTAGCTTGTCCGTTAGCAAGACGTTGGTTTTCGCGATGTGGCTGGTTTTCCCTTTGTAATCCGTGATTGTCTGTAGACCCTGCCACATACTGTACGTCTCGTGTCTGAGCCGTTGAATTGCGACTCCACTTTGTGTCTGTACTGATGTTTTGCCTGTTTGATTGCCGTACGGAGGAAATAATATTCCCAGTCACCTTGCCATGGTTAAATACGGTGGTTCACGCTTTCAGTTTTGCGCGAATGCTGCCATCTTTCCATGGTTTCTGGTTTGGGAAGGTTTAAATAGTCACAGTGAGAACAACATCCCCTATACACTTCCTGGTGAACTCAGTCACTGTGTCTGTGTATATGTCTATGTTATTCTCAGAGGCTACCAGAAAAATATCCCAGTCCGCGTGATCAAAACGATCTTGAAGGTATTCTAGGTCGGGTGAACAAAAGTACTTGAGTTTCTGTACGTTATCACAATCACACCATGAGTAGTTAATAATGAAACATACACCACGCCTTTCTTCTTCCTGGACAGTTCTTTATTCCTGTCATACTGTACCTGTATGGACAGGTACAGTATATCCGGAGAGAGCCATGATTCCGTGAAACAGAGTATGTTACAGTCCCTGTAGATGCCTAAGTTTCTGACTTCGGGGCGATTTTCCCAGTCGGATCTCATTTTTTTCTCTCGAGTTCCCAGTTTGAATTGGGAAGTCAAGCACACATTTATGTTGTTCCTATGACCAGAGAAAGTGAAATATTCCAACGGCGCCATGCGACGACCGAGGGGCACTGTTTGTCTCTCTCGAATGCTTTCCCTGGTGAAATATATTCAGCCTTTTGCAAATTGAAGTAAAATAATGAAACACAGATAGACACGAAAGATTTTTATGTTTGTTTCTTTTTATATTGTTAACATTTTTAGGCTTCCCATGATCACACACCACTTAGTAGGCTGAATGTCATTACACTTATGTTGATTGTAATACACTATACGTATATAAAAAAGAATGTGGACACACCCCTTCAAATTAGTGGATTCTATTTCAGCCACACCCATTGCTGACAGGTGTATAAAATCGAGCACACAGCCATGCGATCTCCATTGACAAACATTGGCAGTAGAATGGCCCTTACTGAAGAGCTCAGTGACTTTCAACGTGGCACCGTCATAGGATTGCAACTTTCCAAGAAGTCACTTCGTAAAATTTCTACCCTGCTAGAGCTTCCCCTGGTCAACTGTAAGTGCTGTTATTGAGAAGTGGAAACGTCTAGGAGCAACAGGTCAGCCTTGATGAAGTAGCAAGTGCTGAAGCGCGTAGTGCGTAAAAATCTTCTGTCCTCTGTTCCAAACTGCCTCTGGAAGCAAAGTTGCAAAACTGCCTCATCGGGAGCTTCATGAAATGGGTTTCCATAGTCTTGCAGACGCACATAAGCCTAAGATCACCATGCGCAATGCCAAGCGTCGGCTGCAGATCCTTGGAGTGATGAATCATGCTTCACCATCTGGCAGTCTGACGCAAAAATCTGGGTTTGCCAGATGCCAGGAGAACGCTACCTGCCCCAATGCATAGTGCCAACTGTAAAGTTTGGTGGAGGGGGAATAATGGTCTGGGGCTGTTTCTTATGGTTCGGGCTAGGCCCTTTAGTTCCAGTGAAGGGAAATCTTAACGCTACAGCATGCAATGACATTCTAGACGATTCTGTGCTTCCAACTTTGTGGCAACAGTTTGGGGAAGGCCCTTTCCTGTTTGAGCATGACAATGCCCCCATGCACAAAGCGAGGTCCATGAAGAAATGGTTTGTTGAGATCGGTGTGGAAGAACTTGACTGGCCTGCACAGTGCCCTGACCTCAACCCCATCAAACACCTTTAGGATGAATTGGAACAATAATCGCCCAACATCAGTGCCCGACCTCATTAATGCTCTTGTGGCTGAACGGAAGCAAGTTCCCGCAGCAATGCTCCAACATCTAGTGGAAAGCCTTCGCAGAAGAGTGGAGGCTGTTATAGCAGCAAAGGGGGGGGGACAAACTCCATATTAATGCCCATGATTTTGGAATGAGATGTTCGACGAGCAGGTATCCACATACCTTTGGTCATGTAGTGTCCCTTTCCATTTAAAAAACCTACTTTTTGAAGTGATTTGTTTGACAATCAGATGAAAACATCATGACTGGATGACTGGTTATTTTTACAATTAATTAAAATGATGTCTTTACTACAAAGACCATAACAAATGTTTGTACATGCTCAAGAGTGTGCAGACATAGGAGGTCCTGTAATAATTTTTTATACCCCCCGAATGTCACGGTATAATTCACACACTGGATGTCATTTTCAATTGAATTTACTTCTGTATGCTAATACTCTTATATAAAATCCTGACCTTTAATGCAAACACTGTAACAATACTTTTTGAATTGATTTATGATTTATCTGAACAGGGAAATGTACCAAACCTAAGCTGAAGCATTTCATGCGTTGAATCATAATTATATTTAAAAAATCCACCGTGCATTGATTAATGTTCAAATTGTTATGGACCCCTTAAACTGGGTCTGTGCCCCACCTTGGCCACCACATTCAAAATGTTCTGGACACGCCACTGGTTGCTGGCCTTGACCTCACTCTCCTAAGTTTATTCTCAGGGGGGAGTGGGATTTGCAAAAAAAACACATTTCCATTTCACACACTGTACAGGTTACACACTTGTGAATGTGTGAAACAGCACAAATATAAGCACACCCTATTTAACCTTTTGATGTACTGTTGGACTAGTGTCTGCTCTCTCTCTCTTTCGGCTTCTGGAAGGAGAAAATGCATGCATATCCCACTGGTTTTACTGCGTGACAAAAATGAAAAAAGTCTTCAAAACTTGTACTGTATGCTCCAATCCATGATTTCAGTCACTCTTGAGAGCATGTCAGAGTTAGCGATATTTTGCATGTTTTCCATAAGTAGGCCTCTTGCTCACAAAGCGGCATCAATACTCTCATACTATCAGCAGACGCTAAGGTCACCTGTCTTGACTGTAGCATTTAGCTGTGCTACTCAGCAAGGCTTACTTCCTGAGAGAGCTGATGTGTTGACATTGATCTATGGGTAAATGGAGAACAAAATGGAATCGGCAGATCCTCTGAAAGCCTGGTGCATCAATGGTTGATTGAATGAACACATATTGAGTGGCCATGTTACATGATGACTCACCCATTGAGAGGTTCCAGGCTTAGCCATCAACGCCTGTCTGGCTCTCTGCTTATTTGGCTATATCCTGGCTGTATATTTGCTCTGTGTAGCCATGCATTAAATAGGTGTGTTTGGAAACAGTGGAAACAGATGGCTGCTAAACCTTAATATATGCATACATACCGTAGGGAGGTGTGGTCTCGGTTTCAGGTAGAATCAATGGTATCATCTCACTGTGTAAAGAGACCACTTACTTTAGAGCAGCAGTCATTTATTAACAAGTATGTATGAAATAAAAAAAAAAACATGGAAACGACAAAGACATGGAAAAGACGGAAAATACATGGAAAAGATATGGAAAAGTCCAAAGTCATAAACAACAGTGTGAAGTCCGAGGTCATAAACAACAGTGTGAAGTCCGAGGTCATAAACAACAGTGTGAAGTCTGAGGTCATAAACAACAGTGTGAAGTCCAAGGTCATAAACAACAGTGTGAAGTCCGAGGTCATAAACAACATTGTGAAGTCCAAGGTCATAAACAACAGTGTGAAGTCCGAGGTCATAAACAACAGTGTGAAGTCCAAGGTCATAAACAACAGTGTGAAGTCCAAGGTCATAAACAACAGTGTGAAGTCCAAGGTCATCAACAACAGTGTGAAGTCCAAGGTCATAAACAACAGTGCATTTTCCTGACAGGAGAAGGCCATGGCGATTTAGGAATGTGGCTGATGTCTCCAGAGGCACGAGCACAGATAGGAGTCTGCCTGTGCCGAGCACATGCCCCTCTGCCCGCCCACTCACCAAGTGCCCTTTTGGATGGTGGTATAAGTTATACACAGTGCATTCGGAAAGTATTCAGGCCATTTCCCATTTTTTTACCTCATCAATCTACACACAATACCCCATAATGACAAAGCAAAAACAGTTTTTTTTTAACATTTTTGCAAATGTATAATTTTTTTAACAGAAATACCTTATTTACATAAGTATTCATACCCTTTACTATGAGAATCGAAATTAAGCTCAGGTGCATCCTGCTTCCATTGATTATTGTTGAGATCTTTCTACCACTTGATTGGGGTCCACCTGTGGTAAATTAAATTAATTGGACATGATTTGGAAAGGAACACACCTGTTGACATTGACATTGCAAAACCAAGCCATGATGTTGAAGGAATTGTCCATAGATCTCCGAGACAGGATTGTGTCAAGGCACATATCTGGGGAAGGGTAACAAAAAATTTCTGCAGCATTGAAGATCCCCAAGAACACAGTGGCCTCCATCATTCTTAAATAGAAGAAGTTTGGAACCACCAAGAGTTTTCCTAGAGCTGGCCGCCCAGCCAAACTGAGCAGGGCCTTGCTCAGGGAGGTGATTAAGAACCCGATGGTCACTCTGACAGAGCTCCAGAGTTCCTCTGTGGAGATGGGAGAACCTTCCAGAAGGACAACCATCTCTGCAGCACTCCACCAATCAGGCCTTTATGGTAGAGTGGCCAGACGGAAGCCCCTCCTCAGTGAAAGTCACATGACAGCCCACTTGGAGTTTGCCAAAAGGTACCTAAAGGACTCTCAGACCATGAGAAACAAGATTCTCTTGTCTGATGAAACCAGGATTTAACTATTTGGCCTGAATGCCAAGCGCCACATCTGGAGGAAAACTGGCCCCATCCCTACGGTGAAGCATGGTGTTGGCAGTGTCATGCTGTGGGGATGATTTTCAGCAGCAGGGTCTGGGAGACTACTCGGGATCGAGGTAAAGACGTCAGATCTTCAGACTGGGGCAAAGGTTCAACTACCTACAGGACAATGACCCCTAAGCACACAGCCAAGACAAAGCAGGAGTGGCTTCGGGACAAGTCTCTGAATGTCCTTGAGTGGCCCAGCCAGAGCCCGGACTTGAACCCGATCGAACATCTCTGGAGAGACCTGAAAATAATTGTGCCGCAACGCTCTCCATCCAACCTGAAAGAGCTTGAGAGGATCTGCAGAGACGAATGGGAGAAACTCCCCATTTACAGGTGTGCCCTGTACAGCCTCAAGAAGACTTGCCGGGACTCATCCGATGGCATTGTTGAGTATACCACATCAGTCACCGGCTTCCTTCATCAATAAGTGCATCAATGATGTTGTCCCCACAGTGACCGTACGTACATACCCCAACCAAAAGCCATGGATTACAGGCAACATCTGCACTGAGCTAAAGGGACTCTAACCCGGAGACTTGTAAGAAATCCTGCCATGCCCTCAGATGAACCATCAAACAGGCAAAGCGTAAATACAGGACTAAGATTGAATCCTACTACACCAGCTCTGACACTCGTCGGATGTGGCAGGGCTTGCAAACCATTACATAACCCAGCTGCAAGCTGCCCAGTGACACAAGCCTACCAGTAAAGTTGACGCCAAACAAAGCCATATGTGGATTTAGTCTGCGGTTAAAAGATTGAATCACTGGAAGCATTTAAAGGTTATACATGTAACATTTCTACATCAATCACATATCAGTTATGAAGGAATACAAATCCAATAAAAAAAAGTTGTCCGGTCTAGCCAGGACAATGTTGTGTTTAGGCTACAGCTCCCTGTTTTATGATTACATTAGCAAAACATTCACAGTACAACTCTTCCTCAAGTCCTTGCAACAGTTGTTTTACAACAGCTTTTGTGAATAAAATGTTGTTTAACATCCTGTTAAATTTTTTTAAATAAAAAATAAAATGGATTTACCTTTATTTAACTAGGCAAGTCAGTTAAGAACAAATGTGGTATGCTTATTATTTTACCATTGATATTTTACCATGATTAGTAAATGGTTCATAAGGACCTAAATTATGAATGGTTTAATGATTAATACATTATGAGTAAACTATTTACTAATCCATTATAAATGTTTTATTAACTGGAGTTATTATAAAGTGCTACCTAAAATTGTTATGAAATTCGATTATCTTAATGATGAAAGTTCATTTTTGTTGATGTTGTTTTTTAGCACCTGCCCCCTAAAAGGTCTGTGCACAGCCCTGTGTCTCCATGACAACCCCTCAGTCCAGCCGACCGAGAGACTCCGCCAGTGTGACTTATTGCTAACGAGATAGCTGGGACACTGCAGTCTAAACACACAGAGCCACAGACGACAGACACGGGCTCTTTTAGGATCAACATGAATTATTGGAACAGTAAACAGTTTATCTTAGGGAGTTATCTAGGAATTCAAGTTTCTTCGTGTCAATCTTTCCCTGTCTGTTATTCTGCAGTGAGACTAGGTCTCCTCAGTGCTGCTGTAGCCTGTGCTATAAGGTGATAGGGGGTAAGTAGGTGCTGCGGAAGGTTTTTAATGAAAGAGATGTCCATATTCATCCCTTAAATGAACACCCCTGGTGAGCTTGTGGTCCTGTCGAAAATGCTGTTTTATCTAATTTAGTTCTGTCAGTCCAACTGATTCATCATTATGGGATCAACTATATATAGAGTGGTTTGAAGCTCTCAAGTAACCTCATAAAAAGGATGTCAAGGATATTCCAGGATAAGAAGACTGAATGCCGCTGAGGAAGAGAGAGATATTTCAAGATGTGACAGGAGCAGAAACGTCCACAGGCCACCGGCTCAACAATAATCAACAGCCGCAGAGGCAAGAATAAAATAAAAGCTATTTCCCAACAAACAAATCAAACACACCAAAGTGTTACTCCTTTGAACATAAACAATATACACTGTCTGAAAAGAAAAGTTAATACACAGTGCTCACTTCAGCTAGCCATTAGCTGCAAGGCATCTAATGAGCTGGCTCATGCCTGTCAAAACAAATTCACAGCAATGCTGAAAAGCCTGCTACTACTGGCCAGCTTGTTTCTCTCGTTTAGTACACCTAACATTCACTCATTTTCATTGGCTAACCTGACACCTCAAGATCGGAGAAACAACGCTATTCACGCGGTTGTCTTCAGCTAACGTGGTACAGTACTTGCTAGCTAAGCTATTAGCCAACTAGGTGAACACTAGCTAGTTAACACCAAAAGCCTCCCCCCGGAGTATTATGGACCCTGCAATGGGAAACTAACATTCTCATGCAGCTCTCGAACCAGTCCTAAGAGTGTTGTAAGGTTTTACAGAGTACCGGCCTGTGTCTAAGCCTTTCAGAAATACATCACTCTCTGTCCCCTTGAGACCAGGGGCACAGGGCCGTGTTATTTCTATAAAAGTAGTTATCTTTGACGAAACCAGAGGGTACCACCACACTACCTCTGGTGAGCGCGAGTCATCAGGCTTGTGGAGGCTTGTGGACAGCTCTTTCTCATAGCATGCGCAGTTACTCCGCAAGGGCTGTCTCATTTACGAGCTTCTGTTCGCTATGAAATTACCCATTACTGGGTTCTATTTTCAATAGCCAATGGCGACTCAACAAAAGTCACAGCCATGCGGCAGGAGTGGGACATGACAATTTCTGCCTGACAGGCAAACCCGGGCCCAGTGGCACCCCGTTGGTCACTACAACTTGCCCCAGCCTCACAGCAGGGAGGGGACAACAAACTGGCCTCGGAGGCCCAAAACCCTCAGCAACACTGCAGACTACCAATACCCAGGCTTAGCTCTTGAAAAAAGGCAAACCTGGAGCTAAACAGACAATTAAAATGGCAAACCAGGAGCTAAACAGACAATTGAAATGGCAAACCTGGAGCTAAACAGACAATGAAAAAGGCAAACCTAGAGATAAACAGTCATTTACTAGCAAGGTTCCGCCCTCCTAAACCCCTTAAGGGGGGCAAGAAGAGTCAGCCAACCTAGGGCACTAAGCAGCAGAGGAGGATAGTGTGCAAAGCCTAAGGCGTCCTTGCCCCACCTTGTCTCTCGGGTTTAACGTAAGCTGTCCCCTCCACCTCGTGCAATTCCCTGTGTATAAGCACACTTTCATGACATCTCTCACATGGGAAGATGAAAGATATGCACTCTTACCTCCAAGTGCCATCCCCACTTGGACTCTCCCCTCGGGACCTTCTCAGGTTCTAGCCAGGGACGAAAGTCAGTATGTCAGCTTTCCCAACGGTCTCTTCTGAGGTACAGAGCTGGATGACAGATTGCCATTTGCCTTTCCCTTGCCTTACGCCCTTGTCTACTCTAATCCCTCTATTGAGGGAGCAACTGTAAAAACAGGCTCACGTGGGCAACTCCTTGGTACTACCACCAGGAGGTGCTATCACTTTAAGTGAGCGAGGCAGGGAAGAGAGCGGATTCGATACCACGTTTTCATAACGATTTTCCGGGGTTCTCTCTGAAGCCCACTGGGTTTCTCTGGATCTTTTTTTGGCAATCTTATGGCAACTTAGCTCTATTAATATAGAACTCTTTCTATCGAGCTAGAGGATGGTCAGTACAGTATTCCTTTACTTGATCCGAGGAAAAAGGGGTCTGGAGCCCCAGACAGCTATCTGGTACACCCAAGTCACCTACGCTCAGCCGTTTTTTCCTCATCCCATTCCTACCTGTGCTTGGTTCACGCAGTCGGGCATTTCTCGGCTCTACCTTCCCTTTTGGGATCGAGGGGATGGGGAAGGGCCCCGGCTGGGGTAGGACCAAGACAGACCAGACACATAGCTGTTATTTTTCTTAGGATTAGGACATTTGGGTAACCAGTGTGTTTCCATTTGAGCTACAACGGTTGACGCCATAAGTCATGCCTTTGCCGCTCTTGTGCAAAACCCCCACTCAGTGACACGGTAATGCCATACCTATCAGAACTGGGATAACTATAAATTTAACTGTTTTGTGGAAAGTAATAAAAAATTGGGGAACAAGAATAAGTAACTACTTTTGAAAACTCTTTCAATACAGATCTGAGAAAGCAACTACTTAAAAACAAACATTTGAATACAGATCTCAAGAAGTGACTACTTTTCAGAAACTATTGGATTGGTTTCCTTCAACTACTGGCAAGGCTGCATCTGGAACTGAATGTTGAAAATAGAATAGAGCACACACGATCGTCTATACTATTCCAATATATCTGACAGTCATATTTGATCTACACAATACATTTCTATCTGAACATTCTGTAAATGTCCATTGCCCTAGGTGTACATTATCAAGTCAAACCAAAAACCAACGATAGATCAGTATAAATAGGTTGCGATGCTCATATACTGACTCTTTCAACATGCCAATGTTCCTACACCACCTTTAGTCTCATTATGAAATACATTTGTTTTTCATTTTGAAGCTGCAAAAGGGGGTCCACTCTAATGTTGAGGAGATTCACTGTCCTCCTCTATTTCATTCTATACTATAGGCTACATTATCTAAGAACCCTCCAAACCATGTGCTTATGATCATCATACATTTAGACTAATTCAACTAACTGTTGTAGTTTATGGTACTTCGTCAAATATTTGTCAGCCAGCAAATAACCTGCATATATTCAAAATAGTTTCAAATATTACTTGGTTTGTTTCAACATTAAAAAAAAAAAAAATGTTTTTCTGAGACCTGTAATTGAATACCAATGAAAATAGTTGCCTTTTAGTTGAAACTCTATATAAACTATATTCGACTACTTCAAGTATTTGAAAAGATGGTATTTTCAAATGAACTGAAAAAATACAACTATTTTCTGGCCATGTCTGGATACCATGACTCAACACTGAAACACACAAATGGGTTTTATCCTTAAATTAGCTACAATTACCAAGTAGATTCTCTGCTGGTTATGAGTGCATGCAAATTGTTTCCTGGGGTGGTTGTCCATGACAACACTTTTGACATTGAGGGAAACTGCTTAGCTGATGTGAACACAGAGATGAGAGAGGGAGATTTGTCTCCAGTACCTCTGGAAATGAGCAGTTGAGGTTTCAGACAATCTCATGGACATTCCACATGCCGAATGGATCCCATACCAAAGTCAGGTAACTTATTGGGTTGAGTGGGAAAAGTTAGTTCTAAAACAGAATTGCAAGTCTATTATAAGGAACAGGCAAATGTCAAGCAATGTCTAATGTCTATTTTCCATTGCCTCTTAAAGAAATTAGATTTTATAAGGAAGGCTTTGTGTCGTTGCATCAGGTAGCCGTCTGTACCCCGGGTTTTCATCCACAACGCTAGCCAGATGAGCAGGTTGTCGTCTGTGCCCGAGGTTTTCATCCACAACGCTCGCCAGATGAGCAGGTTGTCGTCTGTGCCCGAGGTTTTCATCCACAACGCTCGCCAGATGAGCAGGTTGTCGTCTGTGCCCCAGGTTTTCATCCACAACGCTCGCCAGATGAGCGGCCATCTAGTACAGCAGCCAACTAGTTAAGACTGAAAGCATCAACGCTTCAGGCGACGTAAGATAACAGTGATGAATATTCATATATTATCCGGTCCTAAAGCAGCAAATGCCACTAAGATATGGAGCAGTCACGAGAATGGATGGAGCCCGGCAAATTAACCTTGTCAAACAATACCCTTTATTTGGGTGAGTGAAAATGTGAAAGAAATGGAGCTTTCGAGATTTCATATAGAAAATGGGATGTACCTCCACGTGTCTGACTTTCGCAGCATTCTAATGCAAGACTCAAACCATGGAGGTGTATACCCAGTAATGAGACAGTCTGTTGTGGGCTACAGTAACAAACTTAGATAGAGAAATGCCAACATGGATGAAAAATCGAATAAGTGATGGGAGCTAAACGTCTCTCGTCTCCTTATCTGTTGTGTGGGGATTTATCTCATCAGCACAGAGATCCTGCCAGACACCCATTAGCCCGAGCAGCACTAGCTAGCAGTATTGTTACAGCGTCTTCACAGGACTGCGTCGTGACGAACAAAGCCACCAAAGCAGTATCTTCTGGAGGAATAACTCACCTGAGTAACTAGAGAGCCTCAGTGATCCTCAAGAGACACAAGGGTCACAATGTCATACTGGAAATATCTGCAATATATAATTGGCATTTACATTAACAAAGCTGCTGATTTACTTCAATGTACTGTGGAGAAAATTGAGACGGCAGATTGAGGCTTCATGTGGCCTGGAAGGTAGGAACCTGTCTATGTGATGTAAATAATGATCTTCATTTTTTTTCTCTGCTTTCTCAGTTTCTCTCAGTGCATGTTTGATGGAATTCTAGCCTCAGACTACTTTCACTATCTAAAATACTGTGCTGCAAGCACTTATCCAAAAACTTTGTAGACACTTGAATTGCAATAGCTATGGATACATATCCAAAACAACATAATCAACAAAATCTAATAGTCAAAATCTCAGTTGAAAACTGACAGATGGTAGATATTGTCCTCTTTGTTCACTATAGCGAAATCTATCAATTCGAACGTGTGCTCAGGAGTGGACGCAAATAATGGTGATTGGCCAATCAGAAAGGCCATTACTGTTCACAGAGCTTAATGCTTGACCATGTGAATGGTCGAATGAGACCGAGCCACATCATCATCTCCATTTTGCCATAAAAAAATAATAATAATACATTTTACATATGCTAAATTCTGCATATAAATTGATATTTGACGCCAACTCAGCTGAAGAGTATGACTTATGACTTCACTCTCTGGCTGCATTTATGATGGTAATGAAAAGCCATAAGCTAACCATAAATAAACATGCCTGCAGCATATAATAACATCAGGTAGGCATATGCACCAGATGCAGAGGTAAACACAAACAAGGCTGAGCAGAGAAGCAATAAGTAATTGCACACAATACAATCACAAATCCATGTAACGTACCCTTGGGATGGATGAGAACAGTTTTGGAACTGTATTAAAAAGCTTGTAAATGGGGCCATTAGATTTATGAATATACATAATGCATTACACTGATACAGTTAAATCTATAGGGGGAGAATGAAAATAGCCCTAGTGTATAGCAGTGCATATTTGTTCTCTTCAAGGTGCTGGCTGTGGCAAGATGAATTTTGGTTTATCGGGGTGTGCTGTGTTGAACAGGAATTTGATCTATATGAGAGTGAAATAATAACTTTAAAAATGCTCACAAAACTTTTACAAATGGCAAAGATGTGCCCAAATATGTGTATTGTGTTTCTCAAATGAGGATTTGGCCTTGAGAGATGGAAAGAGACCCAACAGTTATCAGGCCAATCAGTCCTTTTCATTACCACTTTACATTGATAGATCTCACTAACAGTTATTACCCCTACTATAAACAACAAAACATGTTGTTTATTTTAGTTTACAACAATGTTTTTAGGAAACCTGAAGGTTCCTTCAGACTTAGTCACTAGCTCAGTCTGTATGCTTCTCCATACTGTAGCAGACGGGAGGTTACCAGGTTTCTACCTTCTCTGTACCTGGGCTGACCCCTGCCAGCTGTTAGGAAAGATAAGTCTCCAACTGAAAATAGTCAGCCTATTTGGGGGGAAGTGTGCAATTCAAGGTGCTTGATGCTATAACGTCAACATCTTGAGGGGAAAATTGTATTTAAACTCAAGGAAGTTCTTCATGAATTGAAAAATAATGGGTGATTTCAATTGATAAATTGAATCTCAGTTCATTGGATTTCAATGTATCTCTCGAACTGACTGAGTGGGAATATAATTGACCCCCATTTGTCTGTTCACAGTACAGTTAACTCCCTCCTTCATCCCAGTCTCTTGCACGACCTCTGCCTGTCTCACCAAGCCAACAAGCATCTACAGTGAGAGCACAGCTGATCTTACATTCATTCAAACAAAGAGGTGTAATGGATTAGCACTCAAAAATGTTGCATAAAGCTTACTTCATTATTCAATGTTTAAAATGTGTTACCGCATTAGGGATAGAGTACGCAGACATTTCGGCTTTACCATGTTCAACCTGTAAATCGATGTAGAGTCTAGTATTCGCAGCGGCAGATATACTTTTGAGGAAATGGGAAACATTGCCCATTCATTCCCACTGAAGGTCTGCACATCGATCGGTCTCTGGCCCAACTCTGCACGCAACGCACAGCAAGCCCTCATTACCTCCAGCAGCAATCTGAATACATTAACCCCGTCTCGTATCTCACAGACTAATGGCTTAGGATCAGACAATGTAAACAAATGGAGGCGGTAACTATGGAGACCAACCTGCTGGTGCTTTTACCATGTACAGTAGCATGTTGGTACCACAGGTATGATATCTTTGTGTTGTACATCAATGCATATGAAATGTATTACCTATAAACTGACTTTGGCGAAGATGTATTTTGTGACCATAGAATAGTATATTACAGTTTTTTACAATCACTTTGTTACTATTTTCAGAACCTTGATGTCATTTTTCACAACTCTAGACACAAAACTCACAACCAATGATCAAAATGCACATTTTTCAAAACTCTAACCCTTTTCTCAATTGCTTGGATACAATACACATAAAACTTAGATCATTTGTTCATTCAACAAAAATCACCTGTTCAATATGACACAACTTAACATCAAAGTACTACTATTTCAAAAGGCAATTCACACATTACATTTCAAATGAGTGTCTATTCATTTCCTTACAATGATCTAACTATCAATTGATACAACTGCTCAAAATGATAAGTAACTGTAGCATTACTCTTAATGCATAGTTGTATGGAAACAGACAAACAATCTTACATGTTTACAGTAAATCATGAAAGTTTCAAGATAACGAGATTCATTGTCACCAATTAGCGTGCAGCATGAACCAACCATGTCATAAATCATGGCATGACAATGACTGAGGCGGCTACAATGATACAACCAAACCTCAGAAGGTCAACCGTGGCCTCAATAATCAGAACTTTCCGCAATGAGAACCGGTAAGTTATCAGCATGCACTAAACATTATGCTACTCTCAATTGTCAAATGACTGCATACCAATATGTATCACAGAATAGGTGATGTGACCAAGTGTCTTCTTACTCTAATGTTCCCTGTAGAATTGTGACCAGGCCAAATAGTGGAGGCAGAGGCAAAATTCTAACTGACCAACAAGAGCAGGCTGTGGTCCATTTGGTTCGGGCCAGAAATGATATTCGCCTTACAGAAATTCGCCAGCATATCTTGGACAATGAAGACATGTTCAACAATGTGGGATCCATAAGTTTTCCGACTATTGCACGCATACTGAAAAGGCACCAGGTATCTCTAAAACAACTATACCGTGTGCCTTTCGAAAGAAATGCAGACAGAGTGAAGCAAATGAGGACTGAGTATGTTCAGGTAAGTTCAGTTTCAAGATGGCTGTTGTAAAAACATTCCCAAAAATTCTACATTGTACAGTAATCTCTAAATCTCTTTCCAAAATGTATTTTTAGAGGGTGATGGAGCTGGATGCTGATGACGACCATCACAAATTCATATATTTGGATGAGGCAGGTTTTAATCTGGCCAAGACAAGGAGGAGAGGTCGGAATTTCATTGGCCAGCGGGCAACTATCCAAGTACCTGGACAACGTGGGGCCAACATTACCATGTGTGCGGCTATATCAGAAGATGGTGTGGTTGGACGCAGACCTCATATTGGACCATATAATGCAGCTCTCCTTGTCACCTGTCTTGATGAGCTCGATCAGGTTTGTAGAGCTGAAGGTGTGACCTATGTTATTGTGTGGGACAATGTCAGGTTCATGTGGTGCTCATGTGGTGCAAGCATGGTTTCAGGCCCATGCACAATTTATCACCCTGTATTTACCCCCATACTCTCCCTCATGAACAAGTCACTCTTCTCCAGGCCATGGATGACGCCTGCAATGACATCACAGCAGACCAGTGTCAGGCCTGGATTCGCCATGCCCGAAGGTTTTTTCCAAGATGTTTGGCTAATGAAAACATCCATTGTGATGTAGATGAGAACCTGTGGCCAAATCCACAACACAGAGTTGATGACAATGTAGAAGTACAGTAACCACTCCTGTTTTGTTTCTTACAGTACAAGCAAGCAAGTTGAGGAACACTGCATTTGATGTTTTACAGTACTGTCTTTTCTTTTCATAGCTAATTATTTTTGATTTGATTCAAATAAACCTATGTTGTGATTGTACTGTAGTGTTTTGCATCAATATATTACAAACTTTGTTCAATGATCCCACTGTGTCTGTAGTATTCTCTCTACTACTGCAGTACTTTTACAGATATGTATTTACTGTACATGTAGTACCATAATGAAACCTGTATCACCTATTTTGTTCTATAATATTTAATGATTGTACGAACAATGACTCAGTGAAACTATCGGTTGCTTGTGTGTGGGTGATCTATAGTTATGTTTCAATGGTATTTCACAGTAAATTTGTTTTTTGAACCAATGATTGTGCAAGTGCAAGATTTCTTTAAAGATGTGAATGCACAATGCAATGTTTTGAACATTAGACAGCCTGTGTTACAAGTGATAACCGTTTTGAGTTTTGTGTCTAGAGTTTTGAAAAATGACATCAAGGTTCTGAAAATAGTAGTAAAGTGATTGTAAAAAACTGTATGTTGACCTTTCAACTACGAAAATGTCCTGGCGTGTTAATTGCTGACCTCTTCTTTGGCCACCTGACCGTATGGTGAGTGTGTGTGTGTGTGTGTGTGTGTGTGTGTGAGTGTGTGTGTGTGTGTGTGTGTGTGTGTGTGTGTGTGTGTGTGTGTGTGTGTGAGTGTGTGTGTGTGTGTGTGTGTGTGTGTGTGTGTGTGTGTGTGTGTGTGTGTGTGTGTGTGTGTGTGAGTGTGTGTGTGTGTGTGTGTGCGTGCGTGCGTGCGTGCGTGCGTGCGTGCGTGCGTGCGTGCGTGTGTGTGAGTGTGTATGTGTGTGTGTGTGTGTGTGTGTGTGTGTGTGTGTGTGTGTGTGTGTGTGTGTGTGTGTGTGTGTGTGTGTGTGAATGTGTGTGTGTGTGTGTGTGTGTGTGTGTGAGTGTGTGTGTGTGTGTGTGTGTGTGTGTGTGTGTGTGTGTGTGTGTGTGTGTGTGTGAATGTGTATGTGTATGTGTGTGTGTGTGTGTGTGTGTGTGTGTGTGTGGTAAGGTCTATAAGTCCTAGGTCTATGGCGCCAAGCCTGAGTGAGGAGACGGTAGAGAGCAGCAGGCTACAGGTCGTTAAAGATTCCAGTCAGACACGGCTATCGTCGGTAAGTATAATTATTTTTAAATGAGTTTAGGTGCTAAATGAACCTCCGACTGAGCTAAATTAAATTCCACAGCTATCATTAGAAAGGTCCCCATTAAAAAGCCCAGTGTTGGGAAATTGGCTCCAAAACGAGGTTGTAGGGCAACAAATCACACCATTAATTCCATTTGAAGGCAGGTTGCCATCGAGGATAATTTAGCTTTGTTCCGTCCCTCTGATGATCAGAGTGAAACTTCTTCCCTGCGCTTATAAAACTTGTGTTTCATCTAGCTATTGATACACTGGATTATTTACTAATGGTGTATGCCGTTCAAGAAGACATGAAAGAAATAAAGCCATTCACAGATTGCCTTTGACCAATCCCCACCTTCCGCTTTCTATTTCCACTCACTCATTCCCTTTGATTCCTCTTCATTCATGCCCTAGCCATATTGGCTTTCATCATAAATAACCCTGAGATTATTGGTTTTCTTTCCCCACCCCTGGCTAAAGGCTGTCACGTTCACTCAGTTCAGTGTCTCAGTGCCATGGGGATCAATGGTCAAAAAAGGCTGCTTCTTAACACCTGCTCACTAAACCCGGAAGCCAGCTGCATCAAAGTGTCAGAGAAAACACTGACGACCGAAGTCAGCTTGCAGGCGCCCGACCGACCACAAGGAGTCGCTAGAGCGCGATGAGCCAAGTAAAGCCACACCCCCCCGGCCAAACCCTTCCCTAACCCGGACAACGCTGGGCCAAAAGTGCGCCGCCCTATGGGACTCCCGGTCACGGCCGGTTGTGGAACAGCTCGAACCCCAGGCTGTAGTTACACCACAACACTGCGATGCATATTGGGTGTTACTTAGACTTGGTGGGGAAAAACACAGAGGTGAGAAAGTGTGTGTGTGTGTGTGTCTGCATGCGTGCGTGTGTCTTTGGACTCTATTAGACCCCTCATTGGTTAGACCCACTCACAATAACAATCAGGGGTCTGTGCAATGTTCACACAGCACATATGAGGTCCACCCTCTCTCCCTTTCTCTCTCTCTCTCTCTCTCTTTCCTTCTCTCCTGTCCTCTCTCTCTCTTTCTCTCTCTCTCTGTCATTCAGTAACATCCAGTCCCATCTTTAATTCAGCCAGGTCACACCAGATCAACTTCACTATTCAACGTTTGTCCAGGTCCCCAGGATGTCGGGAGATGTCTTCAATACAGTCCACTAGAGGCAACGTGAGAGCCTATAGAGTACCACAGTAAGAGTCATAATACCCATAAAACCTAGCGGTCAACCAAGGAAATGGTTCCAATGGTTTTTCCACCATTCATTTTTTCCCATAGGGGATTTTAGAAACACTTAAAATAAGGGCTGTGTTTCGTGTAGGCTTACCCTGGCGTGACGTTTTGATAACCGTGTACATCTCTCTGGGACAAGGTGACTTATCAATATATTTACCTGTATTTACCCCCCATAAAGGAAATGCTAATTAGCTGCTAATGTGGCTACCATAAAGAACTACAAATGCCATGATGATCTGGATGAGACTGTTGAATCGAGGCAAAGGTAAGAAGCTCTGGATTTTTAAATCAAATGTTAGTTTTATTTTGCAATGAATAAATTGGCTGAATTTCTTTAAATGGACAATTCTGTGAACTGTCTTGTGCAAGTTTTAAATTAACACAATACCTGTTAGGTGTCACCTAGAGATGATGTGCAGGAGCTTCCTGGGATTTGTAGTCTTGTATGATGTCTACTTTAATGCTAAATAGCTTTTTTCGAATCTGAGAGTAAATAGAGCCGAATATACAGTATATATAAGTCCTAGAGAGATTTACATGGTTATCAAAACGTCACACCAGGGTAAGCCTACACAAAACACAGCCTTTACTTTAAGTGTTTCTAAAATTCAAAAAAAAAAAAAAAATGAATGGTGGAAAAACTATTGGAACCATTTCCGTATTTGACCGCTAGGTTTTATGGGTATTATGACACCTACCCTGTGGGGCTCTACTACCATCAAGTGGGATCTGGCTCAGAGGATCGCAGATTCAATTCCACTGCCAGGCACTGATTTAATTGTTTTCTGTTTTAAATCTATCCCTAACCTTAAACCTTACCTTAACCAGTCAAAATGAATGCCTAAACTTAACTGTCAAAATGTTATGTTTATCTTCCCCCTGGACAAATGTTAAATACTGAAGTGAGACGTGATACCTTGTTGCTTTAAATGTCTCAGAAAGACGCTCAACACAGGAGAGAGGGCTAAACGTCTCTCTGAAGCAGATTATATATAGCCAGTGATTAAGGCAGATGGGAACATGACCTACATGCATAACAACATTCCTCTCACTTCTGCTGCTCTGCCACAGAGCACGTTGGTTCAGGACTTTACAACTGGGAGAATCAGACAAATTATAGTGTAGTTCACAGCACACCTCATTATTAATATAACACTCATTATTGGGTTATTGTTTTGGGGAGTCATTGACACAACCCAGTGAACCTGGCCTGCTTGTGCCTCGTCATCGGTGCTCAGGTAAAACAATTGCTCCCCAATCCCCTCGCGGGTCCATCAGATTGCATTTTTAAACAGATATCACACTGTTGATGGGCCCAGAAAAGCCACACTCCCCCCTGGGAACCACTTGGGGATGGGAGTGAGGGGGAAGAGAAGAGAAAGGGCTTCCTCCATCCCCATCAATCTTTTGGGTCCAGTCCCGCTGCTGCTGCTGCTGGCTGCCAATGGCTGGGAATCTATCTATCCGGCAGACAGCTGTTATTAATTTGAGATCCTTTTATCAGCCGCCTGAGGTTGATTTAACAGCCCTGTTCCTCTGTAGCCGAGGTGTGGGAACACAGCCTTACCTTCCCTCGCATCCTTCCCCCATCACCAGCCCCCTGTACAGCCCATTACCCAGAGCAGGCTGCTCTGTCTTCCCTCTGACAAGGACGGAGGAGGGGGCAGTCAGCCACAGAGAACAGACAGGATCAAAAGTGGTTGCCAAAAAGGGTTGCATGGATGTAGGTGGACAGGTTTATTCCTGAATGTGAAGGGTCTGAAATGGAGGCTGGACAGTCTGTCCTTGGAGGGGTTTGAGAAAGGTCTGAGGAAGGTTAAATACAGTGCATTCGGAAAGAATTGAGACCCTTGACTTTTTCCACATTTTATTACATTATAGCCTTATTCGAAAATGTATTAAATTAATTGTTTTCCTCATCAATGTACACATAATACCCCATAATGACAAAGGGAAAACAGGTTTTTAGACATTTTTGCAAATGTATAAAAAAAAAACAAAAAAAACATATTTACATAAGTATTCAGACCCTTTGCTATGAGACTCAAAATGTATCTCAGATGCATCCTGTTTCCATTGATCATCCTTGAGATGTTTCTACAATTTGATTGGAGTCCACCTGTGGTAAATTCAATTGATTGGAAATGAACACACCTGTCTATATAAGGTCCCACAGATGTCAGAGCAAAAACCAAGCCATAAGTTTGACGGAATTGTCCATATAGCTCAGAGACAGGATTGTGTTGAGGCACAGATCTGGGGCAGGGTACCAAAACATTTCTGCAGAATTGAAGGTCCCCAAGAACACAGTGGCCTCCAGTTTGGAAGCACCAAGACTCTTCCTAGAGCTGGCCGCCTGGCCGAACTGTGCAATCGGGGGAGAAGGGCCTTGGTCAGAGAGGTGACCAAGAACCTGATGGTCACTCTGACAGAGATCCAGAGATCCTCTGTGGAGATGGGAGAACCTTCCAGAAAGACAACCATCTCTGCAGCACTCCACCAATCAGGCCTTGATGGTAGTGGTCAGACAGAAGCCACTCCTCAGTAAAAGGCACAGGACAGCCTGCTTGGAGTTTGCCAAAAGGCACCTAGAGAAACAAGATTCTCTGGTCTGATGAAACCAAGATTTAACTCTTTGGCCTGAATGCCAAGCGTCATGTCTGGAGGAAACATGGCACCATCCCTACGTAAAGCATGGTGGTGGCAGCATCATGCTGTGGGGATGTTTTTCAGCGGCAGGGACCGGGAGACTAGTCAGGATCGAGGGAAAGATGTACGCAGCAAAGTACAGAGAGACCCTTGTTGAAAACCGGACTTGAACCCGATCGAACATCTCTGGAGAGACCTGAAAATAGCTGTGCAATGAAGCTCCCCATCCAACCTGACAGCTTGAGAGGATCTGTAGAGAAGAATGGGAGAAACTCCCCAAATACAGCTGTGCCAAGCTTGTAGCCCTAATACCCAAGAAGACTTGAGGCTGAATAATTTCCTGATGCATGTATGTGTTGTAGCTTCTTCCCTTTCTAGGAAACTGAACAGAGCAAAATGGTGAGCCAGATTGAGAGAAGAGATTGAACAGTCTTGTTCATTGTTACAAATGAATCATCCAGGATTATAGGCAAACACAATACAGTCTGGTTGGTAAATAAAATATTCACACATTGAAGTAAATCCCCCACTACGTCTTCCAATAATGGTGTCAGATAGGGTATCAGTGACAGAAATGCTGTATGTTTTTGAAGAGACGTTACAGCTACTGTTTTCTATGATAAAACACAATGCATTATTAACCAGACTGGTCTTAGAAGTAAAGGTGCTATCTAGAACCCCTATTGGGACAGCCGAATAACCCTTTTTTTCTTGACTGTAATCAGTGATGTATGGTTCCATTCACACCCTGTAGAACAGAGCCCTCATCGCTGTCGTAGGAGTCAGGAGTCAATCTCTCTCTCTCTCTCTGTCTCTTTCTCGCTGACACACACACTCACACTCACGTTCACACTCACACCACACAACACACACCACACAACACACATGTACACGTACACACGCACGTACGTACAAGTACACAACCAAATTGCTTCTTTAAATGTCAAAGTTTTATTTTTGACAAACAATGTAAATGGCATGTTATAGAAGGGTCCAGAACACTTTTTTGTGATTTAGTCAATGAACAGCATTCTTACATTGGTGATGGCGATTGCATCATCTGTGGGTCTTGCGTGACCGGTAAGGTAGAGGTGATATGATCCTTGATTAGTCTCTCAAAGCACTTCAGAGGTGCTTTAAGAGACTTAGTGTGTACAACATCATTTAGTGTGTAAAACATCTAAAGACTTGCATCACTATACTGAAAGCTTTGAGTTTCTAAAAGGACCTATTGGGTGTTTTTGGAACCGTTGTTCACCTTTTTTCTTGGCAACCATACTGCACAACGAGGATGACGAATTGATTCGCTGTTTGGGGTAAGTTTCTCAAAAACAAGGAAAATCCCCCAAAAGGTGTCTGGACCTTTCTATAACAAGCCATTCACATCAAAAATAGAGATATGGTTGTAAAAAATAAAACTTCTCCTTTAATAGAAAATCTGGGTCCAATCTGGATCCATACTGCTCAGGTTCAAAGACAAGGAGGATATTATCAGGAGAGCCAAGTGCCTGAAGGGAACCAAAATCTTCATCAATGAAGACTTCTCTGAAAAGGTATGCCTAAAAAGAAAGCAACTGCTGCCACGACTAATTGAAGAACGAGAGAAAGGCAACATTGCATACCTGAAAGATGATCAGCTGGTCGTTCACCCCCATCTCGTAGGCCTATGACTCTGCCATTGTCCACTGATTTGACACACATGCATACACACACATATTGACTCTACTTTGTTATTCTGTTTCACCTAAAATCATGACCAAAAACACACATTGCTCTAAATGTCATAACCCTCTGAAGTCTTCAGTGGTGTTATGTGGACTGTGTCAATGTGCATTCAATAGGAAGTGCACCCCTATTGACAAAAAAAACACAAGTGTCTGGTTGTATTGGACATGCAGTTCTATTTTTCTGTTCCACTCTCTGGAAGATCCCGACTGTGTCTCTCTCTTAGTTGGGCAGGATATCAACCCTGATAACATGGTCTTTAACCCATTAGATATTAATGAAGCGAACAATAAATATAATGATTGTGTTGATCCGGATTCAAATCTCCTGAAATGTACTAGAAATAAGTCTATCACTTGTGATTACTATAACGTACTATAAGCAATTTAACAGCCTGTATAGCAGTTTATCTCATTCCAAGACAAGCTATTTTCGACCTTTCACTTGAACGTCCGCAGTCTTTCGAAAAATCATGACCACCTTGATCGTTATCTGTCTTCTCGAAGTCATGAACTGTCCATTGTTGCCCTCTCAGAAACATGGTTGACTGAAGAGACAACCAAGCTTAAAAACATGTCTCCTTATAATGTTGTTCGCCACTGTAGAACCTCAAGAGTGAGAGGAGGAGTGTCCATTTTTGTTCATAAACATTTTCAACTTTGTAAGAGAGGACCTCGCATTGTTCCTGTAACCAAGAAGGCAAAGGTAACTGAACTTAATGACTATCGCCCCATAGCACTCACCTCTGTCATCATGAAGTGCTTTGAAAGACTAATCAAGGATCATATCACCTCTACCGTACCGGTCACGCTAGACCCACTTCAATTTGCTTACCGCCCCAATAGATCCACAGATGATGCAATCGCCATCACCAATGTAAGAATGCTGTTAATTGACTACAGCTCAGCATTCAAAACCATAGTACCCTCCAAGCTCATCATTAAGCTCGGGGCCCTGGGTCTGAACCCCGCCCTGTGCAACTGGGTCCTGGACTTCCTGACGGGCCGCCCCCAGGTGGTGAAGGTAGGAAACAACACCTCCACTTCACTGATCCTCAACACTGGGGCCCCACAAGGGTGCGTACTCAGCCCACTCCTGTACTCCCTGTTCACCTATGACTGCGTGGCCAAGCACGCCTCCAACTCAATCATCAGGTTTTCAGACGACACAACAGTAGTAGGCTTGATTAGGAGGTGAGGGCTCTGGGAGTGTGGTGCCAGGAAAACAACCTCTCACTCAACGTCAAAAAAACAAAGGAGATGATCGTGAACTTCAGGAAACAGCAGAAGGTGCACCCCCCTACCCACATTGACGGGACACAGTGGAAAAGGTGGAAAACTTCAAGTTCCTTGGCATACACATCACTGATAAGCTGAAATGGTCCACCCACACAGACAGTGTGGTGAAGAAGGCGCAACACAACCTCTTCAACCTCAGGAGGTTAAAGAAATTTGGCTTAAGACCTAAAACCCTCACCAACTGTACAAATGCAAAATTGAAAGCATCCTGTCGGGCTGTATCACCGCCTGGTACGGCAACTGCACCGCCCACAACCGTAAGGCTCTCCAGAGGGTGGTGCATTCTGCCCAATGCATTACGGGGGCAAACTACCCGCTCTCCAGGACACCTACAGCACCCAATGTCACAGGAAGGCCAAAAAGATAATCAAGGACATCAACCACCCGAGCCACTGCCTGTTCACCCAGCTGTCATCCAGAAGGCGAGGTCAGTACAGGTGATTCAAAGAGAGACTGAAAAACAGCTTCTATCTCAAGGCCATCAGACAGCCACCACTAGCACATTAGAGGCTGCTGCCTAAAGGCACAGACTAGAAATCACTGGTCACTTTAAGGTATGGAACACTAGTCACTTTAATAATGTTCATAATGTTTACATATCTGGCATCACTCATCTCATATGTATATACTGTATTCTATACTATCCTTCAATATCTAAGTCATTTAATAATGTGTACATATCTTGCGTTCCCCATCTCATTTGTATATACTGTATTCAATACTCTTCTACTGTATCTTAGTCCATGCCGCTAGTCCTTATGTATATAGGCCTAATTCATTCCTTACTTAGATTTGTGTGTATTGGGTATGTTGTGTAACTGTTAGATATTACTGTTAGATATTACTGCACTGTCGGAACTAGAAGCACAAGCATTTCGCTACACCCGCATTAACATCTGCTAAACATGTGTATGTGACCAATAAAATGTGATTTAATTTGAATCTCTTTTCATAGAAATTCACTCCTGTTCAGTTTTTTGTGGTAAAAAAAGTGGTAATTGGATGCATCTATCAGCCACCCGATTCTGACATTGGTAGTTTCATTGATATCCTTGCATCAAACTTGGATTTGATTAATAATGATGAATAAAAATACGTTTTCTATTGGGTGATTAAAACATAAAGTGAGAACCACTCACTGACATCTGACTTTTTGAATACTTTATACCTCCCATCAATAAGCCCACAAGATTGACCAGTTCATCTGCCACCCTTATTAATAATATTTTTTACAAATTCTCTGAATAATGTGCCTAATACAGGTATACTTTATACTGACATTTCTGACCACTTTCCAATTTTCCACTTCTCTTTGGCAGCTGGAAATGAACAGATGATGGGAATGATTAGTAGCGTGTACAGTAATTGTGAGCACTTTAAGATGTTGTTTGATAGGGGCCTCCCGAGTGGCGCAGTGGTCTAAGGCAAGAAACGGGTTGTCCTTGTCCCATCGCGCTGTAGCGACTCCTGTGGCGTGTTAAGCGTGCATTGTGTCAAGAAGCAGTGCGGGTTATGTTTCGGAGGACGCACGGCCCTTGACCTTCGCCTTTATTGATGATATTTCATGGGAACATTTTTATAACCAGGCCAATGTGAGGTCTGCTTACTAGACTTTTCTTATATCTTTCAACTCTGTATTTCAATTTCCCATAGTTAAACCACATAGGAGAGCAGCATAAGGGTTCTGGAAACCTTGGTTTACAACCGGTCTCAAATAATCCTCAGTTAAAAAAACTAGTTGTATAAAAAGTTCCCCTGAATTCTTCAAATTACAAAAAGTATAAGAACAAATTTACTCACCTACTTCGGAAAAATATTTTACTCCTGAATCCTTAAATAATATCAAGTCAACTGTTGAATAAGAAAAAGGAATCTACAACTATCCCATCTAAATGTGTTGGAAATAAGACCTCTAGTGATCCTTATGTTATTTCATGTGAATTTAATAACTTTTTTGTGAATGTGGGTTTCTCTCTGTCAAAGAAAAATTTAGAAAACTGATGGAAATACCTTGGATTACATTAAGGGGCATTTCCTTTCTCTGCTTCAGTTTAATCCTCCTGATGTAATGGATGTGATGGAGGTAATTGGTAACTTAAAGATATCAGCAGCAGGTCATGATGAGATTGGTGTATCTTTGGTGAAATAAGTGTCTTCCTCAATTACTGAGCCTCTAACGTATATTTTCACCAAATTCATGCAAACTGGTATTGTTCCTAAAGATTTGAAAATTCCTGCGGTAATAAATCTGGGGATCCAAGATCTTTTGAAAATTATCCCCCAATATCTGTAATACCATGTTTTTCTAAAACCCTAGACAAATTGGTGTATAAGAGAATGTATTCTTTATGAGCACCAATATGGTTTTCGTAAAAACGACTCCACAGATATGGCTCTTTTGCAACTTGTGCATAAAATATTTACAGCCCAACAATGAATACGCTCTTGGCATCTTTTTAGATTTATCGAAAGTGTTTAACACGGTTGATCATGAAAGTTTTTCTTGATTATACATATAATTGGTTATAGACAACAATTTGTTTAAGCAAATGGCTGTGCATCTACCAGGACCAAGATATCCTGTGGCGTCCCACAGGGTTCTATAATTGGACCGTTGTTATTCCTAATCTATACCAATGACCTTGCTGCTGTGTCTTCTACCGTACTTCCCATTGTATTTCCTGATGATACCAATTTGATTTTTATCACACAATAATTTTGATTTACTAATTAATGAAGCCAACTCAGGCATTGCCACATTTTCTGTATGGTTCCAAATAAACAAATGATCTTTCATGTAAAAAATATAATAAATATTTTAAAGAAAGACCCAGAATCTCAATTGGTGGGAATGACATCACATCCACTATATTCCTCTGAGTTCTAATTGATTATCCTGGAAAGATCATATTCAATGTGTCTGCAGCAAAGTGGTTAAATCTGTTGGTATCATCAGAAAGATTAGTGGTTTGGTTCATCAGGCTTGCTTCCTATCTCTATTCTATAGCTTAATTTACCCATATCCCATATTTACTGTACTATTGTCTGGGCCAGTACATACGACTCCTACCTACACAAATTACTCATCATGCAAAATACATTTGCAAGACTAGCCTCCTCCTCTAATAACCTGGCTCCATCTGCACCTTTGTTTAAGAAACCCAATATATTGTCTATTTACGACATGAATGTACACCAATTATCCATTTTCATCTACAAATACTCATACCTCCCAGGCAGTTTACCTAAACCCTTCAACGGATTCTTCCAGGTTAATTCTGAAATCCATCTATATAACACAAGACACTGAGATGACCTTCAGCCTCCCAACTGTCACACATCACATAGTCAATTCTCTATCAGATACAGAGGTTCCATACTCTGGAATTCATATCTTCACATTGCCAAAACCCTCATCATCCTTCAATAACTTCAAGCGAAGACTGGAGGTCAGCCTGATGAACCAAACAACAAAATAATCCCCTCCATATAGCTCAACTCTCACACACTCACATCCACACATGCACAAACACATTTACACAAAACATATACTGTTTTTTTTATTGTTAATTTGTTTTTATCTGTATTGTTGTTTATCACTTATTTTATTTGGTGAAAATCAATTCAACCTCAAACCTTAAACGAATAGAGTCATGCTCGCCCGGTAAAGGTCTTTCTGGTATTGATAAGGAAGTTTGGATGGGGAATACTTACCACACATACAGTATACTGTATTATCACAGCTGATGGTATGCCGATGAGGTTAAGTCCTCCAGATTTGCTGGTGACGTGTTTGGGGGTAGACGGTTGCTTGGTTTGAACCCATGGTTCTTACATAAAAAGGCAGATGGGAAATGGGTGACCTCATCACCTGAGCATATGCCCCTTCAGCAGGTGAGAAAAGTGGCAGGCTTTAGAAACGCTGTGTCGAAACAAAATAGTTGAATTACTACAGAGTTTCCGTGGTGATCCATTCTGTAATAATGGGAAGCATCACTTACAGTAAATTATAGAAGATTGTGTGCATCAATTACCTTTCATTTAAAAAAACATTTGGAGGAGAGCAAATGGATTTGTTAGACAGGCAACTCAAATACCATACACTACCAGTCAAAGGTTTTAGAACACCTACTCATTCAAGGGTTTTTCTTTATTTTTACTATTTTCTACATTGTAGAATAAAAGTGAAGACATCAAAACTATGAAATAACACATATGGAATCATGTAGTAACCAAAAAAGTGTTAAACAAATCAAAATATATTTTATGTTTGAGATTCTTCAAATAGCTACCCTTTGCCTTAATGACAGCTTTGCACACGCTAAGGCATTCTCTCAACCAGCTTCACCTGGAATGCTTTTCCAACAGTCTTGAAGGAGTTCCCACATATGCTGAGCACTTTTTGGCTGCTTTTCCTTTTCTCTGAGGTCCAACTCATTCCAAACCATCTCAATTTGGTTGATGTCAGGGGATTGTGGAGGCTAGGTCATCTGATGCAGCACTCCCACTCTAATTCTTGGTAAAATAGCCCTTACACATTCTCCTGTTGAAAAACAAATGATAGTCCCACTAAGCCCAAACCAGATGGGATGGTGTATCGCTGCAGAAGGCTGTGGTAGCAATGCTGGTTAAGTGTGCCTTGAATTCTAAATAAATCACAGACAGTGTCACCAGCAAAGCACACCCACACCATTACACCTCCTCAATGCTTTATGGTAGAAAATACACATAAATGAGAGCAATTTCTGAGGCTGGTAACTCTAATGAACTTATCCTCTGCAGCAGAGGTAACTCTGGGTCTTCCTTTCCTGTGGCGGTCCTCATGAGATCCAGTTTCATCATAGCACTTGATGGTTTTTGCGACTGCACTTGAAGAAACATTCAAAGTTCTTGTAATTTTCCGTATTGACTGACCTTAATGTATTAAAGTAATGATGGACTGTAATTTCTCTTTGATTATTTTAGATGTTCTTGCCATAATATGGACTTGCCATAATATGGACTGTTTTACCAAATCTTCTGTATACCCCCCATCATTTTTTAACTAGCAGAAATCCCACCCTGGAACGTTGGTATGCCCGTAGAGTATATTATGTTCAACAATATATAGAAAAATGTGTCAAATAAAAGTTATGCTTTTAGATACAAATGTCAAATATATGTCAACAATCCTTTATCCAAAGGACCATTCTATGGATATATTTTTTGGGGAAAATCCAACAAATCTTGGTATATTTTTGGCCTGAATTCTTGAGGATTCACTCATGAAGCAACTGGTGTGTACCGAAGAAAATAGAACAGGAACAGGGCTGAACGGCTCTTTCGACTGGCACCATTTCCTGGAGAGACTTCCTGTCTGCTTGGCGAAACAAGCATCAAGGTCACTATATTAGCTGGCCAGTAATGAATCAGACAGGCTTTAACCAGGGATACATTGGTTGTTAGAAGTCATTCTCAATGACTAACACAATGTGGAGTTGGACAAAGAGAAGCCGGCAAAATCAGACAAAGTATAAATAGAAGGAAATTTGTTGTAAAAAGAATTACATCTACATACTGTACATACAGTGGGGAGAACAAGTATTTGATACACTGCCGATTTTGCAGGTTTTCTTACTTACAAAGCATGTAGAGGTCTGTAATTTGTATCATAGGTACACTTCAACTGTGAGTGACGGAATCTAAAACAAAAATCCATAAAATCACATTGTATTATTTTTAAATAATTAATTAGCATTTTATTGCATGACATAAGTATTTGATCACCTACCAACCAGTAAGAATTCCGGCTCTCACAGACCTGTTAGTTTTTCTTTAAGAAGCCCTCCTGTTCTCCACTCATTGCCTGTATTAACTGCACCTGTTTGAACTCGTTACCTGTATAAAAGACACCTGTCCACACACTCAATCAAACAGACTCCAACCTCTCCACAATGGCCAAGACCAGAGAGCTGTGTAAGGACATCAGGGATAAAATTGTAGACCTGCACAAGGCTGGGATGGGCTACAGGACAATAGGCAAGCAGCTTGGTGAGAAGGCAACAACTGTTGGCGCAATTATTAGAAAATGGAAGAAGTTCAAGAAATTAATTACTTAAAAATCATATAATGTGATTTTCTGGATTTTTGTTTTAGATTCCGTCACTCACAGTTGAAGAGTACCTATGATGAAAATTACAGACTTCTACATGCTTTGTAAGTGGGAAAACCTGCAAAATCGGCAGTGTATCAAATACTTGTTCTCCCCACTGTACCTATAGAATGTACATTAAGAAAAACCCAAAAACATTTCACCAGCATTCAGGATCCCAATTCTTGTTAGAAGCATTGTTTTCTGGTATTATGTGTTCCAGAGCATTCCATGATTACTGTGGGATTGAGGACATTTTTGAAATGACAATAGACACAAAACACCCTCTAGAAGAAGACATAATAACACAAATCTCGTACTACCCAATTACAAGCGCCCACACATACACGCATGCACGCAAGCACACAGGCACGTGCGTGCACACACACACACACACACACACACACACACACACACACACACACACACACACACACACACACACACACACACACACACACACACACACACACACACACACACTTTCCCAGGAGCTACTGCATTCGGCCAGCCTACAGTGAGGTAAACACAGAGTTTATACTAGTAGGTCAGGTAGGTACTGTAAATGTAGTGGTGGAGAGCCACCATTACTCAAACGGGCAGCAGCATCATACATACATCCACGGGTCTATTGAAGGAGTGAGGAAGCCGTCTTCATGCATCCTTCAACTTTACATTTATCCATATTCCATTTTCCCACCACACAGCAGAAAACATCCAGGACACCCATTACAAACCGCCAAACAATAGCCTGAGGTATTACATTTGCAGAAGAACACAGGCAAGCATGTTGGCACCAGATCAAATCTGGTATCAACTTTTTAACGTGCATTCATCATTTGAAGTGAATTATAGTTGTATAACTAATTAAAGCCGTTTCAGAAAAAAATGTGTCGTTTGAATTCAACCTTGGATGGTTGACTTCTTTACTTTTTAGAATGCCGAAACTCCCAACATTATTTAGTATTTGTGATTGATGATGCCAAGAAAGATTTTTGTGAGAGCTCCTGACTTGAATGTAATATTTGTGAACCATCTTGAGATCTCTTGGGAACAGCATGCATCATTCCAATGCATATGAATCACACAAGTGGAGGGAGAGAACCAAAACTGTTGAGAGAACGAGAGGGAGAGAGAGTGAGAGAGACTGAGAGTGATTGAGAGAGAAAGAAAGAGAGACATGAGAGAGAGAAAGAGGGAAATAGGGAGGACTTACCCCAACGTAGTCATTGTAACAATGGTGTACCAGAAGGAGGCTGGAATGCTGGTGAACTTTGTCGACGACGACCCCTTCTCTGCGTAGAACATGACAGTGGCGAAGATGATGATGGCCATGGTGAGGGAGAAGAGGAGGAAGCCCAGCTCGGAGGCGCAGCTCTTCAGCGTGTACCCCAGGATCCTGAGGCCCTGCGAGTGGCGGGAGAACTTGAAGATGCGGAACACACGGAACACTCGGAGCGTGACGAAGGCTCCGCTCACGTCCTCGTTGTCTGTCATCACCAGGCCGATGTAGTAGGGAAAGATGGCCACCACGTCGATGATGCTCATCACACTGCGCATGAATTGGTAGCGGCTTGGCGCGGCGAAAAGTCTCATGAGGTACTCCACGGTGAAGATGAGGACGCAGGCTGTGTCCATGCAGAAGAAGGCTATGGTATAGCGCTCGCCACATGGCATGTCCTTCTGGGAAGGCGTGGCACCGCAAGGCACTGTCTCTATCACGTTGGTGAGGACTGAGATGGCGATGAAGAAGCCGGTGACGTAGTAGAACACCAGGGCCATGGTGGAGGTGTGAGGGTTCTCGAATGCCCTCCACATGGTCTCTCTGCATGTCATGTTGGGCAGCTTGCAGTCCTTGTTGTCATCCTGGTCGTCCTGGAGACGCTCCGCGTTCTCCCGCTTCCGGTCCTTGTACTCTTCGTAGCAGCAGTCGCCGATGATCTCCGGAATGATGCCGAAGAAGGTTAGCTCTTCGTCATAGGCAGAGATGCACTCGTAGCGAGGATAGTGCAACTTGCCGGTCCGGTAGAAGTTGAGAATGCTGCGGAAGGAGTCTGGGTCCCGGTCGAAAAAATACTCCTTGGTCTCCTCATCGTAAAAAAACTGTTTCTCCGAGCTGCCCAGCAGGGTATCTGGGTAGCGGTCCAGTGTGGTCCTCCAGGTCTGGAAGCGTCGTCCACTCACATTCAGGATGATCAGCTCATCATGTCTCTTTCTGTGGTCTCTAGGAGCGATGGGCATGGGACAGTTGGCCACGGGCATCCAGCCAATAGCTGCTGCCCGGGCAAAGGGAAGCCATGCAGCCACTCCAGCCGCCATGCCGACTCACTCTGGGTTCCGGCTTGCCTTAAAATTACCTGCCATCTTGAGCAGAGAAACAGACAAAACACACAATCAGTAACAACTCATGAATAAAACATATCCATGATAAGGTGGTTTCATGGTACACTGCCTTCAGAAAGTATTACACCCTGAATGTAAAAGGGATTACATTTAGATTATTTGTCACTGGCTTACACACAATACCCCACAATCTCAAAGTGGAATAATGTTTTTCAATTTTTAACATTGGAAGGCTGAAATATCTTGAGTCACTAAGTATTCAACCCTTTAGTGATGGCAAGCTTAAATAACTTAATGAGCAAAAAATGTGCTTAACAAGTCACATAATAAGTAGACTTAATAATAATAGTGTTTAACATGATTGTTGAATGACTACCTCGTCTCTTTACCCCACACATACAATTATCTGTAAGGTCCCTCAGTCGAACAGTGAATTTAAAACACAGATTCAACCACAAAGACCAGGGATATTTTCTAATGCCTCGCAAAGAAGGGCGCCTATATGAATAAAATAAAAAAAAGCAGATATTGAATATCCTTTTTGAGCAAGGTGAAGTTATAGTTACAGTTACAGAGTTTAATGGCTGTGATAGGAGAAAACTGAGGTTGGATCAACAACATTGTAGTTACTCCACAATAGTAACCTACTTCACAGAGTGAAAAGAAGGAAGCAAATACAGAATACAAATATTCCAAAACATTAATCTTATTTGCAACAAGGCACTAAAGTAATACTGCAAAAACTGTGGCAAAGCAATTCACTTTTTGTCCTGAATGCAAAGTGTTATGTTTGGGGCAAATCCAATACGACACATTACTGAGTACCATTCAATATTTTCAAGCATAGTGGTGGCTGCATCATGTTATGGGTATGCTTGTAATCGTTAAGGACTGGGGAGTTTTTCAGGATAAAAAACAAACGGAATGGTGCTTAACACAGGCTAAATTCCACCAGACACTGGGAAATGAATTCAAATCTACACTGGAGTTGCTTACCAAGAAGACAGGGAATGCTCCTGAGTGGCCGAATTACTGTTTTTCTGCTTGAAAATCTATGACATGTCATGACTCTCTCCTTAGTATGGATCAAAGGTGCCAGATCAAAGTGGCAAATGGCTGACAGACAGCCAGAAGTTTGGCCGGTTATATAACTCTTAACACCCCTTTTGATTTCTAGTATTGGAAGACTGAAATCTGATGACAGTTGGCCTATGAAAATGAATGTCTATTTTGTGATGTCATTAAAAATGATATAAAAATTGTATAACTAAAATACTGTAACATCACTGTGTACCTCAGGTTTAGATATTTTACGTTGTGTATGAAATATCAAGGATGAAGAGATTATTTGCACAAAGATAGGAATGTTATTTTTATCTTCTAACAAGACCACAGTAGTAATAATAATACTTTTGCCCAGTTTGTAACCACGCCCGAGGGGGGGCTCAGAAAGAGTGTCAGAGTGATGGAACGCCCTTTTGTCTGAGAAAGTAAATTTAAGTCGGAACATTCTGTTACTCTCAAGCAGTCTCCTACCCTGCTCTCATCACTCCACTGGGGGATCATCGACACGGCTGATTAGCCAGCTTCAGACTACAGAAAAAGTCATTGAAAGCAAGGACAACGAAGGAGGACATTGTGACATCTGCTGGAGGAGAAGACATATTGAAACGCTCTTAGCTACGGTTTCGGTCCCACAGAGATAGAACGACGAAGGAAGACAATTCAGACACGTAAATACATCATTGCTTCTTCTCCCCTTGAGCGGTGGTTAGGGCACTAAGTATTCTGATTACTGTGAGTGTAGCTTTCAAATGTATAAATATCATGTCTCTCTCTCTCCCTTTTCCTCCCTCTCTATTCCTACATCTTTCGGTGAACAAGCGGTCATGTTGTGTTAGTCCACTAGGGACCGGTTTCTGTTGTATTAGGTTTTTATTCAATAACCTATGCTGTGTGTGTATTCTGTGTTATCATTTAGTTAGTTAGTAAATCGATTTAACCAATTTGTGTATTACGGAATGATCAGTAAGACTGGGGTTTGTGCGGATGCAAGGAGATTGCGACGTTCAGAAAGAGACTGACATGAGGTGATTGATAAGTGACTGTTATCTAAATATATCCTATGAGTTTAATTTGGGTAACCGTGGTGCCCCAAATTCTTAATGAGTTAATTGTTACATGATTAATATAATTGAGTAACAATCAAACATAGTTAATTGATTTGATAAGGCTCCCAAGTGGCGCAGTGGTCTAAGACATTGCATCTCAGTGCTAGAGGCGTCACTACAGACAACCTGGTTCGAATCCAGACTGTATCACAACCGGCCGTGATTGGGAGTCCCATAGGGCGGCAAAAAATTGTAGGCTGTTATTGTAAATAAGAATTAGTTCTTAACTGACATGCCTAGTTTAATGAATGTTAAATATAAATAATTATATTTGATAAATAACAGTCATCACATTAATGCAAACCATGTCACAACAGACAAGACTTGACAATGGTAGTCTAGCAATGTTCAAAAACCAATTTGACAGAGCTTGTTTGCCGACAACACAACAGTGGTACGATCAACTACAATGATGAGACAGCCTATAGGGAGGAGGTCAGAGACTTTGCTGTGTCATGCCAGGATAACAACCTCTCCCTCAATGTGATCAAGACAAAGGAGATGATTGTGGACTACAGGAAAAGGAGGACCGAGCACGCCCCCATTCTCATCGACAGGGCTGTAGTGGAGCAGGTTGAGAGCTTCAAATTCATTGGTGTCCAACAAACTATCATGGTCCAACCACACCAAGACAGTCTTGAAGAGGGCACGACAAAGCCTATTCCCTCCCAGGAGACTGAACAGATATGGCATGGGTCCACAGATCCCTCCGCAAGGTACTACAGAGGGTAGTGCATACGGCCATGTACATCACTGGGGCCAAGCTTCCTGCCATCCAGGACCTCTATACCAGGCGGTGTCAGAGGAAGGCCCAAAAAATTGTCAAAGACTCCAGCCAACTCAGTCATAGACTGTTCTCTCTGCTACCGCACGGCAAGCAGTACCAGAGCGCCAAGTCTAGGTCCATAAGGCTCCTTAACAGCTTCTACCCCCAAGCCATAAAACTCCTGAACAGCTAATCAAATGGCTACCCGGACTATTTGCAATGTCCACCCCCTCCCCCACCCTCTCGTTTACACTGCTGCTACTCTCTGTTTTTTATCTATGCATAGTCACTTTACCTCTTCCTACATGTACATATTACCTCAATTACCTTGACTAACCTGTGCCCCAGCACATTAACTCTGTACCGGTACCCCTGTATATAACCTTGTTACTGTTATTTCTTCTTGTTAATTTTTTTTTGCAGTTATCTATTTTTCATAAAACTGCATTGATGGTTAAGGGCTTGTAAGTAAGCCTTTCACTGTAAGGTCTACACCCATTTTATGTGGTGCATGTGACAAAAAATGTTGATGTGATTTGATATGAATAATTTTTTTCATAATATTGGGCAAATATTTTACAATCCATGTATGCAAAGACTTACCCAGAAAGAATCACAGCAGTAATCACTGCCAAAGGGGATTCTAACATGTATTGGCTCAGGGGTGTGAATATCTTTATATTTCTGTATTTCATTTTCAATTCATTTGCAAAAATTTCTAAAAACATGTTTTCATTTTGTCATTATGGGGTATTGTGTGTAGATGGGTGAGAGAGAAAAAAACGATTTAATCCATTTTAAATTCAGTCTGTAACATAACAAATTGTGGAGTCAAGGGGCATAGTATGAATATTTTCTGAAGGCACTCTAGGTGGTTTGCACTGTAAGCTAATATAGTAAATCATAGTATTAAAATCCTTCCATTATATTCCAAAGACTCTAATGCATTCTAAAGAAGTCAAACAAATATTTTATGAAACACAGGTTATCGCTGATGCTACTGTACTGTCTTCTCATGAATGTTGGAGCCACAATCCTGACTCTGTTTTTCAGCCCAACACCAGCCCCACTACTTACTGTGGTATAAAAGGAAATGTAGCCACTCTTGAATTCATAGGAGCTATGGATGCAATAGCCCTTGATCATGACATTCAGTTCCATTACATTACACATAAGAGTCATTGGACGAAAGTGTCTTCTGTACGGGGGAGTTTTGTTAAGAGTCCCGACGCTAGGTCTGAACATTAACACACATTGCTTGTGGTATGGTTTAAAATTGATACACACCTTTACAGTGGCGATTTTAGCATGTAAAAATTGTTTTAGATGCATGCCAGCAAAGCCACAACACAACACTAAATAATACATTAATTGCACTATAACGGTGAGAAACGGTGCCCACAAACTGTTAGGGCCTACATAAAGCTGTTACAACAGCAGAGTCCCAACAGCAGTCCCAACACCTTACCACTGCTATCAGCGGAGCCTTGTCTGGCAGCGAAACAGTTCATTTGGCCTCATTTACTACCTTTTTAAAAAACATCGCTGATATTGCTGTATAAGAGGCAATCCGTCAATTTGTTTTAGACATTAATGAGCGAGCGACGACGGACATAGTCAATATAACTATTTGTTCAGCACTTTTGAAATGTACAGCGACAGAATTCAGAACATGGGCCGTTCTTACAGTATTCTCCCTGTACACCAAGTCAGAACTGTAGGATAAATAAAGGGGGCATATAAGCAGACAATGAAAGCTCTTACAATAAACTAAGAGCAGGTTGAGACGTGGTTGAGACGTAGTGGGGCATGTGGTGGTGGGGCAGGCCAGCAGAAAATAGGAGCATTGCACCATGATTGGCTCAGCATTGCACCATGAGCCAATCACGGTGCAATGCTGAGCCAATCATGGTGCAATGCTCATATTTTCTGCTGGCCTGCCCCACCACCACAGAAAGCACTGAGCTAGGCTGAAACACCAGCATTTTGGAGCTGCCTGTTTGTATGTGGCTTTATTAACCCAATGATTTGTTTACATTGTTTGCAAAACTGATACGTAACACGTATTAATGCCAAAATAACATGCTTTTTTTTTTTCAAAACACCTGCCCTGAATATCAAGGTCGCCACTGCACCTTTACAGGGTCAGGATTAGTGTTCCCACACGGCCATATCTCCATGTTACAGCATGTGTTTACAGAAGACAGAGGGAAAACTAATTAGCTATTTAGCATGCTCCGAACACAAGTATGTAATGGAAGAAGGCCACCAGAAATGTGTTGTCACTGAAAAATACTGTTGTCTGCAACTGTGATGAAGCTGGTCAAAAACACAGTGTACAGTAAGTGTAAACTCGGTGGCCAGTTTATTAGGCCACGACCCCGGTCACAAAAAACGCTTCGCTCCTACAGACATGGCAGACAGGCAACGAGGCTGTCACTGTTCGATTGAACATTAGAATGGGCAAAAACGTTGAGTGTGGTATGATCGTCGGTGCCAGGCGCGCCGGTTCCAGTATATCACAAATGACTGGCCTCCTGGGCTTTTCACGCACGGCAGTGTCTAGGGTTTACAGAGAATGGTGCGACAAACAAAAAACGTCCAGTCAGCGGCAGTCTTGTGGGCGAAAACAGCTCGTTGATCAGAGGTCGAAGGAGAATAGCAAGAATCGTGCAAGCTAACAGGCGGTCCACAAACAGACAAATAACGGCGCAGAACAACAGTGGTGTGCAGAACGGCATCTCAGAAAGCCCAACACGTCCTTGTCACGGATGGGCACGCGATCACCAACACTGGACAATTGAGGAGTGGAAAAACATTGCCTGGTCTGACGAATCCCGGTTCCTGTTGCGTATTGCTGACGGCAGAGTCAGGATTTGGTGTAAGCAGTCCACGGCCCCATCCTGCCCGGTGTCAACAGTTCAGGCTGGTAGTGGTGGTGTAATGGTGTGGGTATGTTTTCCTGGCACAGGTTAGGTCCCTTGATACCAACTGAGTAACGTTTCCATTCCCAAAAAAATTCAGGCTGTTCTGTAGGCAGAGGGGGGTCCGACCCGATACCAGATGGGTGTACCTAATAAACATATTTTGCATTTGTGGAATTATTTTTATGTGACATGAAAGTAAAGGGCTTTATGTTTCTAGAACCATATCGCAATTGAGAATCGATTCACTTTTAGATTTGTCAGTCTACCTCTGAAAATAACATATAAGGTCCTTGTACCTTAGGGAGCAATGGTAGGCTCCTTAAGAGTACATATTGGGCTATGGATGCAAGGACTATAACAAGAATCCCTCTGCCAGAACACTACCCCCACAAGACCTCTAAGCAGGCTGTCAAATTCCCTGTCATTTCCAGAGCTCACTGAACATAATGTTTAAGACAGAGAGGGTAATGTGAAGTCTCTTTAGGAAGCTCTGTTAACAGCTATGACAAATATAAGTGGTATCTTCAGAATAGAAAGAGAACTGTTGACTCAGAATTGTATATCTGCCATATTGCTAGGTCTGTATCAGATTTAAGGATAATATGAAGAATGATTGTCAAATTATAGAAAATCCATTATACCTCTGCTTTTTATAGCTCATTTAGACAATATCTGATAGGAGAGTACAAAGATATAAAATCTTAATTTGATTACTATTTTGTTGATGAGAATTGTCCTTCAAAGCAGGGAATGCAAACTTGTAGTATTGTATTTGAGTTTTAAAAAGACTTCTAAAGTTCGTACTTTCCACATTTAATTTTTTGACTTGATTTGCCTTAACAAAAACTGTATCCATTCATTATAATCCACATATTAATTCACATTTCCTGTTGCTCCAGGATTAATTTCCTTCTGTTTGCAAACTGGCTCAAATGAAGATCCTACATCAGTATGCCGTAGCCTAGCGCTAGTTGAATACACATGCATAAGTAAAACAATACTGCTGGTTTAACATTCTGATAACCATTATCAACTCCGCATGTTAGGCTACTTGCACATTAGAAACAAATACGGACACTTACCTCCAAACAAGGAAAGAAAAAAATAATGCGCGATCCTCCAGTAAAATAATTCCTCAAGGGAAAAGCTACAGATTGTGAAGGATGCATTTACAAAGGACCTCTGTGCGAATAAGTCTAACAAGCACAGAGGAACAGGAAATGGGGATGGATATTGATGCGTTGAACGACCGAAACGTGTTGATGAAATTAGCTAAAACCTTGGAAGTCTTTCTTTAAACCACACCTGCATCTAGTGGCACCTGCGGTTCAGACAGAAAGCACAGATTCATTTTGCGGTCTTCATCATGATTATAGTCACACCTACCTCATGTCTGTGAAGACTAGAAGAGTGGATGATGGACGTATGAGTCAGGCTCCGCAATCTCTCTCTCTCTCTCTCTCTCTCTCTCTCCCTCTCTCTCGCGCTCTCTCTCTTTCTCTCTCGTTGCCTTAGGCTCTCTCCCACTCTCCATCTCCCCTCTCACAAGTTTACGGTGACACTTCAGTCCACTCAACCAACTAAACGGACTGATGTGTCAACACTGTATTGATATTTTTTTTATTTATTATCTTTATTAGTTAATGTGAGAAATATACATTTTGATTGAGGCAGTTGGTATACTGGGAAATTTCCTCATTCAATTATGTGCAGCGCGGTGAGGGAAAGTTGCCTTCTAGAGAAATCTTATGACATGACAAGATGCTATAACTAGAACACTTGATAGTTATGATAGAGAAGGGTTTGCAGCGTCTGTTATTACAAGGTAATATATCACGATTAATTGTCACTTTTCAAATCGAATGTTCACTCTATAATGAAAAGTGGAAGGCTTTTATGTTTAATAGCTTATATAACTTACACGTATTAAGTGAACACCTTGTTAATTATCTCACAACGTGAATATGTAAATATTACGGCCCATCCCAACTGGGGCTTACGTTGAAAAATCCGAAATGCTTGTTTTGACAGGTTACAGAAATTCAAATTCAGTGCTCCAAAATGGTATTCCATACACTGTGATTGGAGGAAGCGTGGGAAGGTGATGCTGTTTTAAAAGTTGATTAAATGTTATCCCACTTAGGAGACAAGTTGAAGAAAAATGCCCTTGAAAGATTTTGCTGAGTACTAGAGAGCTCTTCTTCTGTTTATGCCTTTTTCAGGATCAATCACACCCTCTTAAACCATATGCACACCAAACTCTTTAAGAATTCACATGTAAATGAATGATCAACCTTCAGCATGGTCAAACTCTCCATTATCTCAGCCAATCATGGCTAGCCAGGAAATATCCTGTCTTTCTTATAGAGCACAGCTCAGTGCTTTCTCCCTGGCTAAACCAGCCTCATCATTTAACAATGTTTATTCTTATTTAAGGATCCCATACACATTTGTAATCAAGGCACACAAAGTTCACATGTTCAAGAAGGCATTTCTACTAAAATATACAGTATATATGAAGTTGGAACTAGCTTCATCCACCCCCTGTGGGGCTGGCATGTCACAAAATATTACAATGTTTAAGTCTTATTTATTTATTTATTTATTTATTTATTTGTATCATCGTGAGAAGTAATTACATAAAAAATGTAGACCCCGGACATGAGGATTATATTCATTATTACTAGTATATCCGTCGTTATTACCCAAGAGAGGGAGTAAACATTGGCCTGGGGAAAGTAGACAGTAGAGTATTACGTTATTAATTCCAACTTGGGAAATTATTTTATCACAGCATGCATCATCAATGACATCAATAACAGAACATGCAACAATGACCAACACATGATACCAAAAAGGCACATGCACCAACCATAGTATTCCTAAAAGAATAGTCTGATTCTAGTGCTGTTTTCTATCCTACTCTGGGGGGAAAACAGGCAACAACATTTTCCAACAGAAAATACCTCATAAAACAGTTAATCAATGACACTCATTAAAAAGCCTCATGGCTGTGGGTAAAACTGACCGTCTAAACCTCTCTGTGGAACATCTGGGCAGGCTGAACCTGCTACTGAAGCTGCTTGTGTTGCAGCACACAATGGCATAGGTCACCACACTAGCCACAACACTGTTATAGAACATATACAAGCATTTTGTCACATAAATAAATAAAAAAATCTAAGCTTCCTTAAAAGGTACAGTCAGGATTGGGCTTTTTTTGTAGACTGTGAGAATTCTCCTTCCAATTCAGTTTGTTGTCCACTATTACACCCAAGTACTTATAAGAGTCAACAGTGCCAATCTCTTCACAATTAATAGAAATGGGATTAAAAACATATTTATTTGTCCTAAAATCTACCACTAGCTCCTTGGTCTCATCATGTGTCATATCATTTAGCCAACAGCATGTGTCATCCAATTCCCTCATTGCACTGTGCAGACATAATATTCAGTAAGAGAGCTCAGCCTACACAACTCAGAGTATTTACTTTGCCTCAAGTTCATTGTTGCTTAATAGCCTTCACAAAATTGGACAAAAACTCTGGAACAATTTTCTTTCCCTGAGTCAATCCATACCCATATTTTACCCTTCAAAAAGGCCCACCAGAAGGACATTATTTCACTAATTTCCATTATGAATGTGAGTTTTTCAAAAAGGCACTAAATTGCTCTTGAAGACCTTGAAAGAATGAAATAACCCTCAGACTTACAACAGAAACAAAAATATCACTAAACCTTACATTTAAAAAAATTCTCGACACACTGGTGCTGCTATGGAAAAAAACAACAAATGTTTCACCCAAAAAAGCCTATTAACCATAGAGAAGTTGAAGGAACACCAGTCCTCCCTGACATCTCCCTCTTTCAGTCCATCAGTCGATGCATGGGCTCAAGGCTCCCTCGGGGAACCGTGTCATATGAGCCTTTGAAAGGACCTCCTCATGGCAATGAGGAACAGATGGAGAAGAAAATAAGTCTAGATGATGAAGCATGCTTTTTGATGAACTCCCTTGCAATGCAGCCTTATGTTCTTCAGATAAAGGCGTTCATAAGCGTCTTTTGAACACAAATGCAAAGCAAAGTGCTCCATTTATGTTATCTAAAATGTATTTTAGAAAACAGCCTGGCATGGAAGGTATTTTTAAGAATATGCATGCTCTAAGTAGCTGGAGGGATATTGATATGCAACACTATTCCATTACACAAACTCCTTTCATGTTCATGCTAAAAGGATTTTGAAGAAGTAGGGGGGGGAAAAAACACACAAAAAAATTTGCCTTTCCACAAAAGATGAGAGAGTACTTTCTTTTTTTTTTTTTTTTTTACTGGTGCAACTCTATTTTCAATGAAATCTTTCTGCATGAATGTATCATTCATATTGGAACTAGATTTAGACTGTCAATCTTGATCTTTGATCTAACCATCGTTATAACAACCAGTCGCGTCCATTGATTAGGCATATGTGCAGGACTTTATTAGACATTAGGTACAATTATTCATGATGACCATATCGTAATTGGAAGAAATGTTTCTACAAGTTAGAGAAGATACTTTTGAATGAGATTTGAATCTGAAAGAAACAGAATATCTAAAACGGCAGCAAAACATTTGCGTATGAATATACTTTACTTGATCCTCCAATGCCTTTACTTGATCCTCCAATGCCTTTACTTGATCCTCCAATGCCTTTACTTGATCCTCCAATGCCTTTACTTGATCCTCCAATGCCTTTACTTGATCCTCCAATGAACTGATGTCTCGCTACTTCTCAAAGATCTGCCCCTCGTTTCTTCAAGCATTATCGAAAATGAGATAATTGTTGTGCTCCTTTTCTACCCATGTATATAAAGAAAGTGATTAATTTATGACGGCGCCATGCCATAATATTCTTTAATACCAACTTTGATGAGTGAGAGAATTGCAGGCAGTTTAAATACATCTCTAATCATGGCTGGTTTATCACCCTGCTCCACTGCCAGTCATGTTATTGGCTAATTTGCTCCTGCTGTGTGTTAATGGATTGGAAAATCAGTTTGTTGAGTGGAAAAAATGGACGTCACGTCATATGTATATGCGGTCCCACTTGAAATGATGTTCAGCTTATAAAGGCTTCATAAAGCCTTCATAATGCCTTCCTAATTACTACACAAATGTATTACAAAGTATCTATAACCGCATGCCATGCTTTATAAAGGGTTCATAAATGTGGCATAAATGTGTGACATAATCACCAATGTCAAATGTGACAAACATGTGCTTTAAAATGTGTGACAAGTTGTGCTGCAGGATGCTCTCTAAAGAGAAGTCATTTTAGTCACATTACACCAGGCAACAATTACCTTGACGACACAGCGGTGGTTGGCCTGATCACAGACAACGATAAGACAGCCTATAGGGAGAAGGTCAGAGACCTGGCAGTGTGATGCCAGGATAACAAGTTCTCCCTCAACATGAGCAAGACAAAGGAGATGATCGTGGACTACAGGTAAAGGAGGGCCGAACACGCCCCGATTCACATCGACGGGGCTGTTCCTTGGTGTCCACATCCCCAACAAACTATCATGGTCCAAACACACCAGGACAGTCGTGAAGAGACTGAAAAGATTTGGCATAGGTCCCTAGATCCTCAAAAAGTTCTACAGCTGCACCATCGAGAGCATCCTGACCGGTTGCATCACCGCCTGGTATGGCAACTGCTCGGCATCCGACCGTAAGGCGCTACAGAGGGTAGTGCGTACGGCCCAGTACATCACTGGGGCCAAGTTTCCTGCAATCCAGGTCCTATATTTAGGGCGGTGTCAGAAGATGGCCCAAACAATTGTCAAAGACTCCAGTCAACCAAGTCATAGACTGTTCTCTCTGTTACTGCATGGCAACTGGTACCGGCGCACCAAGTCTAGGTCCAAAAGGATTCTTAACAACTTCTACCCCCAAGCGATACGACTGCTGAACAATTAATCAAATAATTTTTTAAAACTTTTGTTTATTTAGTAAATATTTTCTTAACTCTAATTTCTTAAAACTGCATTGTTGGTTAAGGGGTTGTAAGTAAGCATTTCACATTAAGGTCTACACCTGTTGTATTTGGCACATGTGACAAATACAATTTCATTTGATTTGGAAAGCCCCCAACATAAGGTAATTGAAAGTGGCTTTCTTCTGAAACCAAGTTACATGTTCTTCAGTACACAGACATGCACACAACAGTATAATAAACCATTAAGTGGGGTGCTGGGCCCAGTCAGGTCTTTGACACATTCCCCCGTTCTCTCGCTGAAAGATCAGCCACAAAATGTTGGCACGATTGTAATAGATTGTAATCAATCTCTGGTCTCAGTCATGGGAACAGAAGAGGAATACCTGGTGCGTTAGTCTCAGGTACTGTAGGACTACTGCAAATCATCTCGGCTCTGACACACACACACACACACACACACACACAGTTTACATACACCTTAGCCAAATACATTTAAACTCAGTTTTATAAAATTCCTGACATTTAATCCTAATAAAAATTCACTGTCTTAGTTCAGTTAGGATCACCACCAAGAATGTGAAATGTCAGAATAATAGTAGTGAGAATGATTTATTTCAGCTTTTACAGTTCTATTTTTGTTTCATCAGACCAGAGGACATTTCTACAAAAAGTATGATCTTTGTCCCCATGTGCAGTTGCAAACCGTAGTCTGGCTTTTTATGGCGGTTTTGGAGCAGTAGCTTCTTCCTTGCTGAGTGGCCTTTCAGGTTATGTCCATATAGGACTCGTTTTACTGTGGATATAGATACTTTTGTACCCGTTTCCTCCAGCATCTTCACAAGGTCCTTTGCTGTATTTCTGGATTTGATTTGCACTTTTCGCACCAAAGTACGTTAATCTCTAGGAGACAGAAAGCGTCCCTTCCTGGTCCCATGGTGTTTATACTTGTGTACTATTGTTTGTACAGATGAACATGTTACCTTCAGGCGTTTGGAAATTGCTCCCAGGATGAACCAGACTTGTGGAGGTCTACAATTATTTTTCTGAGGTCATGGCTGATTTCTTTTGATTTTCCCATGATGTCGAGCAAAGAGGCACTGAGTTTTAAGGTAGGCCTTGAAATACATCCACAGGTACACCTCCAGTTGACTCAAATTATGTCAATTAGCCTGTCAAGCTAAAGCCATGACATCATTTTCTGGAATTTTCCAAGCTGTTAAAAGCCACAGTCAACTTAGTGTATGTAAACCTCTGACCCACTGGACTTGAGATATAGTGAATTATAAGTGAAATAATCTGTCTGTAAACAATTGTTGGAAGAATGACTTGTGTCATGCAGTAGATGTCCTAACCGACTTGCCAAAACTGTAGTTTGTTAACATGAAATCTTTGGAAAGGTTGAAAAATGAGTTTTAATGACTTCAACCTAAGTGTATGTAAACAACGTTTATAGCTAAGCTCCATTGTTTACATGCTACCAATGCTAGCGTGAGCTAGGCTCATCTCCCGGACAGCCGACGTGTGTTAGCTACTCTCCCGGGCCCCAGTACATTGTCAACCTACCTGGACCTTCTACTGTCGATACGGAGCCCCACCGAGCCACCGTGACTGGTCTACCGACGTAATTGTCCGACGTGGTCTCAACAGGGTTCTCCTCTGCGACGTCGCCGAAGATCCATCTGCTAGCTCCGGGCTGCTAGCTCCGGCCTGCTAGCTCCGGCCTGCTAGCTCCGGCCTGCTAGCCCAGCCTGCTAACACTCTGAACGCCGTGCCCATTGAACTGATCCCCGGCTCACCACTTTGCTATTTCATCGGATCCTATGATTGCTCAGCTTCATAGCTGATGCCTGCAGGACTGTTTGGTTATATGGTATTTATTTCTGTTTAACTATCAGGCCTCAGGTCCTGTGTGTAGTACATCACTTTTTTCTAACTGACCCTCTTTGTCCATTCATTGCCATTACCCGTCGTTGTCTTAGCCCTCGTAATTAACTGTCATTTCATTTATTTTATTTTTTCCCCTTTCTTATTTCAATATGCCTTGTCTTTTGTTGTTTAGGTTAGCTATTATTGTTTTATTTCATTGTAGAGCCCCCAGTCCTGCTCAACTGGCGTCTGATAGCTCTTTTGTCCCTCCTCCCACACATGAGGAGACCTCACCTGGCTTAACTGGTGTCTCCAGAGATGCAACCTCTCTTTTCATTACCCAACGCCTAGGTTTACCTCCACTGAACTCACATCCTACTATACCCCTGTCTATAAATTATGCCCTGAATCTATTCCACCACGCCCAGAAATCTGCTCCTTTTATTCTATGTACCCAACGTACTAGACGTCCTGTTCTTAAAGCCCTTAGTCGAATATTGATTCTATTACTCCTCTGTTCCTCTGGTGATGAGGTAAACCCAGGTCCTGTAACCCCCAGTACTACACCTATTACCTAGGCGCTCTCATTTGTTGATTTCTGTAACCGTAAAAGCCTTGGTTTCATGCATGTTAACATTAGAAGCCTCCTCCCTAAGTTTGATTTATTCACTGCATTAGCACACTCCGCCAACCCGGATGTCCTAGCTGTGTCTGAATCCTGGCTTAGGAAGGCCACCAATAATTCGGAAATTTCCATCCCCAACTACAACATTTCCCGTCAAGATAGAACTGCCAAAGGTGGCGGAGTTGCAATCTACTGCAGAGATAACCTGCAGAGTTCTGTCATACTGTCCAGGTCTGTGCCCAAACAGTTTGAGCTTCTACTCTTAAAAATCCACCTATCCAGAAATAAGTCTCTCACTGTTGCCGCCTGTTACAGACCCCCCTCAGCCCCCAGCTGTGCCCTGGACTCCATATGTGAATTGATTGCCCCCCATCTATCTTCAGAGTTTGTACTGTTAGGTGACTTAAACTGGGATATGCTTAACACCCCGGCTGTCCTTCAATCTAAGTTAGATGCCCTCAAACTCACACAAATTATCAAGGAACCCACCAGGTACAACCCTAAATCCGTAAACATGGGTACCATTATTGATATCATCCTGACTAACTTGCCCTCCAAATACACCTCCTCTGTTTTCAACCAGGATCTCAGCGATCACTGCCTCATCGCCTGTGTTCGCAATGGGTCAGCGGTCAAACGACCACCCCTTATCACTGTCAAACGCTCCCTAAAACACTTTTGCAAGCAGGCCTTTCTATTCGATCTGGCCCAGGTATCCTGGAAGGATATTGACCTCATCCCGTCAGTAGAGGACGCCTGGTTGTTCTTTAAAAGTGCTTTCCTCACCATCCTAAATAAGCATGCCCCTTTCAAAAAACGTAGAACTAAGAATAGATATAGCCCTTGGTTCACCCCAGACTTGACTGCACTAGACCAACACAAAAACATCCTGTGGCGCACTGCATTAGCATCGAATAGCCCCCGCGATATGCAGCTATTCAGGGAAGTCAGGAACAAGTACACACAGTCAGTTAGAAAAGCAAAGGCCAGCTTTTTCAAACAGAAATTTGCTTCCTGTAGTACTAACTCCAAATAGTTCTGGGACACTGTTAAGTCCATGGAGAATAAGAGCACCTCCTCCCAGTTGCCCACTGCATTGAGGCTCGGAAACACTGTTACCACCGATAAATCCACGATTATCGAAAATTTCAATAAGCATTTTGCTACAGCTGGCCATGCTTTCCACCTGGCTACCCCTACCCCGGCCAACAGCTCTGCACCCCCGGCAGCTACTTGCCCAAGCCCCCCCCCGCTTCTCCTTCACCCAAATCCAGACGGCTGATGTTCTGAAAGAGCTGCTAAATCTGGACCCCTACAAATCTGCTGGGCTAGATAATCTGGACCCTCTCTTTCTGAAATTATCAGCCAAAATTGTTGCAACACCTATCACTAGCCTGTTCAACCTCTCTTTCGTATCGTCTGAGATCCCTAGAGATTGGAAAGCTGCCGCGGTCATCCCCCTATTCAAAGGAGGAGACACTCTAGACCCAAACTGTTATAGACCAATATCCATCCTGCCCTGCCTTTCTAAAGTTTTCGAAAGCCAAGTTAACAAACAGATAACTGACCACTTCGAATCCCACCGTACCTTCTCTGCTATGCAATCTGGTTTCCGAGCTGGTCATGGGTGCACCTCAGCTACGCTCAAGGTACTGAACGATATCATAACCGCCATCGATAAAAGACAGTACTGTGCAGCCGTTTTCATCGACCTGGCCAAGGCTTTCGACTCTGTCAATCACCGCATTCTTATTGGCAGACTCAACAGCCTTGGTTTCTCAAGTGACTGCCTTGGCTGGTTCGCTAACTACTTTGCAGACAGAGTTCAGTGTGTCAAATCAGAGGGCCTATTGTCCGATCCTCTGGCAGTCTCTATGGGGGTGCCACAGGGTTCAATTCTTGGGCCAACCCTTTTCTCTATATACATCAACGATGTCGCTCTCGCTGCTGGTGACTCTCTGATCCATCTCTACGCAGATGACACCATTCTGTATACATCTGGCCCCTCTTTGGATACTGTGTTTACTAACCTTCAATCAAGCTTCAATGCCATACAACACTCCTTCCGTGGCCTCCAACTGCTCTTAAACGCTAGTAAAACTAAGTGCATGCTTTTCTATCGAACGCTGCCAACACCCGCCCACCGGACTATCATCACTACTCTCGACGGATCCGAATTAGAATACGTGGACACCTACAAATACCTAGGCATCTGGTTAGACTATAAACTCAACTTCCAGACTCACATCAACCATCTCCAATCCAAAATTAAATCCAGAATTGGCTTCCTATTTCGCAACAAAGCCTCCTTCACTCATGCTGCCAAACATGCCCTTGTAAAATTGACTATCCTACCGATCCTTGATTTCGGCGATGTCATTTACAAACTAGCCTCCAATACTCTACTTAGCAAATTGGATGTAGTCTATCACAGTGCCATCCGTTTTGTCACCAAAGCCCCATACACTACCCACCACTGCGACCTGTATGCTCTCGTTGGCTGGCCTTCATTATATATTCGTCGCCAAACCCACTGGCTCCAGGTCATCTATAAGTCTTTATTAGGTAAATCCCCGCCCTATCTCAGCTCACTGGTCACTATAGCAACACCCACCCGTAGCATGCGCTCCAGCAGGTATATCTCACTGGTCACCCCCAAAGCCAACACCTCCTTTGGTCGCCATTCCTTCCAGTTTGCTGCTGCCAATGACTGGAACGAATTGCAAAAATCATTGAAGCTAGAGGTTCCTATCTCCCTCAATAACTTTAAGCATCAGTTGTCAAAGCTGCTTATCGATCACTGCACCTGTATATAGCCCTTCTGTAAATAGCCCACACTACTACCTCATCCCCATATTTATTTTTGTTTATTTTCACTAATCTTGCACACCAGTATCTCTATTTGCACATCATAATTTGCACATTTTTCATTCCTGTGTTAATGATGATAATTCTGTAATTTATGTCACCACTATAGTCTATTTATTGTCCTACCTCCTAACCATTTTTGCACTACATTTTGCACTCTGTATATAGATTTTTCTATTGTGTTTTTGACTGTTTGTTTAATGTGTAACTCTGTGTTGTTATTTGTCACACTGCTTTGCTTTGTCTTGGCCAGGTCGCAGTTGCAAATGAGAACTTGTTCTCAACTGACCTACCTGGTTAAATAAAGGTGAAATAAAAATAAATTAAAAAAACGTTCGACTTCAACTGTATATACCTCTTGCAACTTACAGAAACCTGTGGATCATGAGAACCTTCATAAATTGGCTTATATCATTTGATGCTATACTTACTATAAAGTCAGACACCTTTGGTCATTCATAACACATACATAAATGTCTTATATCATATGACCAGTGCTTGATTTGACATATTGAACAGGATCCGGCACCTCTCCATTTTGGACTGCTTCGTTCCTGAACCAATTTGGCAGGATCCGGTACCTCTCGTTGCATAAAACATAATTTTCACAGTTTGGAATGTAAAAAATGTGTTTATTCTCCAGCCCCCTAAAACGTAATGTAAAAAAGTAGATGGTTTGCGCAACATTGTCGCTGCGTGAGAAGCATGCCTATATGTCTGACAGAACTAGAACCAGATTCCCTTTCTATGATCTCTCTCCCTCTCTTTGCTCTGATAGACAAGAGCCTGCCACTCTCATCTAGTTCCTTTTATAAACTGGGTGATTCAGCTGATTGGCTGAAATCCGTGGTATATCAGACCGTCTACCATGGGTATGACAAAACATATTTTTACTGTTGTTATTATGTTGGTAACCAGTTTATAATATTAATAAGGACCCTCAGGGGTTTGTGATATATGGCCAATATACCACTGATAAGGCCTGTCCTAGCACTCCAGTTGTGTCGTGCGTAAGAACAGCCCTTAACTGTGGTATATTATCCATATACCACACCCCTTCAGGCCTACAGTCGGGAACATGTGGCAAATCTGTCTTTGAACAACATGCAGACAAAACAGGCCTTTGGCAATATTTTTGTGGAAAAACACTGACCGGTTGGAAAGCATTTGGCTCCTACTGAAAAGCGAAGACTGTAATCTGTCTGCCGTAGTCTACCAAAATATTTAATCTATTTACAAATATTGTTTTACAAAGATAAACAAGAGAACAATCGGCTTTTGGCACGAGCGCATTGCCATCACCGGCTTCGCATAATTGGGTTAGTGAAACTGGAAAGCATTTTTAGTACCTTCATTTTCTCCTCATATTGTACAATATGTGTGTCTCCACACCAGTTGAAGTCGGTGCCATTTAAGATGAGGGAGGACAATTATTGTTTTTCATGAGCATGGTCTTATTTCTATTACATTATATTAGATGACTGTCATATTCCATTCACCCAGCTCAATGTAACATTAATAGGTTTAGGCTACTACGTAATACTAGAATTTGCCCTATACCCATCATGAAGTTGCTACAACCTAGCCTATGAATGAAAGTTTACAACGTAGGCGCACACAGGTTGAGAGAAATTTGATAACATCCATGTTGTATTCCTTCTCGCATCTACGCGCTCTCCTTCTCTCACCTCTTCCCTTCCCTTGTAGACTTCAATGCACAATACAACAACTGTCTGTTACCAGGCGAATATTTTTTCAAGCCAAACTACACACAGCCTACATAGTTGTCACCATATTAGCTAAAGTAAAGTAATGTCATAGTCAACATAGCTAATATAACTAACCTGTTAATAAACCTGCTTCAATCATGCAGTACAGTGTACTGTCAGCAAGCAGTTTAGCATTTACCCCGGCAGGCCCAGGTGGCAATGAATTAGTAAAACCAAAAGCTTACCTTGACTTGGAAGAGTTCCAGTGTTGTGTTGGAAAGTCATAGCCAGCTAGCTAACATAGCATCCCTCTGTTTGAGCAGGGTGTTTGAGTAGGCTAAACTAGCTAGCTGCATTTGCTAGGTAAGTAAGTGAAAGTGAAAAAAAAAATCTCTAGCTTTTCCTTCATTTTAGAATATATATATATATTTTTAAATTGTTCAACTATTGTCTTTCTCTCGCTTTGGGCCAACTACTCACATGTTATTTTACTGCAGTGCTAGCTAGCTGTAGCTTACACTTTCAGTGCTAGATTAATTCTTTGATCCTTTGATTGGGTGGACAACATGTCAGTTCATGCTGTAAGAGCTCTGATAGGTTGAAGGACGTCCTCCTGAAGTTGTCATACTTATGCAACCGCAAAAACATGGAAGGGGGTGAGAACCATTAGCCTCCTATGTTTTGTATTGAATTCAATGTACCCAGAGGAGGACGGAAGCTAGCTGTCCTCCGGCTACATCATGGTGCTACCCTACAGAGTGCTATTGAGGCTGCTGTAGACCTTCATTGCAAAATAGTGCGTTTTAAATTGTTTGATGACGTGAATATATTTAGTATAGTTTTATCTAAAATTGATAACTTTTTAAATGTTTCACTATTTACATGTTTATAGGCTATTGATAGATTCAAGACAAGGTCATTTTAATTGATCTCAGATTCTCAGTTTTTCAGTGTCAAAGTAGCCTGTCATTTCGATAATTATTGCAGTATTAAAAAATATTCTGCCAGTCTCCATTCATGTCAAATTACATAAAATTGCATGAATTGTATGTATACTGAACGAAAATATAAACACAACATGGAACAATTTCCAACATTTTACTGAGTTACAGTTCATATAAGGAAATCAGTCAATTGAAATAAATTCATTAGGCCGTAATCTATGGATTTCACATGACTGGGAATACTGATAGAAGAATGGAATTAATAAATAAATATATAATAGAAATATTAGGACGAGCAATACAGTAGAATAGAATATAATAAAGGATATACATATGAGATGAATAAAGCAAAAATATATGTAAACATTACATATAGTGGCCAGTGTTCCATTATTAGTATGTGTATATAGGGCAGCAAACCGGGTGGAAGCCGCCTAGTGATGGCTATTTAACAGTCTGATGGCCTTGAGATAGAAGCTGTTTTTCAGTCTCTAGGTCCCAGCTTTGATGGATGATAGGTGGTTGTTGTCCTTGATGATCTTTTTGGCCTTCCTGTGACATCAGGTGCTGTAGGTGTCCTGCAGGGCAGGTAGTTTGCCCCCGTTGATATGTTGGGCATCACCCTCTAGAGAGCCCTGCGGTGGGTCTGAACACCGCCCTGTGCAACTTGGTCCTGGACTTCCTGACAGGCCGCCCCCAGGTGGTGAAGGTAGGAAACAACACCTCCTCCTCGCTGATCCTCGACACTGGGGCCCCACAAGGGCGTATGCTCAGCCCCCTCCTGTACTCCCTGTTCACCCATGACTGCGTGGACAAGCATGCCTCCAACTCAATCTTCAAGTTTGCAGACGACACAACAGTAGTAGGCCTGTGCATCTGTAAAAGTTTGTGAAGGTTTTTGTTGCACCTTCTTCACCACACGGTCTGTGTGGGTGGACAATTTCAGATCGTCAGTGATGTGTACGCCAAGGAACTTGATGCTTTTCACCTTCTTCACTGCGGTCCCGTCGATGTGGATAGGGGCGTGCTCCCTCTGCTGTTTCCTGAAGTCCATGATCAGCTCCTTTGTTTTGTTGACATTGGGTGAGACGTTGTTTTCCTGGCACCACACTCCCTGTGGGGCCCTCACCTCCTCCCTGTAGGCTGTCTTGTGGTAATCAGGCCTACTACTGTTGTAAGAAATAACACACAAAACAACTAAATACTGCAAAGTTGCCATATCTGTCGGCATCATCTTCTGTTATCTCCTTGGCATAGAGTTGATCAGGCTGTTGATTGTGGCCTGTGGAATGTTGTCCCACTCCTCTTCAATGGCTGCGTGATGGAAGAACTGGGCTATTTTCAGCTTCCAGGAAGTGTGTACAGATCCTTGCGACATGGGGCCGTGCATTACATGCTGAAACATGAGGTGATGGCGGTGGTTGAATGGCATGACTATTGCCCTCAGGATCTCGTCACGGTATCTCTGTGGATTCAAATTGCCATCGATAAAATGCAATTATCTTTATTGTCCGTAGCTTATGCCTGCCCATACCATAACCCCACCTCCACCATTGGGCACTCTGTTCACAACGTTGACATCAGCAAACTGCTCGCCCACACGACGCCATAAACATGGTCTGCGGTTGTGAGGCCGGTTAAACATACTGCCAAATTCTCTAGAAATTAACATTACATTCTCTGGCAACAGCTCTGGTGGACATTCCTGCAGTCAGCATGCAAATTGCACGTGGCATTGTGTTGTGTTTGAGTGGTCTTTTATTGTCCTCAGCACAAGGTGCACTTGTGTAATGATCATGCTCTTTAATCAGCTTCTTGATATGCCACACCTGACAAGTTGGGAAAGCAGAAAAAACTGGTTGAAATCTCAAACATGGAAAAACAAAACCGAGAAAACGGAATTCGGCAAAAAATAAACACGGATTTTAAAGGGCTCTACCAACGTTTTGGGGAAAGTTGAGATCAGATCCAATGTTGGCTATGCACCCAAGAGGGAAAGAGGTTGTGCCATCCTAGAAAGGGTTTAGAGTAATAATAAATGTGCCATTTATCCAAGGAGACTTAGTCATGCGTGCATCGAACCCACTATCCTGGTATTGCAATGCTCTACCAACATGAATGACAAGGTTATAGATACTTTGTGAAGCCTCAATTTAATATGATTTATAAAGCCTTTATGAAGCGGTGCTTAAGCCTCCCTTTATAAAGCACAGGTTTATGTCACATTTGACATAGTGGGTTATGTCACATTTGACATAGTGGGTTATGTCACATTTGACATTGGTGGTTATGTCACACAGTTATTCCACATTTATGAACTCTGTATGTATGATTATAGATGTTTTGTAAGACATTTATGTAGCACTTTTGAAGGCTTTATGAAGCCTTTATAAGCTGAACGCCATTTAAAGCGGGACCGTATAGGTCATATTATAGTCAAGGCTCATCTTCTGTAACTACTGCTGTACACACCTTTTCCAATCATATATTGGCCATACTGTCTATACTCACCATCATTTACATATATATTTATATTCCAGACTCTGACATTGTTCGTTCTGGTATTTATTTTTCTTATTTTGGGGATTTGGGTGTATCGTTTGGTATTAATGCACTGCTGGAGCTAGAAACATAAGCACCTGCATCTGCAAAATATATGTATGCAACCAATTAAATTAAGTTTTATTTTATTTGGATTTGGTCTCGCCCTTAGATGATTGCCAGATTCCTTTCACTGAGCATTGTCAGATCAACTACAAGATGAATAGCTAGATCGCCTGGGGCTATTCATGAGGCTATCAATCTTCAGTGATTTGAAATTCCACACACAAGCCAAAATACGTGATTTCAGGCTAAGTAACAGTGGCAATATTGTGGCGATAGAGCTGTGATATGACATCATCCAAGCACCCTTGTTTGAATGAAATTAAAGTCTAATTTACTGGGATTATACTGCATTCGTCATGAATTAAAGCCTGTTTACCCGTTCTGGGCATTTGCAGCGGCTCCTGAGTGGATGAAAGCGTGTTGGCTGGGACACCGCCAATGAATTGTTGACATCTGAACCTGGTCCTGTCACTGTGGACAGACACGGGCTGAAGATAAAGACTTTATTAAAGTGTCAGGTTTTGTGTTGCATTTCTGCAGCACTTATTAAATATTTTGTAGGCCTATTGAAACGTATGCAATTTTCTCTAGATACAACCTTTTCTCCTCAGCCACTCTCAAGGTCTTGCATAGAAATGTTTTTGCCGTTGCAATGTTTGCCGTCCTTGCCCCGTCGTGCTCTAATGGCTCCTTGTGGCGGGCCGGGCACATTGCGCACTGACACGGTCGCCAGGTGTGCGGTGGTTCCTCCAACACATTGGTGCGGTTGGCTTCTGGGTTAAGCGTACATTGTGTCAAGAAGCAGTGCGGCTTGGCAGGGTCGTGTTTCGGAAGACGCACGGCTCTCGACCTTCGCCTCTCCCGAGTCCGTACAGCAGCTGCAGCGATGGGACAAGACTGTAACTACCAATTGGATATCACGAAATTGGGGCGAAAACGTTTTTTTAAATAAAACAAATTACCGGCCATTCATCGGCCTCAATTGTCTCGCTGCACAAGGAGTCTTATAGATAGTGAAACAGGAGACTTATTCAGTAGGTTTGGAGAAGTCTAGTTTCATGATTTGATTTGCATTTCTTGGGAGAATAATGGACTCTGAACAATTGCTTTGATTTCTTAAGTGTACTTTGTCTGCTTATTTTTCTCTGATGAGCGCTGTATCTAACTATAATCCTCAATACCGTTTGACTTTGAAAAGGAGATGCACACAGGCCAAGTGAAAAGTTACTAACTTATTTGTATCGGTTTAAGCTCAATATGGTGACATCCATTAGAATCGAAGCCCTTCTGTCAAAAACTTTCAAATTGAGTTTCTCTGAGAGGATAAAATACTTCCAGAACAGAAAAACCAATGGCAAATATTGACACTTTATTACCGAGCCACTGTACATGGGTAAACAAAATAATTGATGTCACACCATGCAGTTCATGCACTTATAGTAGGCTTGGATTTTCACTGGGTAATGATAATAGCTATTACCATTTCAAAGTGAAGGACTCTTCTCTGGCATAGTCACTGGGCACTGTCTGTCTATAATTGTGATTGTATAGGAGAGAAACTGAGTAATGCATGTAGAGTGTCAATCAAGGACCGAGAGCACGGCTGTGAGAAAAAAGGGGTGTGTGGATCTCGGAAAGAAAATGTGTTATACAATTTTGCTAAAAGCAATTAGCACACAGTCATTGGGTTCAGTAAGTAAAGGCTTTGGGGGGGTTGAACTGAATAACATAATAAAGTGTGAAAGTCAATCAACAATTCATACAATCCTTGGAAATATCTGTGATGTTGACACTAGATGGATATACTGTGTGTTTCCTAATAAATCTCAGGGATTTAAATCCAATAAGAAGAAGATTGGCAGAGGTTGGCACTGCCCACTTGGCACACCACGTCATTTCAACATGGATAATTGGCTAATATTTGGTTGAGATGTTGATCAATTAAATTACAACCTACTGTACACTCTTAGAACAAACGGTGCTATCTAGAACCTAAAAGTGTTCTTTGGCTGTCCCCATAGGAGAACCCTTTGGAGAACCCTTTTTGGTTCCAAGTAGAACCATTGTGGGTTCCATGTAGAACCATTTCCACAGAGGGTTCTACATGGGACCCACAATGGCTCTACTTGGAACCAAAAGGGGTTATTTAAAGTGTATATTCACCCACTAAAAAAAAAACAGCCAAAAGTTGCTTTCAACTATCTTATAAGCACAACCAAATTCCAATGGAAAAACAACGTCTAATTTTGGGTTGATGTCACCCAAATGTCTATCACTGTGCTTTCAACAGTGGTGGTCGGTGCCGTTTAAGATGAGGGAGGACAATAGTTTTTTTTTTTAATGAGCATGGCCTTATTTCTGTTACAGCATATTGGATGACTGTCACTCATATTCCATTCACCCAGTTAAATGTAACATGTATAGGTTTAGGCTACTACATGATACTCCTATTTTCCCTATACCCATCATGAGGTTGCTACAACCTAGTCTATGAATGAAAGTTTACAACATAGGTGCACAGGTCAAGAGAAAAATGTGAGGTGACAGACAGTGACACATTCAATACCGCCTTGCACACTCTTGCCTGGATCTAGCTGTATAAATCAAATCAAACTTTAAATGGTGCTCTTTAAATACATTTCGATTTGATTTAGTACTATTCTTTAACTTTTTGGTTGAGATGTGAATCCAACATATCAATTATACATTTGAAGACAAACTGGAATTAAAGCCAGACCAAGTCAATGACACAGATGGAACTAACTAAGCAGAAGATACATCTTCGACAACCTAACACAACTCAATATTACTAAATATCATTACATTTTAAATCAACCAGATTTGAACCCTATGCCTATTGTATTGTCTGTATAGTTGAATTCTGGGTTGATAAAAAAAATACCTGTTGATGACTTTGCAAATGCTATATACAGTAGGCCCAAATAGCATCATTGATGATACAGTGGGGAGAACAAGTATTTGATACACTGCCGATTTTGCAGTTTTTCCTACTTACAAAGCATGTAGAGGTCTGCAATTTTTTATCATAGGTACACTTCAACTGTGAGAGACGGAATCTAAAACAAAAATGCAGAAAATCACGTTGTATGATTTTTAAATAATTAATTTGCATTTTATTGCCTGACTTAAGTATTTGATCACCTACCAACCAGTAAGAATTCCGGCTCTCACAGACCTGTTAGTTTTTCTTTAAGAAGCCCTCCTGTTCTCCACTCATTACCTGTATTAACTGCACCTGTTTGAACTCATTACCTGTATAAAAGACACCTGTCCACACACTCAATCAAACAGACTCCAACCTTTCCACAATGACCATGACCAGAGAGCTGTGTAAGGACATCAGGGATAAAATTGTAGACCTGCACAAGGCTGGGATGGGCTACAGGACAATAGGCAAGCAGCTTGGTGAGAAGGCAAAAACTGTTGGCGCAATTATTAGAAAATGGAAGAAGTTCAAGATGACGGTCAATCTCCCTCGGTCTGGGGCACCATGCAAGATCTCACCTCGTGGGGCATCAATGATCATGAGGAAGGTGAGGGATCAGCCCAGAACTACACGGCAGGACCTGGTCAATGACCTGAAGAGAGCTGGGACCACAGTCTCAAAGAAAACCATTAGTAACACACTACGCCGTCATGGATTAAAATCCTGCAGCGCACGCAAAGTCCCCATGCTCAAGCCATCGCATGTCCAGGCCAGTCTGAAGTTTGCCAATGACCATCTGGATGATCCAGAGGAGGAATGGGAGAAGGTCATGTGGTCTGATGAGACAAAAATAGAGCTTTTTGTTCTAAACTCCACTCGCCGTGTTTGGAGGAAGAAGAAGGATGAGTACAACCCCAAGAACACCATCCCAACCGTGAAGCATGGAGGTGGAAACATCATTCTTTGGGGATGCTTTTCTGCAAAGGGGACAGGACGACTGCACCGTATTGAGGGGAGGATGGATGGGGCCATGTATCGCGAGATCTTGGCCAACAACCTCCTTCCCTTAGTAAGAGCATTGAAGATGGGTCGTGGCTGGGTCTTCCAGCATGACAAGACCCGAAACACACAGCCAGGGCAACTAAGGAGTGGCTTTGTAAGAAGCATCTCAAGGTCCTGGAGTGGCCTAGCCAGTCTCCAGACCTGAACCCAATAGAAAATCTTTGGAGGGAGCTGAAAGTCCGTATTGCCCAGCGACAGCCCCGAAACCTGAAGGATCTGTATGGAGGAGTGGGCCAAAATCCCTGCTGCAGTGTGTAACCTGGTCAAGAACTACAGGAAACGTATGATCTCTGTAATTGCAAACAAAGGTTTCTGTACCAAATATTAAGTTCTGCTTTTCTGATGTATCAAATACTTATGTCATGCAATAAAATGCAAATGAATTACTTAAAAATCATACAATGTGATTTTCTGGATTTTTGTTTTAGATTCCGTCACTCACAGTTGAAGAGTACCTATGATAAAAATTACAGACTTCTACATGCTTTGTAAGTAGGAAAACCTGCAAAATCGGCAGTGTATCAAATACTTGTTCTCCCCACTGTATATGAGTGATAAAGTACGGTCACATTTAATTTGCTCTGTTGAACATATCCTTTGGAATGACTTCGATAGCAACAATGAATTTATTTAGTCTTTTAAGTGGAGATCTATCAACAATCCTTCTCACGATAGCACATTGAATAGTCAGTAGCAAATGTCATCGCGTAGCAGGGCTGGGCTAGATTAAAACCCTTTGAAATTGTACAAATGTTTTCCACCCTAATGGTTTATTAATATTGGGTAATGTGTTAACATAAAGCTGGTTGGATAATCAAAACCACTGCTTCACTCAGATAATCTGCATACAAGTTCACTTTCTCATAATAGTACCTGCCTATCAATACCATATCTGGCACATTACATTAGTTTGTGAAGTCAAATCAGACTCTAGTCTATTTTAGCCCCAGCAAATAGATGAGCATTATCTTGACTTGTTGCCAGTATTCATTTGTCTTGCTGCCATAGATGTAATCTGGAGGACTTTGCTGTGCAAATGAGTCTATGGTCTGACGTCCATATCCATCTGGTGTAAATGGCACTAAATATCCCTACTCTTCCTCACCTGCAGTTAGAATCCAATCCGCTCTCATTCATGGCTAAGACCATGCGGTTTACCTGTGTCAGTGGCTCACGTGATTTCGCCAACACAACGATGATCCAGGGTGGATTCTATGTCGACATGGTTCTCATGTTCTAACTACAGGTGAGGAAGAGTATTGATGTTTAGTGCCATTCACACCAGATGGATATGGACGTCAGACCGTAGACTAATTTTGCACAGCAAAGTCCTGTTTTCTGAACGTTGTACAATATTGCCAATTTTGACTTTGCAGCTGGCCTATCTGAGGGGAAATCGTTCAGTTCTGCCTCCAGGACAAGACTCATGAAAATAAAAATAAACCTGCACCAGGGAACCAACCTCTGGTGGACCAGATGGAGACCAGCAGAACAACATAAGGTTAGTGGTTTTATGGCTTACACATTACAAATCTACTGTGTATACTGAATAGTTCTAAATGTAAAGCTTACAGAAAACTTACAGAATTAATAATTGCAGAAGAGCACTGTAATCAGATTAACAAATAAGGGCAGAGGGCAGAGGGCAAAAGGATGAATAGGTCCTTTGAAGGAGAGAAAGGGAATGAGGAAGACAGTGTTAAGTCCTCCAACAAAGTGAGAGCAAGAGGAGTGAGGTCGTCAGTGAGCCATTAACAAAGCAGACAGAGAGAGGGGAAAGCTTGAGGCTGCTCAGGAGGAGGTTAGACATCCGAGAATGTCGGCTAAGAAAACAAACATCATCCTGGAAGAAAAGTGGAGAATTCTTTGTATTCAAATATAAACACGTGTTGCTTATGGTAGATTTATAGCAATGTCATAAGGGCTTCATTAAATATACTGTATGTCCTCCCCTACTTGTCAAAAATAGGTTATTATTACATATTGGCAACTGGAACTCCAAAATGACTTCCTTGTTATTGCGCAAAGCTATGTAAACACTGCAGCTTGATTAGCTAGCTGCATGCCTCACATCACAGTTAAATGATTATGGCTTTTGACGTCTCATGCTGTGACAGTGATTCAGAGTAGCTTGTAAACAAACTTTACAGGTGTACACTTAAGTGATAATGCCCAGAAGCCGGTGTTTGGAGGATATATTGGCACGGGTGTTGCTAGGAGACGAAGTCGAGACTAAATGTTTGTCTAAAAGAAATGGGAGATCAGAGCGGACAGGGATAGCGTCTCTTCCAGTAAGAGCAAGGGTGGTGAGCTGGCTTTATTAGTAAACAACAGATGGTGTAATCCGAAGCATATTACTCTTAAGGAAGAGTTTTGTAGCCCGGACATTGAGCCGTTAGCCTGAGACCCTACTATTTGCCGAGGGATTTCACGGTGGCCATTGCTGTTATTGTTTACATCCCGCCCTCCGCGGACGCAAACACAGCATGTGGCGTAATCCACTCTGTTATCGAGAGGTTACAGACAGCGCATCCCAGTGCTTTCTTTGCCATTTCGGGGGATTTTAACCATGCATCTCTCTCTTCGATGCTGCCCACGTTCAAACAGTTTGTGAAGTGCCCAACCAGGAATAATAAAACTCTGGACTTGTTATATGCTAATGTGAAGGACGCATACAACTCCACTGCACTCCCTCCCCTCGGGAGATCGAATCACAACCTTGTCCACCTCACTCCACTCTACAGGCCTATGGTCAAACAGCAGCCTGCGACCACTAGGACCATTAGGAGATGGAGGCGAATGAGGCCCTACAGGACTGCTTTGAAACAACAGACTGGGATGTGCTCTGTGAGGCTCATGGGAGGACATCGATGGACTTACTGCATAACGGACTATATACATTTTTGTGTGGACAACACTGTACCCACCAGGAAGGTACGCTGTTTTCCAAATAATAAACCCTGGGTCACCAGTGACCTGAAGGCCCTGCTGAATGAGAAGAAGAGGGCCTTCAAGGAGAGGGACAAGGACAAATTGAAATGCGTCCAGAGGGAGCTGAAGTTGCGGATTGCTGAGGGGAAGAGAGGGTATAAGGAGAAGATGGAGGACAAGCTGAGGCAGAGCCACGTGAGAGAGGTGTGGAAGGGTATGAGAAATATCACTGGCTTCAAAAATTCAAACAGTGGGCAGACGGAGGGGACCCAGGACAGAGCCAATGAGCTGAACCAATTTTTTAACAGGTTTGATACTGGCCCTGTCCACCTCCCTTCCAGCTCCCCAGGCCACACACCCTTACGGCTGTCCCACCCCCACTTTGCTCACAACACCTCTGCTGAGACAATCAGTGACCCCACCTCCACCCCTGCTCCCCTTGGACTGATCCTCAACACCCCCCTTCCCCCCACCTGGGCTGGCTTTCACCACCAACCAAGTGAAGAGAGAGCTGGAGAGACTACATCAGTGGAAAGCGGCGGGCCTTGATGGCATCAGCCCAATGGTGCTTAGGGTCTGTGCTGACCAACTATGTGGAATACTCCAGTGTCACTTCAACCTTAGCCTGAGCCTAGAAAGGGTCCCTGTGCTGTGGAAAACACCCTGCCTCGTCCCAGTGCCCAAGAAGGCACACCCCACTGTCCTGAATGACTTCAGACCTGTAGCGCTAACATCCCACATCATGAAGACCCTGGAAAGGTTAGTCCTCGCTCACCTCAGACCCCTGGTGTGTACATCACTGGACCCCCTGCAGTTTGCATACCAGAGCAACATCGGGGTGGATGATGCAATCATCTACCTTCTGCAGAGGGCCTACTCTCACCTGGACAACGCAGGTTGCACTGTGAGGGTTATGTTTTTTTACTTCTCCAGTGCCTTCAACACCATTCAGCCCCTGCTACTGGGTGAGAAGATGAGGATGAAAGTGGAAGCACCCTTAGTCTCCTGGGTCACAGACTACCTGACCGGTAGGCCCCAATTTGTGCGACTACAGAGCTGTGTGTCAGAACGGGCAGTTAGCAACACAGGGGCCCCCCAGGGAATGGTCCTGTCCCCCTTCCTGTTCACCCTCTACACCTCGGACTTCAGATATAACTCTGAAACATGCCACCTACAGAAGTTCTCGGATGACTCCGCAATTGTAGGGTGCATCAGGGGTGGGCAGGAGGAGGAGTACAGGAGCACAATCAGTGACTGTGTTGTGAGCAGAAACACCTTCAGCTCAGCATCAGCAAAACAAAGGAGATGGTGGTGGACTTCAGGAGAACCAAGGCACAACTGACTGCAGTCCCTATACAGGGGATGGATGTGGAAATGGTTGGGTCATACAAGTTCCTGGGAGTCCATATGGACAATAGGCTGGAATGGGCTGGTAACACCGGGGCCCTGTACAAAAAGGGCCAGAGCCGACTCTACTTTCTGAGGAGGCTCATGTCCTTCAATGTGTGCAGTAAACTACTGCATACCTTCTACCAGTCTGTGGTGGCCAGTGCCATATTTTTTGCAGTGGTGTGCTGGGGAGCCAACATAAAAGCCGGTGATGCTTCTCGGGTAAATAAGCTGATCAGGAAGGCTAGCGCTGTCCTGGGGATGAGTCTTGACACTCTAGAGGAGGTGGCGGAGAGAGGGATCCTGGCCAAACTGCTGGCCATCATGGACAACGTCACCCACCCCTTGCATGCCATGGTTATGACGCAGAGGAGCACCTTCAGTCACAGACTGATCCCACCACGGTGTGCCACAGGAGAGCGCTACAGGAGAGCGCTACAGGAGGTCCTTCCTGCCGGCGGCTATTAGACTATATAATGCCTCACCGGGGTGCCGTGTCGTCGGCAACATAGATCTGGAACTGTTGGGGTGCTAGGACCTAGTTTAACAATTATGCATCCATCCGTGAGTAACTCTGGTCCGTAATCACTCATTCACTCAGGACTTATTTATTCATTCAGGTCTGTATATACATACTCATGTACAGTTGTTTATCATATCATGTGCAATATTGCAAGTAATTCTTGGACTTAACTTACATAGTCATTCACTCAGGAATGCATATTAGTATCCTGTCAGTTGCATCTTTTCTCATTGCTTTTAGTATATTGAATGTGCAATATGTGCAGTTCTGTAATTATACCCTGCGCACTAAGGATTGTTATTACCCCAAATTATATCATACACACATTTAGCTATTTAAGTATCTCTTCCTGTCATTTACCTGTACAGTTAATGTAACCATGCAAATATTCACTTACATGTAAATATAACTGTATATTTACCTGTACAGCTAATTTAACCATGCAAAATATTCACTTACCTGTTCATTTAACCAGTCTATTAAGTAAACTATTATTACCCTTGCTCATATCATATGCATTTTTAGCTATTGAAGAATTTCTCTGCCAGCGACCTGTATTGTATAGTTAACCATCCAACATCCACCAATGTATAGTGTACATATTCAGCCAACCACCCATACTATGCAATGTATTTTTTATAGCTTTTTAGCACTCCAGATATCTTGCCGCTCTATGTATCATGTACCGTGTATCTGTCTTTTGTGTATTTTCGTTCTGGCATTTTGCACCTGCCCTATGTTTTGTTGTAGCTGCTTGACAAAGAAATGTCCCCCTCGGGGATCAATAAAGTATCTATCTATCTATGTCTAGATGCTTTTTATAATGGAGATCATGTTTATAAATTGCCTGGCTGGGCTGATGAGACAGTGGATTGCGCAGTCAGATGGAACAGAGTAAACAGGCATTTTAACATCATAGATTTAGCAGGTGGTAACTTGTGGAAGAGAATGCGGTTTTAACCAATCAGCATTAGACCCACCCGTTGTATAATAGTTAACTATCGTGGAGAGGCAGCAGTGACGTTCTGTTTACTAAATAGAGTATGTATTTTTTCCATTATATGTGAAGTATACTATGTGATAGGATTCATACCTTATTAATGACCGTGGAGAGGCAGCAGTGGCATTCTGTTTACTAAATACAGTATGTATTTTTTATTATTTATACTATGTGGTAAGATTCATACCATATGACAAGAAGAGGTACAGTTTCTCTCTCCCTAGTATTGTCGTGCCACCCCAAAATTTGCTACATTATCTCAGAAAATGTTTTCATTAAAACTAAAATGAAAACACAAGGGTGGTCTACAGAATCAAGCTGATTTATGTCAGGGTAATGAATTGCATGCTAAAAGAAATATCCCGAATTATACAATTCTTCCCTGACCAATACACCCAAAGCCTCAAAAGATAAAAACGTTTTTCTAATAGTGTTGATGGAAAATGGAGCCAATATGTTTCTACTTACATTCTTTGTGAACATTTTCCCTCATAGACTATTGGAGTTCAAATGTGTTTTATCAGGTTCTGCATGAACGTACACACACACGTGTGAGCGGCACACACACAGGCAACCAGTCTCCTCTCGAGACTTACTTTTACTGGTCCTCGTCATTATCCACAACACTCCTCAGTTCATCAAAGTGTTCAAGACAAGACATCCAGGACAGAATAAACTCAACGAAAATGCTCTAAAATTCTCCTAAATAGATTTCCCACTTGTCCCAAGATGGCGACACGTTTTCAACAAAACAAACAGTAAAAAAAGTCAGGGTTCTTGAAGACATGCATTACTCAGTTTCTCTCCTATACAATCTTATCAATGAACAGGAAATGTTGGGGAGCTGAAACGCCCTTCACTTTGTTGTCTGGGCTGTAGAAGGCCGAATATGACCCTAAAGGGAGACGAGTGCTTTGTGCAAACTGTGTCCAATCAGTTGTAGGTCAATGGCCGTACGTAGCCACAGGAAGGAAAAAGGTGTAAAATCGATGACATTTAGATGGATTTTATCATGAACACCGAACAGGGAGGAACTTTCTTACATCTTTATCTCCCATGTTAGATTTAGCTCCATAATAACATGAAGGCACTAAACTTAGAGCACGCTATATTTGCGAAAGCTCTGTCACTTCATTGGCCTGCCTGCTTGTATGCATATTTTACATGTTCCCATCTCAGGATATGTGCTATTTCATGGACTTGTTAACCGTATAATTTGACTTAATATCATTACACCTGATTCTCCTGGGCTATTATTATACTAGCTCATTTATAAACCTCTGTCAGTTCCGTTGCTTTGTTCTGGATTGTAGAAATGTAATTTCTAATTTAATTAGATTGAATAAAACATGACCAAGTGCTTTCGCGTATTTTGATGTAGGATACAAACCACTTTAAACAAGAACATGTTGATTGAACCTCTCCATCCATTTTCACATTTTCATTTATTTTCTTAAAAAAGGGGACTGAATACGTCTACGCACTCTCTCCTGTTGTCACGACGGGGCGCATACACAGCCCAAGGTCTGTCACGGTTGGGTGCAGCGAGAGACCAAAACGCAGCGCAGGGATTGTAGTTCGACATTTCTTTATTATACTATGTATAACACAACTCAAAATACGAACTACCACACAAAACAAACACGATACAACAAACGTGAAAAAATGTAGCACTTACTTTCTCCGTGACTTGCGAAATAATGACCCACACCCCGGTGTGGAACATACAAACCTATGTAGGATCCCTAATTAGAGACGATGCACTGCAGCTGCCTCTAATTAGGGATCCAACACAAACCTCCACCAGAAACAGAAAGAATAGACCTGTCAGACTGACCATGGCTACATAAAGCAATAGGCTTCTCTATGGCCAGAGCCTGACACTTGTTTATAATTTAACAGGTATCCATTTTTCCCCTGATGTATTCCACATCCCTATTCTCCAATAAATACTGTATGTCATCTGTCGAGCATGCTGTTCAGCCATTCTAATCTCTATGGGGTTTTACCATTGTGGATAATTGTTGGTATTCATCCATTTGGAAGGAAAAAAGCAATCACAGAAGCTACAATCTAAGGCAATAGTAAAACAAATAAATGAACAACAGGCAATCCTCTTTAACTGGACCAAGTGGTTGTTTGGATCAATCTGTCTGGATGAGGATAATGAAAAAGTCAGCTATAAATGCGGGTTAGCATTAATTGCCATGATTATTGCCCTGGAGGCAGCTCTGCAGAGTGGTCACTAGCTGGCACAGCCACAAACACAATAAATCTAACTTGAAACCTAACCTTAACCACACTGCTAACCCTAATGCCTAACCATAACCTTACGTTGTCACAGCTGGGTGTAAAGACAGACCAGGATGCAGCGCAGTGGAAGTTCGACATGATATTTATTCAACAGAAATATACTTATAGACGAACTGACGAAAATAACAACGTATACCAAAACAGAAATACACTTACTTCACCATGACACTGAAGACATACTGAATTCTCAGACACGTCCAAAACAATAACCCACACACAGGTGTGGGACATAGCAACTTAAATATAATCCCCAATCAGAGACAATGCCTCGCAGTTGTCTCTAATTGGGGATTCAACTCTACACCTAAACATAGATCTAGAGTCCTAGATCTGTCAGGCTCTGACCCTGGCTATCTAGAGGAGTCAATGGCCTCCCTATGGCCAGAGCCTGACAGTCGTACACAATTTTGACATTGCAGCTTGCCCATCTAGCGGGAAATCGCTCAGTTCTGCCTCCAGGGCAAGATTTATGACAATGAACTTCAACATGTTTGTGTCCTTGGTCTACAGTTGTTCAATGATTTTATTTTGCATCTGTGGAATGAAATACTATGGAAATAATATAATTTCTTGCCTCCCTCAGTTCAATATCACTTACTTATTGTTAAAGTATCTTTCCTACTCATGCCATGTGCATTGATCTGTCTGAATAGACTGTTTATGGAGCTTATAATAGTCGTTTTCCGACAGGAATACATCAGCAAATCCTTTCAAACAAAGCCTTGATGTGTGGAAGGGGAGAGATGCTTTGAAAGGCCTCACCATTTAAGGCACTGGATCGATACTGCAGCCTTTTCAACTCAGAATATAGTGTACAGGCTTTTACAAACACACCAGCTGAAGAATATCCTGTCATGTCTTGTCCTGTGGGATACCTCCACTCAGTCAAAAAAGCCATTCATCTTCAGAATATAGATTAGTTATGGCCTAAGAATATTAGGGGAAAGGTCTGTACACCACTGACATAGAACACTTAGCTATTCACAGCCAGTGGTGGAAAAAGTACCCAATTTTCATACTTGAGTAAAAGTAAAGATACCTTAATAGAAAATGACTCAAGTAAAAGTGAAAGTCATCAAGTAAAATACTACTTGAGTAAAAGTCTAAAAGTATTTGGTATACTTTTAGGTATCAAAAGTAAAAGTAAAAGTATAAATCATTTCAAAATGCTTATATTAAACAAACCAGACGGCACCGTTTTCTTGTTTTTCGTATTTACGGATAGCAAGGGACTCCAACACTCAGACATAATTACAAACAAAGCATTTGTGTTTAGAGAGTCCACCAGATCGGGCAGTAGGGATGACCAGGGATGTTCTCTTGATAAGTGTGTGAATTGGTCAATTTTCCTGTCCTGCTAAGCATTCAAAAGTAACAAGTAGAGCAGTGAACGGATCCCCACAACTCCATGCTCACATAAATTCCCTCTAGTTGCTAATAGTGCTTCGTGACCTTTTCTTCGGGATTGTCACATCTTGGTCAGAATGGACAATATGACTGTAGTGGCAAACATCAGTGACTTTGTGTTGTGGTGTGAGCAGGACCACCTTCAGCTCAACATCAACAAAACAAAGGAGATGGTGGTGGAGTTCAGGAGAACCAAGGCACAACTGACTGCAGTCCCTATACAGGGGATGGATGTTGAAATGGTTGAGTCATACAAGTTCCTGGGAGTCCATATGGACAACAGGCTGGAATGGGCTGGTAACACCGGGGCCATGTACAGAAAGGGCCAGAGCCGACTCTTCTTTCTGAGGAGGCTCAGGTCCTTCAACGTGTGCAGTAAACTACTGCATACCTTCTACCAGTCTGTGGTGCAGTGGTGTGCTGGGGAGCCAACATAAAAGCCGGTGATGCTTCTCGGGTAAATAAGCTGGTCAGGAAGGCTAGCTCTGTCCTGGGGATGAGCCTTGACACACTAGAGGAGGTGGCGGAGAGACGGATCCTGGCCAAACTGCTGGCCATCATGGACAACGTCACCCACCCTCTGCATGCCATGGTTATGATGCAGAGGAGCACCTTCAGTCACAGACTGATCCCACCACGGTGTGCCAAAGAGCGCTACAGGAGGTCCTTCCTGCCGGCGGCTATTAGACTATTTAATGCCTCACCGGGGTGCCGTGCCGTCGGCAACACAGACCTGGAACTGTTGGGGTGTTAGGACCTAGCTTAACAATTGTGCATCCATCCGTGAGTAACTCTGGTCCGTAATCACTCATTCACTCAGAACTTATTTATTCATTCAGGTCTGTATATACATACTCATGTACAGTTGTTATATCATATCACGTGCAATATTGCAAGTAATTCTTGGACTTAACTTACGTAGACATTCACTCAGGAATGCATTTTAGTATCCTGTATCCTTTTAGTATATTGAATGTGCAATACGTGTAGTTATCTGTAATTAAACCCTGCACACTAAGGACTGTATTTTAAGGGAATTACTATTATTACCCCAAATTATATCATACACACATTTAGCTATTTAAGTATCTCTTCCTGTCATTTACCTGTACAGTTAATGTAACCATGCAAATATTCACTTACCTGTAAATTTAACTGTATATTTACCTGTACAGTTAATTTAACCATGCTAAATTAACCAGTATGTCTATTAAGTAAACTATTATTACCCTCACTCATATCATACGCATTTTTAGCGTATTTCTCTGCCATCAATCTGTATAGTATAGTTAACCATCCAACAATGTATAGTGTACATATTCAGCCAACCACCCATACTATGCAATGTCTTTCTATAGCTTTTTTAGCACTTCTTGTATTTCTGTACTTTTTCATACTGCCGCTATATGTATCATGTATCATGTATCTGTCTTTTGTGTATTTTTGTTGTGCCATTTTGCACCTGCCCTGTGTTTTGTTGTAGCTGCTTGACAATGAAATTTCCCCCCGGGATCAATAAAGATCTATCTATCTATCTATCTATCTATCTATCTATCTATCTATCTATCTATCTATCTATCTATCTATCTATCTATCTATCTATCTATCTATCTATCTATCTATCTATCTATCTATCTATCTATCTATCTCCATCCATCCATCCATCCATCCATCCATCCATCCATCCATCCATCCATCCATCCATCCATCCATCCATCCATCCATCCATCCATCCATCCATCCATCCATCCATCCATCCATCCATCCATCCTATCTATCTATAAACTGCCAGGGTGGTATCTGATCTCTGCAACTGTGCAGGCTAGCCCACAAGCTCATTCTGTGAAGCAGTACATATCTCCTCTCTTTACGTACGACTCACGTCCCAGGTGTAATAAATACAGGAGCGAACTTGTTGTCCAGAGTGGATCCCTTATACAGGGATTGGAGACTACATCCCCAAGTGGTTGCCCAAGTGTGGGAGAAATATGGACAAGTGTCCATAGATCTCTTCACATTGTGCAAAGACACACACTGTCCGCTGTTCTTTGCACTAGCAAGTGGCGACGTGCCACTAGGGGTGGCACTCGCACACCCATGGCTAACGGTCCAGCTCTACGTGTTTTCTCCTCCCTGTCTGATTCTTCCCACTCTATCCAGAGTGAGGGACCAGGGCTTATCCCTCATTATTATAGCCCCTTGATGGCCAGGACATCTATGGCTGGCAGAGATGATTTCACTCCTCTACGACCAGCCTCTACGACCGGCAGCTGCCAGCCCTGGCAGCTGCCGTTACGCAGGGGATCTGTTGACCCCTCGTCCGGATGAATCTTAATGTGACAGGCCTACTACTCAGAGACCCCCTTTGCTATGAAGCCCCTACATAAGATCTGGTGCAACCAATTGCCTTCAGAAGTCACATAATTAGTTAAATAAAGTTCACCTGTGTGCAATCTAAGTCACATGATCTGTCACATGATCTTAGTATATATACACCTGTTCTGAAAGGCCCCAGAGTCTGCAACACCACTAAGCAAGGGGCACCAGCAAGCAAACAGCACCAGGAAGACGAAGGAGCTCTCCAAACAGATCAGGAACAAAGGTCAGATCAGGGTTGGGTTAAAATTATTATATAAAAAAATATTTGAAACTTTGAACATCCCACGGAGCACCATTAAATCCATTATTAAAAAATGGAAAGAATATGGCACCACAACAAACCTGCCAGTGAAACCGGGTGAATAGTTATGCACGCTCAAGTTCTTTATTTTTTATTTTTTTCATCTTCAAAGTGGTAGGCATGTTGTGTAAATCAAATGATTCCAGGTTGTAAGGCAAAAAAACAGTAAAAATGCCAAGGGGGTGAATACTTTCGCAAACCACTCTAACTCACATTCCTATGTGAATTTGGTCGGGTCGCCCAAAAAGTGACACATTGCAGCTTTAAGTTACATTAGTGGAAATTATAGCATGCCATGTCTTTTGTGATCACATTTGCTTTACGTAAAATGTTAACGGATAGTTTTTTTTTTTACCATTCATCCACTGTTCTTTATATTTCAATCTGAGCTGGTGTGTGATGATAAGAGGTGGAAGGTCACAGTGAAGAGGACTGATGACGACCAGTGAAAAAGGAGAGAATAATGGGGTCCACATCTAGACAGCCAGTCAGCCAGCCAGCCAGACATGGACCTAAACATGTAGTAAAATATCAAAGGAGCCACTCAGGTGTTTGTGCCATTGTGTTTAATGGGATTATTGTAAAGGTTATGGGGGCAATCACAGAGCACTGATTTAATCAGAGAGAGAAGAGAGAGCCCAACCGTCAGCCGGATGCTGTAGCCTTCAAAGGACAGTCTTCACACAGCCACAGACATGCATGTCAGCTTAAGTGAAAGTAGTTTGATAAAAATGTCATGCTAAAATAAGATGCTAGGTAATATACAGTAGCCTATAGCCTGGCCAGCAACCCAACATGAAACATCCTTGTGGTAAAGGAGCAGTTGGTAAATAAAAATCAGATTTATGCGAAAATAGGCAATAAACTTGATCAAATATGTCCTCTCTTTAACAGGTTTGACACAGACAGCTAGAGTGAAATTAGTTTGATAAAAATGCTGGCTAGTTTTAAAATGTCGTTTTCAGTTTTAAAATACTAAAATTAGATGCCACAGGTAAAAACTAAGCCAAAACAAACGTAGGCTACAACTAAAACAATGACACAATGTACTTAAAGAGGCATGCTTTTAGTAAGACAAATAGACCAAATGGCCATTCATTTTATAACGTAAAGTTATCTGATCCTACAATCTCATGTGCACAGTACATCTCCTCATAAGGATGGTCATGAACTTGAGTGATGCCCTATGGTAATATTAATTAAAAGCCTGTGTATTTTATCTTCACCTCAGCGACATCTGCGTGTCCTTTCATTTTTTTTCTACTTACCTGCAGTTGGTACCCGCCAAATCTGGGCAACGGAGGTAAAATGGTAATCTCTGTATGATATTCCTGAAGCTGCCAGGGGTTACTTATGAATGATTTATGGGAGTGGTAGGAGCGGCGAGGCCAGTAATGTTGAGGAAATTTCATGAATGTTATTAGCACCCCATGTAACTTAGTTACTTGTAAAGATATTGCCCCATGCTTTGGCAAAATGTTTACTTGAACTCTCCGACTACTGAAATTATTGTTGATATGTGGAGCTGCTAGAATCCAGATGTTTTAGAAATTAAAAGCCCGAAAGCATGTTGATTTGAAGAGCATCTGCAGCTGAACTTGGGGAGAAATATTATAATTACAATTGATAGCTCTATTATCTAGTTTAGCATTTACAAATCTATCTGGATCCACATTCTGTACTCTGGTAGAAAATCGAATGGTTTTCAAAAAGGAAATGCCATATGTCTGTACAGTATGTGACAACCTACTGAATATATGGACTTATTGACGAAGGGGAATTATTTTTGTCCACATGTGACAACCCTATTATTTCGTACACTTGTGTTTGGATACAGAATTGTAATGACTGGACAGATTAATAGGAACATACATTCTGACATACGTTAATCTATACTGTCCTACGCATACTATTACTCTATCATAGGTAAGAGGGACCAGGTAGTGCGTGTGTGTTGTGTGCACGTGCGTGCAGTATTTGCATGTATTAGAATGAGGAATGCAGTCCCTGTCTGTTTTAACCACCATTGTTGTCAGGGTAATATATGAATGCCAGAGCCTCAATTACCATAGAGATGTAGTCATCATTTCATTCAGTGAACTGTCACCCATCATGTGTGAAGAGACTCATTAATTTTGGAAAGACTTGACATCCACATTTAAGCAGCAGCTCACAAGTTGTTTCCCCCAGCCTCTGCCTTGTGTATCGATCTTGCAGATGACGTGCAGGCGGGAGAGTTTACTGGCACATTTTCTGTCTGAATAATGAAGCGTTTACCATTTAACTCAAACGGCCTCTCTTTTTCATTCCCTAGGAGGAAAGTTTAAACTGCTGTCTCCAACATCTCCTTCGATTACTACCACATAACGACAAAGATCACCGCTGCTTCTAGGTCTAGTGACACGAATGAATCAATAATGTAATAAAAAACTATTCTATTGATTGAATAGCACTAAAAGATAAAGACAAAAAAAGTCTGTTTCACCGAGACACAGAATCCAAATGTGCTTTTAGTCAGCTGGAAGAACGATCTTGAAGAATAATCTGGCCTTAATGGCCATGTACTCTTATAATCTCCATCCGGCACTGCCAGAAGAGGACTGGCCACCCCTCAGAGTCTGCTTCCCTCTAGGTTTCTTCCTAGGTTCCAGCCTTTCTAGGGAGTTTTCTCCTAGCCACTGTGTTTCTACGTCTGCATTGCTTGCTGTTTGGGGTTTTAGGCTGGGTTTCTGTATAAGCACTTTGTGACATCGGCTGATGTAAAAAGGGTTTTATAAAGAAATGTGATTGATTGATTAGATTAAAGCATTGGTCCCCTCAGACCCTTGAAATAACAGAAGAAATAATGAAAAAACTTTGTACCAGTTTTATGTATTTATAATAATAACATTTCACTATATTGTCTGTGCCTGTGCTGCTATAATCCGCCGGGTAAAGACATTGAAATGACGTGGAAACAACATTGATTCAGCCACTTTGTGCCAAGTGGGAAGTCCCTCTGGACCAATGTAGGAAAATATCTGATGTAAAGTGGTGACTGCTATTTATTGAATAATGACCTACTATATCTAATTATTGTATTAAATTAATCCTGCAATAATTAGTTCATTAGGAATCCTGGGCTACCACGGAAAGAAGTTTATTTCTACTGAGTTCCCACTTTCCGAATTTAACTCAGATGTATTGTCCTATCTTTTGATATATAGCTGTCCCTTATTTAATGTCTGTTGCCTAATCAATCTCGTTCTAAACGTCGTAGAACCCGTAAATCCGCAAAAAGAAACAGCCCAAACTAATCCTTCCGTAATACACAAATTGGTTTAATGATTTGTTTACAAACTAAATGATAATACAGGATACACACAGTAATGGGTTATAAAATATGGTTCTCATACAATTAAACTTAATATGATAACGGGTCCCTAGTGGACAAACACAATATGACACTTGTTAAAAACTATGGAGAGAGAGCGAGAGAGAGAGAGCGAGAGAGAAAGAGGGAGAGAGAGAGAGAGAGAGAGTGAGAGAGAGAGAGCGAGAGAGAGAGAGAGAGAGAGCGTGAGAGAGAGAGAGAGAGAGAGAGAGAGAGAGAGAGAGAGAGAGAGAGAGAGATATCTAGGAAGAAAAACACCCTTCAGTACATTTGGAGACTACACTTAGTTAGCCCTAATACCTTGCCCGAACTGCCGTTTTATTGGTCGAAATGTAAATGCATGTATTTACTCCGTTGATTATCTCTGTTGTCCACTTCAGGTGGTCTGGTCTCTGGTTCTCTGGTATAAGTCTCTGGTTGTCCACAAGATGTTAAGATGTCCTTTCTGTTCGTTGTCTGTTCCCTCAAACTTGTTCCTGAAGATTGGTCTTCTGAGGGTGGCTAATCAGCCGTGGTAGATACCCCCTTTGATGGGGATGAAAGCAGTGTAGACCTTCGATGACTTAGAAGAGAATAAACGTGGTGATTCTGCTCGAATCCACCTACTTAGATACAGTTCTCGACCGTAGCATTGATTGTTCCAAAATATTATTTTGCTGGAACCTCGTGTAGTCTTTTTGGGGTCGTGACTTATCGTAGACCTTCGGCTGCAGCGCAAAGTCCTTCTAGTCAAGATAGTTTATTAGAGTCTCAGAGGTTTTATCCCTTTTTGGCCGGAACAGGGCGTGTCTGTCGTTTATGACCTTCTTATCTGAATTCCCTGAGCGTAGCTTGGCAAGGCAAGGCATTCAGAGTTACTATGATCTTGTTTAAACAACTAAAGTCACAGTGTTATCATCACAAAAACATTCTCTTTAATCTGGATTTTTCCTACCAAACGTACAGGTTGTAAACATAATTTACTCTTAAAGTTACAATGTTTCCGTCCTCACGACTTCATCTATCTTTTAATGACATCACATAATCGACATTCATATTCATATGCACACAATGCTCATTTTCAAAAATTTCGGATAAAAGTAATCGTGTTCCAATGGCATAAAGTTTTGGCCTCAAGCACATAGTGTAGGAACAAAGAGTCATAAAGCTTGGGCATAAAGCTTCTCCTTTGGGGGAAGAGGGAGAGAGGGTCTGGTCGTTGTCAGCCATAAAAGGTGTCAACCCCCCCCCCCCCTTCCACCACCTCAATCCACTCAACCCCAGTTCATTCAGCTTCATTTACTGCCTTTTAAAAAAACATAGCTGATATGGCTGACTTGCTTAAACAAATGTGGTTTCTACTGACAATTGAGATGTACAAGCTATGGCATAAGGGGACAACAAGCGAATAAGAGGCAATCCGTAATTATGATTAAGACATTAATGAGCGAGCAAGGACGGACGTAACGTTAGTCATAACTATTTGTTCAGCACTTTTGAAATGTACAGCGACAGAATTCAGAACATGGGGCGTTCTTACAGTGTTCTCCCTGTACACCAAGTCAGAACCGTAGGATAACTAAAGGGCATATAAGCAGACAATGAAAGCTCTTACAATATTCAATGATTACATTTCTCAAGGATTACAGGTTATAGGCTACATGTGCACCACCAAGTCAGAACAGTAGGCGAAATTAGGAGGTGAAAATAGACTAAATGATTAGGGTGAGGCACATGGGCTACTAACAGCTTACTACACAACATACACTTACTATTACTTTCTTAGCTACAGCATACATATCTCCCTGGCATATTACATAATTTATTCAGCAGCATATAAGTAATTTTTGGACTCACCTTGTTGTGTTGTGCTCACATGAACAGGAAGGTGGTATGGCGGTGCTTCGTGGGCAGATTTAGTCATCAAAGAAAGAGAAAGAGGCCGTATTTACAATTACGAGTTAATCTATAATTTCTCTTCATTATTTCTCTTCATATGACAAGGATTAAAAAGGATTTGCCAGTAGATTGTCGACTTGATTCATGATGATGACTGCTAGCTCAGTCCAATCAAAGCTACTGTACATATAACTTGATTTGACGTCATTTTATCTGTGGCCAATGACCTTGACCTTGATTTTTTTTTTTTACACTGTTTGCAAACTGATATGTGACACGTATTAATGCCAATATAACATACAAAACAGGCAAGACCAACCTGCCCTGAATGACATGTCGCCACTGCTAACAGCTAAAACAAACACACATTAAAGACATGTTTAAACCATACATTTCCTTTTATTTCTACATTTTTAAAACAAAAATAAATACAGCAATGCAATTACATTGAACATTACACAGGACTGTGAATAATGGAGCTTGTCTCTGAGCTGGCGGACAAATTGTTCTTGCCTTTCTGTTAGGAAATTCCTCTGTCACATTTCCTGGATAAGGGCATTTTTGTGCTGCACTGATAGGACTGCCTGTTAGTTTTGTTGAAATGGTCTTAGTATGTGTTATTTTTAAATTTAATTTAACCTTTATTTAACTAGGCAAGTCAGTTAAGAACAAATTCTTATTTACAATGAAGGCCTACACAATTATGGTACTCCCAATCACAGCCGGTTGTGATACAGCCTGGAATCGAACCAGGGTGTCTGTAGCAACACCTCTAGCAATAGAGATGTAGTGCCTTAGATCGCTGCCCCACTTGGGAGCCCAAGTTATTTAGCCTGTATACTTGCAGGTTGTATTAGGGGCGAATAATTTCCCCATCTATTCTGAATGACGGCAGGATGGCAGGAACCAACTTCAGGGTCACATCGCCAAATGAGTCTATAGGAGGAAACAACATTCCACACTAATCTCACATTTTTTATGTGATCAGGTGGAAAAGATATTGGATCAGGACATAAAGTATGTCGATTTCCTTCAGAACATGTTGTGGAAATTCTTACACAGGACACTCAAAGTCAATATTACATGAATCACTCTTTATTGTCAGCAAGCTGGAGAGGTCACAGTCAAACTTAGATGCATAAGTACCGGTCTGAAGTGAGCTCAAAAAGTGCATCCCTTACATAGAGCCTTATACAGTCATGTGAAAAAGAAAGTATGCCCCCTGGAAAGTTCTCTTTTTTTTTATACATATTTGGACAGATGGATATGTAATCTTCACTTCAACATTACTTTGTGATTTGTTAAATTGGGTAACCTTTATCTGTCAATAGTGTTGAAGTGAAGATTATATATCCATCTGTCCAAATATGTAAAAAATAAAATAAAAGTGTACTTACTTTTTTACAAGACTGTATACGGCTGTCTAAACCTACATAAACAGGATTGATTGAATTGGTTCCTACGTGTGACTGGCTGTCTCTATCTTAACTTAAAGATAGAGACAGCCCATCTCTTGACCAGACACAGGCAGGAACCAAGGATTGTTTATGACACCAAAGATAAGATGCACAAAGAACACTTAACTCCTTTACAAACAAATAAAATAAAGAATTATGTTAGGCCTGGTATATTTTTCAGGTTGTCTTACCATTAGAAGGGTTTCAGCATCCTCTGCCAGGTCACTTGCCCTCTTCTCCTCCTATGGAAGACAACAACTCACGTCTGATGCCACTCCGTCACAGGTCACCCCTGCATTTGAAGAAGCACAAAATATACACATTAATTGACAATCTCCAAGAGTGAAGAGATGGATGCTAAAAAAAATGAACTTAAACCATGACATTAAACGTCTCAAATGGCAGGTATCTGTCTGAAGTAACCTGTCAGCAATGTCAGCAGTCAGCGCAGCAGTCCGGGGATGAAGTTGATGAGGAATGGTAAGAGGCAGAGGAGGACATCTCAAGCACTTGGGTTTGTGGGGACAGCTTAGGAATCTTAGCAAGATTCACCTTTAATATACTGTATCTTAATCAGGACCTGATTTTCCACTCTGTTGTCCTACTAAACAGTGTCTGTAATAAAAAATGAAATGTTATTAGCTATAGCTAGAGACAACCTAGTACTCTTTAATTTACAAATCTCATGACGTGGCTATGAGACGTGGCTATGAGATATACTATATTAAAGTATCTAGGGGGATTTTTATTCAGCTTAGCCTGCTAGCTTGCTAGATAAATGTTATATCGGTATACCTGGCCAAATTATTATCTGACCTGCAAAAAATACTATTTTTGTATGCACTGAAAAAATCTGCATGGACCAGATTGACCACTATATATTATTTATGTAGTGAGGATTCACCATCTTTAGATAATTATTTTGTAACCTATCTGCAGAAAAAAGTTTTTTTAAGATAAATTTAAAAAAAAAACACAGTAGTAGCAGTATGCAAATCAGGCAGACAAATGAACGGCCCTTTCACCGATGCGATTCGGTCCCCGACGTTCACCAAAAAGATCTGATCAAAAAGAGCCGTTCATTCGCGAACGTCCCATCACTAGTTAGCAGTGTTTCTGTAGCACACGTGATGGAGTTCGCAAATCAAATTAGATAGATAGCTAGCTAATGTTAGCAGCATAAGCTAGCTAGCTAGTGACATACAGTCATCTGTGCATTATGTAACTGGTGTGAAATGGCTAGCTAGTTATCAGTGCGCGCAAGTAGCATTTCAATCGGTGACGTTACTCGCTCTGAGACTATTATCGATGTGTTCAGAGGGTCCCTGGTTCGAGCCCAAGTTGGAACATGGAGAGGAATACGTTTACACATACATTTTTATGTATGAGTGGTCCCGGGAATCAAACCCACTATCCTGGCATTGCAATGCTCTACCAACATGCATGACAAGGTTATAGATACTTTGTGAAGCCTCAATTTAATATGATTTATAAAGCCTTCACTAAGTGGTGCTTATGTCTCCCTTTATAGAGCACAGATTTATGTCATATTTGACATAGTGGGTTATGTCATATTTGACATAGTGGGTTATGTCATATTTGACATAGTGGGTTATGTCATATTTTGACATAGTTGGTTATGTCATATTTGACATAGTGGGTTATGTCACAAAGTTATTCCACATTTATGAACCCTTTATAAAGCATGACATACAGTTATAGATGCTTTGTGACACATTTATGTAGTGCTTATGAAGGCTTTAAGAGGCCTTTATGAAGCCTTTATAAGCTGCACTTAATTCTTTATTTAAAGCAAGACTGAATGGTCCGACCCATCAGTTTTCTCACTACACTCCCATATTTGGAAGGAGACAGAGCCATTATGTGATAACATTTCCATTCATAATTTAGCTTTCTGGTACTTTTGTCTGGTTGTCTCTCAATGTTGGTCTGTGTGGACATGGCTTTCTCACATTGTTTAGCCAAATATTACTGAAAAGGTATTTTGAGCATCAAGGTAATCTAAAAACCCACTACTAGATACTAACCTATAGATTCCCCTCACAGGTGACTGCTTAGAATAAGAAGTGTGTTTGCATGGGCACTAGTTTGTAAACAGAGACACACATTTGCTATGGTGGATTTGGCTGAATGCATCTTCAATTTCAGGATTTTCTATGTCCATTTTTATGTGCATTTGTTCACCAGATTGCAATGGTGTCATTTTTTTTAACCACTTTATGATGTTGCCGTAGTGGTTCACAATGTCACTAGACTACAGTTATTCTCTCGGCTATGATAAACATTGCACCCAAGAGGTCTTTATCTTGCCAACACTGCCTGTGTAACTTTTGTCCATCATCCTCTAATTGGCTGTCTGCCCTAAACCTAGACATGAGCCTTGAAATGTTATGAGGAGTTTCAGGTAAAAGCACATGGCACAAAAAAAAAGCTAGTAATCTTATAAAAATCCAACTAATTTAAATCTCCCTGCCCTCTATTTTATTGGTTCCACATTGGCATATTTGTTCCTTGACAGCCATCCTTACAGGTAGCAGACAACATCCAATTGATAGGTTTTGATTTGCGTTTTGAAATGGTACAGTAGTTTTCAACACCAACTTTTCTTCATCAGACTACTTTACAACAGTAGGTAGGTCACTTTCTAGAGTGGTTTGGTGCTCGTGACATTTTTGTAATAGATCAAACATTTTATATTGGCATTACAGTCACATAATAACTTCTACAACGCTTTACATTATATTTCAATGATAGGAAAAAATAAAAAAAAGCCAGAATTTGTAATTTGCAGTGACGAATAAGCTCTCAAGAGGTATGCAAATATATTAATCAGTGCACTTTCACTCTCAAAGGTCAACCTACGAGGTAATTATCACGCCACGTGACTGTACAGCTAAAACAAATTAATTAGGGCGGCAGGTAGCCAATAACCGGAAGGTTGATGGTTCAAATCCCTGAGCCGACCAGGTGAAAAATCGGTTGATGTACCCTTGAGCAAGGCACTAAACCCTAATTTCTCCAGGGTCGTTGTCAATAATGGCTGATCCCTGGCTCTGACCCCACTCTCTGAAGGTGTCTTAGGGGGAGTGGGATATGCAAGAAATAAATGTCCAATTCACACGTGTGAAATAGGACTAATGTAAGCACCCACCTAAATATCTTATTATAATTACCCAGCATCCCTTTCTTCCAGCATGCAGATGTGTGTGGTTAGAGGTGTAGCTGTCTAACGGGAGTTGCTATGCCATTGTGTCCTCTCTACGTCGAGTCAGACAGACAGGGTGACAGATGAAGAAGTAAAACCCCTACAGATCTAGGTGTCAGGCAACAGATGCCGATAACAGCCACAGATTTGGTCTTAGATTGGTGATGGATCCCATCAAGATGCCGATGCTATGTTTGCCCCCTTCCTCTCCCCCTGTATGTCATCACTGCCTGTGCTGTGTGTCATTGGGTTTTGCCACCTTGCTTGGAGCACCGACTGTGAAGTGTGCATGAAATATATGAATATATGAATTTAAGCTGTAGAAAGAATGCAAGCTTTTGATAAGTAGGACAAGGCAGAGGTGGAACATAGAGGAGGGAGCTCATTCCTGTGTTTTCAAGTTAGAGTCACTTGACATTGTGTGATATTAGAATGTCTTTATAGAGGCTATGTGTATTTTATCCTTATTCTGATGTAAGGTTGTATCAGAATTATTATATTGTAAGGATCACACCATTAACTCATTTGTTTAGTCCTAGCCGATTGTTCATCCATTACATTTTGCCCATGCGTCCCAAATAAATGTGTCCATCCAAGGATCCTCAAACGTTATTTGAGCCAAAATGTATTTTTCAGCCAAATATGACTACTGGAATCACACAGTGAATTTTCGAGGTAAAGTTTGCTTCCGGGCATGCCTGAAGGCAGCCAGCACACCTTGAGGAGAATGTTTATTGAACATAAAAACACCCCTCTCAGCAATTATGTCAGTGGCAATAAGTAGAGAGGAGGAAAAGTTTCAGAATTTCAAATGAAAGAAGAAAAATATAAAAATAAAAAGCTATCCCAGCTAGCACATTTGGTTCCTTATAAGTTGTGGGAATGTATGTTTTTGGTTTGACATTGGTTTTTTTCCCAATTAGTGGGGGCGGCCGACACACATGAACACACTTTACAAGATTTTTTCCTATGGTTTTTATGGAAAGTTTTCTTTGTGTTCTGAGAACAGAATGTACACTGAGTGTACAAAACATTTTGAACATCTGCTCTTTCCATGACATAAACTGACCAGGTGAATTCAGGTGAACGCTGTGATCCCTTGTTGAGGTCACTTGTTAAATCCACTTCAATCAGGGTAGATGAAGGGGAGGAGACAGGTAAGATAAGGATTTGTAAGCCTTGAGACAATTGAGACATGGATTGTGTGTGTGTGCCATTCAGAGGGTGAATGGACAAGACAAAATATTTAAGTGCCTTTGAACGGGGCAAGATAGTAGATGCCAGGCGCACCAGTTTGTGTCAAGAACTGCAACGTTGCTGGGTTTTTCCACGCTCAACAGTTTCCCGTGATTATCAAGAATGGTCCACCACCCAAAGGACATCCAGACAACTTGAAGCAACTGTCGGAAGCATTGGAGCGTATCACGTAAAATAGACCATTTCGTGGATAATTTACCTGATTTGTAAATGTTTATACAATTCTGGAGACAATCAAAAAAATCTGAACACAGTTTAATCGCACAGCACTTGATCCCCAGAGCGATCCATCAAAATGCAAATACCAAATCTATTCAAGGTGAGTCCATGAAAACAACATTCCATTTGAAAGAACTCAATCAACTCTGATCCTTGTTTATATTTTCCTAGTTAGAGAACTGTAACAGGAACAAGTACAGCGGCAGAAGTCTACCCTGAGTTTAGAGTGAGGCCACTGTGTCTCCTTCAGTCAGGATGCAGAGCAGAGCTTAATTGAAGATCCTGAAATAGATCCTGAAATAGAGCCTCTCGAAATACGGCTGGAGAGGCCCCGGCCCCGGCGCACTCCGCTCCCTTCAGCAGCCTATTACGCTCTTGACTTTATCTGGCTCTCATCCCACAGAACCCTGCAGATAAAGACCAACCATTAAAATGCTGCACAAAACGTGACTAACCGAAAGTTAAACCTATTCATGGAAAGTTATTCATCATCTTGTAGGTGTTGTTCACTGAACCACCTCCACTACACAAAAAACATGTATTATCACACAACGACTAATGACTAACTTACACTATTATGAATGATATTTTTGAATATAGGCTACCAAGTACTATCAGTGTTACTTACCTGTGATTATAAAATACATTTGTGAAGTACTATAAATTGTGTTTCTACTGGTGATGGGTAGAAAGTTCTATGGAAGAGCCCCATCGGCATTAAGGCCATTCATTAGCTTGGCTTGAATAACCCAGCACTGCTCTCTACTGGCAAATATGGGGTATAGCATTTGCAATAGGCAACAGGGGTTCTTGAGGCAAACAGTTTTTCAATACAATTAATTGAGTTACAGTATGCAGTATAAACTCCCTATTGGTTAAATATTACCAAATTTGTGAATTTTCCTAATGTGAAGAAACTAATCCATACTCAAAAGCTTTCTGAGGTGAGGGTATTCTAATAAACAGAGAATGTGAGACAATCCTGTCTGAAGTCACAGAGAAGAATGCATCTCTAGCTACAGGCAAGTCAACACCTGCATTTGGGTGACTGCTCTGTTGACTGTGCTTTGTTCTAACTCAGCCAGCTGAGATGATGACGTACTGGGAGATGGACCCTTTGAGAGAAACCACAACACAAAACAGGATGTCAGACTTTGACTCTGGAGTCTGAACCACAGCTAGGTATTTTAGGTTCAGTAAAGATAATGACGTGAAAGCACAAGGAGAGACTGTTTCACCTTCTCAGTGTCTTACAAATAAGATTTGTATTGTCTCTACCCAACGGTAATCCCCTATAATGCTGCTAAAAATCCCAGGGATTTTTATGTTAAATTTGTCTGGGAAACAAAGGAATGTGTGGGGGTATAGCCCTAATGATCAACTGGTTTATAAAGACAGGCAGTTATGACATACAGTTGAAGTCGGAAGTTTACATACACTTGGGTTGAATTCATTAAAACTCATTTTTCAACCGCTCCACAGATTTCATGTTAACAAATTATAGTTTTGGCAAGTCAGTTAGAATTACTCTGTGCATGACACAAGTAATTCTTCCAACAATTGTTTACAGATTATTTCACTTATATGTCACTGTCACGGATGGGTGTTTGGAGAGACCAAGACACAGCGCAGGGATTATAGTCGTTTGACATCTTTTCTTTATTTATACTATGTATAGCTCAAAGTAATACTATGTATAACAAACACAAAAATGACGAACTACTAAACGAAACCAAAACACGAAATTCAAACGTTACGTTAAAACAAAACACGATATTTTAAACGTAACCAAAAGCACACTTAACTCTCACCGTGACTTGCGACATATATCGACAACGACCCACACCAGAGTGAAGGACAGACTCAACATATATAGGATCCCTAATTAGAGACAATGCGGTGCAGCTGCCTCTAATTAGGGATCCAACCCAAAACCCACACAGAAACAGAAAAGAAAGACACTGTCAGACTCTGACCATAACTACATAGAGAAGCAAATAGGCTTCTCTATGGCCAGAGCCTGACAATGACACAAGTAATTCTTCCAACAATTGTTTACAGACAGATTATTTCACTTATAATTCACTAAATCACAATTCCAGTGGGTCAGAAGTTTACATACACTAAGTTGACTGTGCCTTTAAACAGCTTGGAAAATTCCAGAAAATGATGTCATGGCTTTAGAAGCTTCTGATAGGCTAATTGACATAATTTTAGTCAATTGGAGGTGTACCTGTGGATGTATTTCAAGGCCTACCTTAAAACTCAGTGACTCTTTGCTCGACATCATGGGAAAATCAAAAGAAATCAGCCATGACCTCAGAAAAACAATTGTAGACCTCCACAAGTCTGGCTCATCCTTGGGAGCAATTTCCAAATGCCTGAAGGTACCACGTTCATCTGTACAAACAAAGGAAGGAGACACGTTCTGTCTCCTAGAGATGAACGTACTTTGGTGCGAAAAGTGCAAATCAATCCCAGAACAACAGCAAAGGACCTTGTGAAGATACTGGAGGAAACGGGTACAAAAGTATCTATATCCACAGTAAAACAAGTCCTATATCAGCTCAGTAAGGAAGAAGCCACTGCTCCAAAACTGCCATAAAGAAGCCAGACTACGGTTTGCAACTGTACATGGGGACAAAGATCGTACTTTTTGGAGAAATGTCCTCTGGTCTGATCAAACCAAAACAGAACTGTTTGGCCATAATGACCATCGTTATGTTTGGAGGAAAAAGAGGGATGCTTGCAAGCCGAAGAACACCATCCCAACCGTGAAGCACGGGGGTGCCAGCATCATGTTGTGAGGGTGCTTTGCTGCAGGAGGGACTGGTGCACTTCACAAAATAGATGGCATCATGAGGAAGGAAAATGATGTGGATATATTGAAGCAACATCTCAAGACATCAGTCAGGAAGTTAAAGCAAATGGGTCTTCCAAATGGACAATGACCCCAAGCATACTTCCAAAGTTGTTTCAAAAATGGCTTAAGGACAACAAAGTTAAGCCCTGACCGCAATCCTATAGAAAATGTATGGGCAGAACTGAAAAAGCATGTGCGAGCAAGGAGGCCTACAAACCTGTCTCAGTTACACCAGTTCTGTCAGGAGGAATGGGCCAAAATTCACCCAACTTATTGTGGGAAGCTTGTGGAAGGCTACCCGAAACGTTTGACCCAAGTTAAACAATTTAAAGGCAATGCTACCAAATACTAATAGTGTGTATGTAAACTTCTGACCCACTGGGTGATGGAAAAAATAAAAGCTTAAATAAATCATTCTCTCTACTATTATTTTGACATTCCACATTCTTAAAATAAAGTGGTGATCCTAACTGACCTGATTTACTAGGATTAAATGTCAGGAACTGTGAAAAAATGTATTTGGCTAAGGTGTATGTAAACTTCCGACTTTAACTGTATAAAGTCACGTGACTCGTCCACCTTTAACTTCATTGATTAGATCACTTCATAAAAGGTTATGATGATTTCATTTGTTTACATTCCGCTGAAATGTCTGTGATTATTAAAGTAGCCAATCCAAAGTGCATTATTTGGAACAGTGAAGAATAAAGTGTTATTACGTTATCATTATTAGGGTAGCCTATTTGAAGTGAGATACAGATACAGTAGCGTAGGCTACTCTGGAAACGTGAATGTTCCATTATCCCGGCGCATTTTTTGCTATCTGATAGAAATCACAGCATACCATACCCTAACGATTTTTCGTGCGCTCCTCATATCTTATGAGCTGGCAATGCGACCTGAAAACGTCTCCTTGAAAAATAAACCACCTTGAGCATAGAACAAAAATGTTACATTATCATTTCAAGTGAAGCACCGTTTATAAGAGATACGGCAAAATAACCTAACGTATATGAAATTAATAAATCAATATCTTTGAAAGGAGCAAAGATTTTAGGCGAAGAATTCTAAACAAAGAAATCAATCGTAACCCATGCAACAGCCTCCTTTCGCTGCCTCCTGCGTTGAGGTAGACTAATCTTATAGGTCAACATTTTGAATTCGGCCTTGCCTATAGGCTGATGGACATGTCACATTTGAAATAATTTCTTCCGTATCAGAAACTGAAGACGCAAGACAAGACAATCTTTGACAATTGGTAAAGTTGGTGTTGGAGTTTACAAAGGCATTGAAAAGACATATGAAGGTATGTTAATTGTCGAGGATACACTTTTATATAATTATTTAATAGCCAGACACTTGAATCTGCACAACTGTCGTAATACCATTTGTTTTATCCTTAAATCTATGGATTATCCGCAGTAGCCTATACAAGAAAATATAGAGAAGTGAAACATACATGAAACATTGTAGCTCATTTACTGAACTAAACGTAGAGGGGCTTTGTAGGATCTTCAATGTCCTGATAGAAATAGGATAAAACTATATACATATATATATTATTTATGCATTTTGCTTGTTTCTCTGTTCTATTTATTGGTAGATGTGCTTATAATAATAATAATAGTCTGTCCATAATTTAGTGATGTGAAACCAGGCTATATCATGTGACTGACAAATGTCATAAATGGTCTATTTATTGTCTATTTTTCACCACTATCAGAAAAATATAACCTTCACACAATAGCATTTTACATTTTAACATTGTTGCAACAAATAGACAAGACTACATGAGTAGTTTATACACTAGTTTTGATTTATCATTGAGATGGTTAGCTAGTATTTCCTAAAACTGTCAATGTGAGGTCAGACATTACATCAGACTTCATGGAAATGAACCAGGAGGACATAAATGAAATATAATGGCTTTGCAAAAGGGATTTTTTTGTTTGTAATAGCACTGACATGATACTGAAATTCTAATGATTGCACGCATACATGAATGAGAACACAACTGTAGGTAGCTACAGCATGATGCTGACTTTGAAAAGGAATGTCAGTTATTACTTTGATCTGATCCAGTCTCTTGACACAAAGAGTTGTCTGTTGTGACCTGCATAGCCCAAAGGCTGACAGGTGGCGATATTGAGTTCATTTTACCGACCAAACGGGTTGTATGCAGCCGGTAATACACACATTCCCCTTGGACTGGTTTGTATCTAAAACATTATCCATTCTGGCTGCAAAGGCTTCGATTTCCTCCTTAACTTAATTTAAAGACGAGAAGGTGGAGAAAAAAAACGGGGAAAATATGCATCCTCCCTTATGAAACACCATTTTCCACCACAATGCTAGAGTGGCTCAATACGGATACGAGTGTATTGCCGATTGGAGGTAAAAAAGTAACTCAATACCGCCATCTGCCGGCCTTTGGGCTATGATCTGCAGAGACTGAGTCAGTCAGTCAGTCAGTCGTCGTGCAGCAGGCCAAATGCATCTGCTACTTCCGTGCTATGACACATGGACAGGATTGATTGGTTTAGCCACAGCTGGGAAGTATATTGGTCACTTTCCCAGCTATCACATTTTGTTCCTTGGAAGTTGGGGGAAAGTATGTTTTGGGTTTCAAATTGGTTGTAGGAACGAAGCCATACATTTCCTGACCGGTAAAACTGAATGTTTTCTAACCATTCTGAGGACAGAAGTGAACATTTTGACTGTTCTTGGAACGTTTATTTGTAGGTTGCAGTGAGGTTCTGAGAACGTTTTATTTTGGTTCCTTGAAAGTTTTCCCAGGAGGTTTTATTAAGATCAGATGTGGCCAATAGGTCGTCTTCAATAAAATGTCACAATGGCTGCTGGGGAGGCAAGGAGACCCCCAGCTGGCTAAAACCATTTAAAACTATGTGCTGTTTTCAAGGGAATGTTAAATAAATGTTGTACCTATTTGTTTTTAAAATCATCACCTATTGTGCATAATCAGAACTACAAATTTCATATTATTCCATGCAAAACAATTGCGCACATTTAGCTCCGTCATCAGAGTTATACAGCAAGTAACTGCATGCTCACGTCATTTCAGATACCTGTAGGTACCTTTCTGTGAGTGCCTTCCTGCACGAAAGGCAGGCGTAGTGGAAACAATCGCAGGGAGGCAGGAGGGTAGTGGGAAACTGAGTTTTAATGCTCACTCTAATTCTTTCCGCACACAGCGAACATCATATACACATACACTCAACATATGACAATCACCGACAGAGACCCGGGGGGAACAGAGGGAATAAGACACACCAACAATTAGTGACAACTTCAGCTGAAGTCGTGACACTTTCTTATTCACTGCTCTTAAATGCTAGAAAAACTAAATGCATGCTCTTCGACCTGTCTGCCTGACTAGCATCACAACTCTGGACGGGTCTGACTTAGAATACGTGGACACCTACAAATACCTAGGGGTCTGGTTAGACTGTAAACTCTCCTTCCAGACTCACATTAATCATCTCCAATCCAAAATTAAATCTAGAATCGGCTTCCTATTTCGCAACAAAGCCTCCTTCACTCATGCTGCCAAACATGCCCTTGTAAATCTGACTATCCTACAGATCCTTGACTTCGGCGATGTCATTTACAAACTAGCCTCCAACACTCTACTCAGCAAATTAGATGTAGTCTATCACAGTGCCATCCGTTTTGTCACCAAAGCCCCATATACTACCCACCACTGCGACCTGTATGCTCTCGTTGGCTGGCCCTCACTACATATTCGTCGCAAAACACACTGGTTCCAGGTCGTCTATAAGTTCTTGCTAGGTAAATCCCTGCCTTAGCTTAGCTCACTGGTCACCATAGCAACACCCAACCGTAGCATGCGCTCCAGCAGGTGTATTTCACTGGTCATCCCCAAAGCCAACATCTCCTTTGGCCGCCATTCATTACAGTTCTCTGCTGCCAATGACTGGAACGAATTGCAAAAATCCTTGAAGCTGGAGGTTCCTATCTCCCTCAATAACTTTAAGCATCAGCTGTCAGAGCTGCTTACCGATCACTGCACCTGTATACAGCCCATCTGTAAATAGCCCACCCCAACTACCTCATCCCCATACAGTTATTTTTGCTCATTCGCACCCCAGTATCTCTGCCCGCACCAAAGGCATATTTGCACATCATCATCTGCACATTTATCACTAAATTGTTGCTAAATTGTAATTATTTCGCCACTATGGCCTATTTATTGTCCTACCTCCCTAATCTAACTACATTTGCACAAATTGTACATAGATTTTCTATTGGGTTATTGACTGTACGTTTGTTTATACCATGTGTAACTCTGTGTTGTTTTTTGTTTTTATTGTCTTAGCCATGTCGCAGTTGTAAATGAGAACTAGTTCTCAACTGGCTTACCTCTTTAAATAAAGGTGAAATAAAAAATAAGCATTTAGCTAGCTAAGAAACCAAGATAATCTATGTTGTTTAATCAGAGATTAGGCTTTTGTCAATCGGACTACTGTCATCACCACTATAGATGGCAAGCAAATCAAACAATATTTGGATATAGTCATCTAGTTTACTCCCTGAAAGTTTGTTTGTTAACTAGCCATATTGACATGATCTGTTATTATCTAGCGAGCCAATTTGACGTGGTCTATCAATCAATGTAGCCCATATCATGTCTGTCAGCAGCAATTGTAATTAAACACTCTTAAAAACAATGTTGAAAAGAGGATCGTGTTAGCTAACTTCTCTAGGTAGGCCTACGTTGGTTGGAGAAAGAAGTACATTAGGTCTACGTACCATTATATGTTTAGCCAACTGTACAACGTTTCTACTGGTAGCTTGCAAAGTAAACATTATCAGTTAACAGTTCCACGGCAAATGCACCTTTCTGCTGCTTGGAAGTTAGAGCTGGGAAATTAACCTAAACCACTCAGTTATATTTTATATCACTCAAATATCCAATTGATGGTGGCCAATATTGAGAGATATTGTGAGGCTACCCTACGTTTCTGCAATGCCTACTCATAATTGGTCAAAATCACACGATGCACACCGATGATGTCATTGGAAACACTTATCTCCCTCTATCTTTTTACTACAAAACAGAGCACCAATTTCACAAATGTTGATGTTGGCGTGGTGCTGGAGATTATGAATATGAAGTTGAAAAAATGAGGTTTCCCTTTAACCTTTTACACTTGTGGCTAAATTGAAATGTTTCTTAAAGAAGAAATATGAAAAGCATATGCATAACCATGGTAACAATTGAAAGGGAACAGTTTGGAGATAATGGGAAAATTATTAGACCAATGGTGAGTACACAACAGTTCACCTGACACAAGACAGAATCCACTGTTGATTTTATATGCATTTTACCTTTACTGTACTTTTCGCAGCATTTGTTGAAAATATTCTGGATACATTCTGTAACATGATAAATCTATTCCTGGAAAATGTGGGGTAGATGCAACATAAGACAAAACATTACAAGGGTTTGAGTGAGAGGACAAACTGGTGTCTCCAAATGGCCACACACCTCTCCAAAGTGCACACAGTTCCTAAGCTACAGTACCAGTCAAAGTTAGGGCACACCTACTCATTCCAGGGTTTCCTTTATTTTTACTATTTTCTACATTGTAAAATAATAGTGAAGACATCAAAACTATGAAATAGCACATATGGAATCATGTAGTAACTAAAAAAGTGTTAAACAAATCAAAATATATTTTATATTTGAGATTCTTCAAAGTAGCCCACCTTTTGCCTTGGTTGTGGTGACACTGTCACAATCTTGGTCGGGTGGGCATGATTTGAAAGCTTGTTCTATTGCCAACACGAATAGCTAAGTTATACAATACGATATTACAGTGTTAGGCATTCACAAGGCAATTCAGAGAAACAGATCATAAGTTTGGTTGCGCACAGAAAGTCATGAGTGCATTCAGGTGAATCTGCCATGGCACATTTTCTTACAAATAAACAAACATAGGCTCATTCTGTTCAGAACATCCTAGGGTATGACACCATGTCATCTTGTAACTGTACATCAAACATAGTGGACACTGTACAGTATATGTGTTGTATGATTTAGACATTTTTCTTAACTTCTCTAAACTATTTGAGAAAATTCCCAAAAATGTAAATGAAATGTAACCATGTTTGAACTTTTAGAAACATTCTGGTAAAGTAATGAAATACCAAGAAAATAATGTTTTTTGTCAAGTTCCTTTAAAAAAAACATTTCCAGAAAGTTGTGGGAAGGTTGTATGCAAAATAACCATAGAAAAAAAAAACACTATCACCAAGCACATGTAAACATATGGTTCTCAGAACAATGTATGCTAGCTGGGTTGAAGTTAGGAAAACTGACAAATGCATGACAAATCTGGCAACCTGCATAAGCTTGAACACAGAGAGAGTGAGAGAGATAGAGACAGAGAGATACACAGAGAGACACAGAGAGACACAGAGCTGGACAAAGAGAGATAGAGACAGAGCGAGACAGATAGATAGACAGAGAAAGAGACAATAGATAGAGACAGAGAGATACACAGAGAGACAGATAGATAGACAGAGAAAGACAAAGAGAGATAGAGACAGAGAGATACACAGAGAGACACAGAGCGAGACAGATAGATAGACAGAGAAAGACACAAAGAGAGAGAGAGAGAGATAGAGAGAGAGAGCCTCTGAAGTTCAGTTAGAAGTTTGTTATGAGGCAATGTTTGTGTAACGTACCATTATAAGGGGCACATGGCTGACTAGGCTTAAAACAAACAAGGATAAAAGGATTATAGACAGAGGCATTTCGTTAGGAAGCGGAAATGAACGAGTGTGGGATTATTTGGATTTCCCATGCATGCATCTCTTTCAATAACATTACCCATGCTTTCTATTTGAATGACACATTAGTAGTGAGCGTGTATTCAGTCATACAAGCGGCTGTGAAATTAGCGAGACTGTAAAAGCAGACTGAAGGAAGTGGGAAGTTTAATTAGCATGCTAGCAATGTGGTCAGCCCACAAAACCCAAACCATGAGGGTCTGGAGATTGAAGAAGACACATCTAAAGATCATAGATCTGCTACACTACTACAGTGTGTTCTCGGATCTGGGATGAAACTGCTAGAAAAGAACCATAATGCAGTAGTGGAATAATAGATTTAGACTAGAGGAAGTAAAAATATTGTTCTGTTCTATTTCTGCTGCTGCATCCTTTGCTAGAGAGAGAGAGAGAGAGTCCCAGAGCTTAGAAAAGTGAATTTAATTGATTCATATCCCATAGTCTAGACATCCATTCAGATTTTTTTAAGTGTCTTGTTATTGATCTGACAGATGGAGGGAGAGCTTAGCCCCCATCATGCTGCACAGTAGCAGCTCCAATCAAATCTCATTATGCAACGCTCAGAGCTCCTGCTGGCCCCTCCTGATGCCTTCATGATGTGGAAACCTCTACTGGGCGACCACAGAGCTCGTGTCGGTTAAGGCCTGCTGAACGCTTAGCAGTTGGAGCAGCATGGCTCACAGACTGTACTGGGTGGATGGGGAACTAACCAAGGCAAGAGGCTGAGGCAGGCACATCAGACAGAGAGAAATTTACTCAGATGTTCTATTATGATAAAAAAAATCCAAAAGCACTCACACATCTGAGCTATCTTTGTTGCAGGTGCATGGTAACAGTTGAATAAGGTGAGAAAAAAGAGGAAACCCTCACACTCTCTTTAATAAGCTTTACGTGTCGGCCTCAAGGCCTTCGTCAGAGCTCTGTAAAGCTTATTAAAGAGCAGTGATACTAGGAAGAGCAGTGTGCGGGTTTCTTATTTTTTTCTCATTTTTTCCCAGGTCTTCTATTATGGCCATGGATAATCAAATATTTGTTTCTGGTCAGGAAGCCGGAGGGCCCTATGAGTGTTGGTCCATCCAAGTTCAACAGAGCACCCTCTTGATTATTTTGTCAAACTGTATTATTTTGTCACATATGACAGTCTCTTTCCAACCTACTAATAATATCCCAAAGAGACACCGTGAGTTTTCTACTCTTTTAAGGACCCCAAAACTTTAGTGGGACACTGTATGAACTACACCGATTCCAATATCTAGCCTGCATGTGTTGGCTGGTCAGAATGTGGTTGTATGTTTGAGGTGTGGATACCACAGAGTTGTCAACAAACCCAGAGCAGCTACACTAAGACACCACAGCAGATCTTAAACATTCTCTACCCTGCCTTTTAACAAAACCACTAACTCTCAAGAGGCCCCAACCCGAAAGTTGGAGGAGAGAGAGGATTGCGAAGCACAACTTGTTGAGTCTCAGTATGAACAGATGGGAAAGAATGAGGGCAAATAACTCATTGTCAGTTACTTAATATCTTGACGATAACTTTGTGACAATTCGGATGTAGATTGGGACAGTTTTTTTCCCCCCATCTATCTGCTCACCATATGTTGGCCTGTGTGTGTGTGTGTGTGTGTGTGTGTGTGAGGCATTTATCTTCACATGTATGATGTTCACAGGCTCCTCACAAAGACACGATGAACCGTGTGAGTGAGTGGAAAATGCAGTGATTTTATTAAAGATCGTCCAGGCTCAGTAGGGCCTGGTAAATGCATCCTGTGGTTTATTAGTGGAGCCATTGGATTAAAAATGTTGCCTGATATCCAAGTCTATGCCAGATTTGTGCTCAGTTTTGCACTGTTAAAAATGTCTTAAAAATCATAGGTCCACAATGACCCACAGGATGTAAGGATGCTTTAACCTAAGTACTGTATAGGCCAATCGTATCCAAATATCCTGTATAAATACACAAAGCAAAAAACATATTCACATTGGTATATTATAACAATGAGTAAAGGACAAAATGTCCTGCACAATGTATTTACAGTGAACATTAGAATAGAAAATGAATTGTCCCTCTTGTAATGATCCAGCTCCTGTCCCCTGCCCACAGGAGTCCCAGATGAACATGGAGAGCCTGAGCAAGCCAGAGCTGCTGATGCTCTTCAGTGTCCTGGAGGGAGAGCTGGAGGCTCGCGACCTGGTCATCGAGGCCCTCAGGGTAAGAGCTATTCATCGTCTTTGCCTTGTGTAATTCCCAGGCAGGACCCAAAGGCCCCTCAATGATGCCACCATTACCTGTAATATGACGTCTGAAGCATAGAGATGAAACTGATTTATAATTATGTCTGAGGAGTTGTTACCAGGGTTGGGGTCAATTTGGAATTTCGGAATTTAATTAAATTTACACAATTCATTTGAATTGATTTGAACTGGCCACACCCCACAGAAAGTAGAATTTTAATTGAAGATATTAGAATTTTTTTCAAGGTCATTCAAACCCAGACATGAAACATGAAAGTCTCATTAATTTGACTAATCTTTTATTAAAAATATATGCCACTTATTAAGGCATAGAATACACATACCATTTCAAATATTAGTTTGATTACAACTCAGATTTCAAACAGTAATTTTATTTATCGTGAAATGTTAACATTTTTCCATTCAATACTGCAGTGTTTGATGTAATGCATTCTGGGAAATGTATTCTGATATTTAAAAACATGAAGGGAATGATTAATTATTATAGACAACCCACAACTTGATCTCATAACATTTCCAGACCACTGTAATCTTATTTTTTTTTATTAGGAGAACGAGTTCAACCTTACGCTACATGGTATTGGTAACCATGCATGATGTCAAAATAAACATTTCTATGGAGATAAATAAGCCAATAGAATTTAATTGAATTAAATTCTACTTCCTTTAATTCAAATTCAAATTCTGCTTCCTGTGGTATGTGGCCAATTCAAATTCATTTCAAATGTTAGAATTGACCCCAACCCAGTCAAGTCGTTTGTTGCGCACGCCATTAATCAAACAATATAACTCGGGAACCTTGTTTCTATCCTGTATAAAGCTGCCTGTTGAAGTACAAATATTATTTGAATAATGATAGAAGTATGTATTGATGAGTTATTGTCAAATTTAACCTCTTGCTTGTTTGAAGCGCACGCTGTTTCCCTGTTGACTAGCCCTACATAGTATGCCGCGCATGGTGTCCTAGATGGCTACAATACGGAGGTATTGGCTAAAATGTTTAGGGGGGGTAGTTGTTTCCCAAAATCCTCTTACTGAACAGTATTTTCAGAAACAAGTACCACCCCCCTTAAAATGTTCGCAGAATATTTTCAGGGCTCCGCATTGTACCCACCTAGGACACGGATATGACACAAGCTAATGGGTGTGTATTCATATAAAATGGTTGTTTATGAGATGATGATATGTCAATGGTGGTAAATTATTGTAGAAATGTATTTTGAGCTATTATGTTGTAACGTTCCTAACGAAGGACGGTTCCTGGAAAGAGTAGGCCTACTTGCTCAGTTTGGCCTTTGCAGGTTGGGCAGGTAACAGGTGTCTAGAGTGGCACTATACCTGCATTATACACTACATGGCCAAAAGTATGTGGACAACCCTGGATTCGGCAATTTCAGCCACACCCACTGATGACAGGTGTATAAAATTGAGCACACAGCCATTCAATCTCCATAGACAAACATTGGCAGTAGAATGGCCGATACTGAAGAGCTCAGTGACTTTCAACGTGGCACCGTCATAGGATGCCAGCTTTCCAACAAGTCAGTTCGTCAAATTTCTGCCCTGCAAGAGCTGCCCCGGTCAACTGTAAGTGCTGTTATTGTGAAGTGGAGACATCTAGGAGCAACAATGGCTCAGCTGCGAAGTGGTAGGCCACACAAGCTGACAGAACGGGACCGCCGAGTACCCAATCTGGGTTTCGCGGATGCCGGAGAATGCTACCTGCCCGAATGCATAGTGCCAACTGTAAAGTTTGGTGGAGGAGGAATAATGGCCTGGGGCTGTTTTTCATGGTTCGGGCCCCTTAGTTCCAGTGAAGGGAAATCTTAACTCTACAACATACAATTACATTTTAGACGATTCTGTGCTTCCAACTTTGTGGCAACAGTTTGGGGAAGGCCCTTTCCTGTTTCAGCATGACAATGCACCTGTGCACAAAGCGAGGTCAATACAGAAATGGTTTGTCGAGATCGGTGTGGAAGAACTTGACTGGCCTGCACAGAGCCCTGACCTCAACCCCATCGAACACCTTTGGGATGAATTGGAACGCTGACTGCGAGCCAGCATCAGTACCCAACCTCACTAATGCTCTTGTGGCTGAATGGAAGCAAGTCTCTGCAGCAATGTTCCAACATCTAGTGGAAAGCCTTCCCAGAAGAGTGGAGGCTGTTATAGCAGCAAAGGGGGGGGACCAACTCCATATTAATGCCCAGGATTTTGGAATGAGATGTTCGACACTACTTTTGGCCATGTAGTGTAGTTGAATTCCTGAACAGTTTTCTATTGCTGAGAATATCTTTGATTCATCCAAGTATTTATGTCAGCTTAAAGTTTGTATACTGCACCTGTAAATATGGTGAATACAATCCTTTCACTGAGGCGAACCGTCAACATCCTGTCTGACTCCTAACTCTCCACTTCACCGCCTTCGGCTTATTGCTTCACAGGAGTCGTGGATGTAAGATAGCCAGGTTAGTGGTCCACAAACTGGGACAGGGATTCGAGAGCAGATTTAGCCATTGCCTAATAGCCTCTCTTACCAGGCTTCTAGTGGTAACTGTACTGTACACACGGGACAGCTGGAGACGAGACAGACTACCCATTACCTGACCTCCCATAATTTAACCTGACTTTAATTGACGGGAAGTCCTTTAGCCAACCAGGGAAAAAGCTTTAGCAGTTACAGTGTACAGCCACGGCACTAGCCACTTCTGCCAATTCATACTGTCCATGCACCTGGGATGTCAGGCTGTCTGGCTGTGGGAAGATTACCCTCTATCTGTCTGCAGTCTGAAGATTGTCTCCGGCTAATAACACACATATTCCATTCATCCTTTAAAGGTAGACTCAGGAAGATTACATTCACATACACAATGTGGTGTACAGACAACAAAACAGAACAACAACAGCAGCATAATTCAAATCTGCCAAAACTGCTGCTGGCTTATCCTAACGTGTTATGATTTAGTTGCATGTTTGACAAGTCATGTTGAGTTTTTATTGATCACCATGGCTACTCATTACTACCAAGTACAAGACAAAGTAACCTGAGTAATACAACAAGCTATATCCAGGTGAAGAAACTGTAGAACTCATGGTCCCCTAGAACATTCATGTGTTGTGTCTGGACCACAATCTACACATCTCCTGGGTATTGACCATCTAAGGCAAGGCGGGTGGAAGATTACTATGTGAGCAGGGAGAACGAATAAACAAAGAAATGAACTGGAGCGGTGAGGTTGTGTGGCTGACTGTGTGGCTTCAGGGACACTAAATCACCCTGATCTGTTAACTCATTCCTAGACTGCCTAAGCAGTAGTCTCTTGTGGCCAGCAATGGTTCTGAGATTACCTCAAAACAGTGTACACTGAAACCTCTTCTTGCACTCACATGAGTGATACGTGAAACAACAATGGATCCCGTAGTTATACTCAAATTGTTTTCATTTCCTGCTACTAAACAAAGAACCGTGTGTCAGGTAGCATTTGAAGTTTGAACGCACTAATATTTGGAGCAACAGATCACGTGAACAATTCTTATTGCTCAAGGCACTCAGAGTCTCTTACTAATTCTGAATCACCACAGTGTGTCATGAGAACTATTCAGTATGTGGTTCAACAGAGCAGCCACACGCTGCCATTGACGTGGTACTCTATGTGCGTCACTTTCAGTCACAGGGTGATTTCCTTTTTCCAATGAGTCTAAAGGGTTAGGTTTGTTTTATTCCCATTTCTTATAATGGCTTTGTTTTCTGGGAAATCAAGTTGGGTTAATATGACAGATATTTCTGTGTTCTGTTTATACAATGTTTGATGATAATGTCTGAAGCTATTCTCACTGTTAGCCAGTAACCATCCATGGTTTATCTTACCTGCTTCTCCTAATGCTGTGGCAATGCTGCAGAAAGTTGGAGCCTAGCAATGCCATATTTGGCACACACTTGTGTGGGAAAAAAGGAAGTACAAAATGTTAGAATTGGGAGCGTTTCGTGCCTGTTAGCAGCGCCACATTAGCGCAGGAATGAGTGAATAAGCTTTGGTTGACCTGGCTGTTAAACATTAGCTACGTCAGGAATGTGTTTCATGTCAGTCCTCCTCCTCCTCACACTACTCCCTTCTCGAAACCACCACTGGAACACCAAACAGCCTCCCTTTGTGCTGGTGTGTGTGCGCGCGCGTGTGTGTGTTCTGGGGGGGATGCACCGTCATCTTAATTTCCTTGTGTTTACTCTATGAGAGGTGACACGTGTCACAGCAGTCACTGTTGAGTGAGTGAGAGCTGGAAACAAAGGCTGGAACGTACAAGGCCTGGATGACATAGTAAGAGAGGAGTAAGCTACAGCTTATACAGATCTGGGACCAGACTATAACATAGTGAGAGAGGAGTAAGCTACAGCACATACAGATCTGGGACCAGACTTGGTGCTTGGTTTGGGGACCATTGCACTGGACGGTTGTGTTACAGTATGATGTGTGAGGCTGAGGAATGTTCCCAATCTCTCCTGGGTCATACAGGTCAGATACAGGACCAGTGGCTAATGGCTAATGGCTAGCTGTCGTGCAACGGACGGTGCCCACTGTGTGTTCCAGAGACATTTTTAAAGTATTGCAGGACTCCTGTGCTTTCCTGCCTCTCCATATTTGCCATCCGTTTTGATCTCCTCTCTCATATCCCAACGGACCGGATCAAATAACAGCATGAACAATACTTCACAGCCTCTGTATCCCAATATTTTTTAAGATGGATAGATATTACAGATAGATATATATTACAGATGGATATATATTACAGATGGATAGATATTATATATGACATTGTCATTTGTTTTGTCCCTGCCTAGTGGAGACACTCCGGACTCTACTAGCTCAGCCGACTGCTCAGCCGAATGCACCATTTGACGCACCTTGCCTGGCCTCCAGGACACCTACGACACCAGGTGTCGCAGGAAGGTCAAGAGGATCACCAGGGACCACCCGAGCCACGGCCTGTTCTCCCGCTTCCATCACTCAGACACAGGCAGTATAGGCAAAAACTGACAGTCTGGCCAATAGCTTCTACCCCCAGACCATCAGGCTGCTGAAAAGCCACCACTAGTCAGCTACAGTGGCTTGTGAAAGTATTCACCGCCCCCTTGGCATTTTACCTATTTTGTTGCCTTACAACCTGGAATTAAAATTGTTTTTTTGTGGGGGGATTGTATCATTTGATTTACACAACATGCCTACCACTTTGAAGATGCTAAATATTTTCTATTGTGAAACAAAAAAACAGAAAACTTGAGCGTGCACTATTCACCCTCCAAAGTCAATACTTTGTAGAGCCACCTTTTGCAGCAATTACAGCTGCAAGTCATATCTAGCCACTGGGATTTTTGCCCATTCTTCAAGGCAGAAATGCTCCAGCTCCTTCAAGTTGGATGGGTTTCACTGGTGTACAGCAATCTTTAAGTCACACCACAGATTCTCAATTGGATTGAGGTCTGTGCTTTGACTAGGCCATTCCAAGACATTTAAATGTTTCCCCTTAAACCGCTCTAGTTTTGCTTTAGCTGTATGCTTAGGGTCATCCTCCTGCTGGAAGGTGAACCTCCGTCCCAGTCTCAAATCTCTGGAAGACAAACAGGTTTCCCTCAAGAATTTGTATGTAGCGCCATCCATCATTCCTTCAATTCTGACCAGTTTCTCAGTCCCTGCCGATGAAAAACATCCCCACATCATGATGCTGTCACCACCATGCTTCACTGTGGGGATGGTGTTCTCGGGGTGATGAGAGGTGTTGGGTTTGCGCCAGACATAGCGTTTTCCTTGATGGCCAAAAAGCTACATTTTAGTCTCATCTGACCAGAGTACCTTCTTCCATATGTCTGGGGAGTCTCCCACATGCCTTTGGCGAACACCAAACGTGTTTGCTTATTTTTTTCTTTAAGCAAAGGCTTTTTTCTGTCCACTCTTCCGTAAAGCCCAGCTCTGTGGAGTGTATGGCTTAAAGTGTTCCTATGGACAGATACTCCAATCTCCGCTGTGGAGCTTTGCAGCTCCTTCAGGGTTATCTTTGGTCTCTTTGTTGCCTCTCTGATTAATGCCATCCTTGCCTGGTCCGTGAGTCTCTCTTGGCAGGTTTGTTGTGGTGCCATATTCTTTAAATTGTTTAATAATGGATGTAATGGTGCTCCGTAAGATGTTCAAAGTTTCAGATATTTTTATATAACCCAACCCTGATCTGTACTTCTCCACTTTGTCCCTGACCTGTTTGGAGAGCTCCTTGGTCTTCATGGTGCTGCTTGCTTGCTGGTGCCCCTTGCTTAGTGGTGTTGCAGACTCTGGGGCCTTTTAGAACAGGTGTATATATGCTGAGATCATGTGACAGATCATGTGACACTTAGATTGCACACAGGTGAACTTTATTGAACTAATTATGTGACTTCTGAAGGTAATTGGTTGCACCAGATCTTATGTAGGGGCTTCATGGCAAAGGGGGTGAATAAAAATGCACGCACCACTTTTTTTTAAATTCTTTGAAACAAGTTATTTTTTTCATTTCACTTCCACAATTTAGACTATTTTGTGTATGTCCATTACATGAAATCCAAATAAAAATCATTTTAAATTACAGGTTGGTTGTAATGCAACAAAATGGGAAAAACGCCAAGGGGAATGAATACTTTTGCAAGGCACTGTACTTTTCCCTATGCACTGGTAGAGTAAAGGTCTAGTCAGCCCTGGCCCAGACCGCAGCAGGAGCACCCACCCTACAAACACTCTGACTGAAGACAGACAACATCTGTTGCTTCTTTCTCTCTCTCTCTCTCTCTCTCTCTCTACTGCTCTTTCCTCTTCTGACTTCTCCCTCACACTCTTTCCCCCCCCCTCTCTCTCTCTCTCTCTCTACTTCTTCCTCTTCTGCCTGCTCTACCTCTTTCCCTCTCACCCTCTCTTTCTCTCTCTCCTGCTCTCTCCCTATCAACATGGAATCCCCACCCCCATAGAAAATATGGTTGATGTTTCTCTTGGCATGTTATGTTTGCCGCTGTGGCTGACTTCCTGTTTAGCAGGCAGTGGAGGGAAGAGTATTGCAGCAGGCCTGAATGAAAGGAAAGAGCAGCATGTAGAAACTGAAAAAGATTATGGCTTTTTGAAGTCGCTGGGAAGCGAGGTTAGACTTGTTTATTGTACGTGTAGCTGCATAGAACTAGTGACTGTCTGATGATGCTATTTGACTTTCTTATATACTTACAAAACTGTAAAATATCTCGGGGACAGAGTCTGTTTATTCAAAAATCGAATCAAATAAAATGTATTGGTCACATACACGTGGTTAGCAGATGTTATTGCGGGTGTAGCGAAATGCTTGTGCTTCTAGCTCCGACAGTGCAGTAATATCTAACAAGTAATATCTAACAGTTTCACAACATATACCCAAATACACATAAATCTAAGTAAGGAATGGATTGAGAATATATACATAAATATCGGGGCGGCATTGGACTAAGATACAGTGGCATAGTAAGCTTTATAGTATACAGTATACACATAAGAGATTGGTGATGCAGCATATAAACACGATTAAGTGACTAAGATACTGAAGAATAGTATAGCTGATGGGTTGCCCCAAGGTGGTGAAGGTAGGAAACAACACCTGATCCTCAACACTGGGGCTCCACAAGGGTGTGTGCTCAGTCCCCTCCTGTACTCCCTGTTCACCCATGACTGTGTAGAAACGTAAATGACTGTTACAGTAAGAGCTGATTGAGCAATAACCATTCTACACAATATAGCCATTTTGACACACATACAGTACTCTACCCCAGTGTTTCTCAACCCAAGTTTCCTCTCCTCCCTCAGGGCCAGTGCAGAGACACATATGTGGAGAAGCGCTATTGGAAGTACAACCTGAGTGACCCGTTCCTGGCTCTGCAGAGGGACAGTGAGGCCTTGGGGGTGCAGAGCCCTGGGGTCCACCAGGCTACAGCCTGCTCTAGCCCCCTGGCCGTGCTCAAGCAGATGGTCACCCACTGCAGGAGGATGAAGGAGAAGATGCTCGCCCAGCTAGCTGCAGCCGAGAGCAGGCACAGGAGGGTAGGGCTGGGGGTTGTGACTGGGGCTTAGATTCCAACCCCTCCACTTTTGATTAGATTAAAGATAAACTCAACTAGCTGGCAACCGAAGCATAACTAATCAGGAGGGGTTCTCTTCCACCAGGGAAGTTGTATTTAGTTGACAGATTATCCTGACCTGGGCTCTTGTAATTTCTGTGTATCTGTCTCCCCCCTGTGGTTGTATCAGGTCATTGCAGATCTGGAGGAGGAGAGGAGAAGGCATGCAGAGGACACTGCCGAGGGCGATGATGTCACTTGCATCCTGGAAAAAGAGAGGGAACGCCTCTTGCAACAGGTAGACTTAACATCAATATCTGAGTGATAACTGCTATAGGATTTAGTTTTTATAATTGAACCTATTGTACTCTATTCTGCCCGTAGCTGGAGTTTGAACGGGGCCAGGTGCGTCGTCTGGAAAAGGAACAGAAGAAGGTCCTGGAGCAGCTGGAGGAGGAGCGGGTGAAGCACAAGCAGCTCTCCTCTGCCCTGGCCAAGGAGTGCAAATGGGCCAGCCAGCGGGCCCTGGACGAGGGCCACCGCCTAGCTGAGGCAGGCCGTAGGCTGGAGAAGGAGCAGGTGAAGGTCCTGGCCCTGAGGGCCGAGCTGCAGGAGGAGAGGAGGAGGGCCCTGCAGATGGAGGCCAGGGTGGAGGAGCGGCTGGCTGAGTTTGACACGGAGAAGGAGCAGCTCCGCTCTCGCCTCAAGAGGGAGGAGGCCCAGTGCTGCCTGCTGCAGGAGCAGGTGGAGGCGCTGAGGAGAGAGCTGCAGGGAGAGAGGGAAGCTGAGGAGGAGGAAGAGAGGAGAGACTCTCCTGTGGACACCAGTGGAGGGTCACCACTACTACGACCACCACCACACTCCAGCCAGGCAGAGGGGGGTGAGGAGCCTAAAGTCAACGGGCACGACTGCTTCAAGGAGGACGCCCTTCCAGACAGACTGGGCCTGGACAACTGGAGTGAGAGCAGCAGTTCTGTCCTGATGTCCCCTGCCCTCCTGAACCAGAGCCTGTCCCCTTGCAGCACGGGTTCCTCCTCCCTCACCTCCTCCCCCTGCTCCTCTCCTCAGCTGGCCAAACGGCTAGCCCTAGCCACCAGCCCCAGCTACCAGTCCTCCTACCAGGCAGGCATCAACCAGCGCTTCCACGCTGCTCGCCACAAGTTCCAGGGCAACACTGATCCAGAGCAACAGCAGGATGGAAGTGGGGATGGCAGCCTGACCCACTCCCCCAGAGACCTGTCCCCGTCCCCTGAGCCTGTCTCCGTCCTCGTCCCCAGCCCGGCCAAGCAGCTGGCCCGCAGCACCGTCACCCAGGTCCTGTCCCGCTTCACAGTCCAGCAGGGGGCCAAACCTCTGCCACCTAACAGCTCTCCCTTCGGCACTGACTACCGTAACCTGGCCCTGACCCCCTCCTCCCCTGTCATCCCCAGGGCCTCTGGTGCTGCTTTGCCCCTGGGGGTCCGCTCCCCTACCATCCACCGAGCAGACAGGGGCAACCCGCCCCCCATCCCCCCTAAGAAGCCTGGCCTGGCCCAGTCTCCAGCGCCAACCATCCCTGGTACCAGAGCCAGCCACTTCCCTGAACTGTCAGGAAGCTGTGGTCTCACCAGCAGCCAAGAGAATGTTAAAGAGCTGGACATGGTGGTTTCCTCCATCAGCTAGCCTAGCCTGCTACTGAGTACTACTAGTGCTGTGTTCATTTCAACTGCTGAGGCACGCTCCAAAACACTGTCAAGTTTTTATTTTTATTAGATTTTTTTACATGCATTCTGCTTCATTCTTCTGATAGCACTATAGATGCATTTGTATTTATAAAGTTTTGGTTTACTGAGTTGTTCATAATAATAGAAGAAGAAGAAGAAGAAGCAGAAGAAGCAGAAGAAGAAGAAGAAGCAGAAGAAGAAGAAGAAGCAGAAGAAGAAGAAGAAGCAGAAGAAGAAGAAGAAGAAGAAGAAGAAGAAGAAGAAGAAGAAGAAGAAGAAGAAGAAGAAGAAGAAGAAGAAGAAGAAGAAGAAGAAGAAGAAGAAGAAGAAGAAGAAGAAGAATGTGCCAACGTGCAGGTCAGTTGCTGGGTACTTTGCAACAGTTTGCTAAGAAGAGCATGTAATGTCATGGGACAATCAAATGTCTCTCTCTGCACTACTTATAATACAGCTTCTGAAATAAGCATATCTCTAAATCAAGATTTGTATTTAACCTACTGTGTTGTTCTGGAAATACTGAACAGAACAACACACAATAATACTGAAACAAGGCTGCTTACAAACACACTATTATAATGATTTTATTTCCTAAAATGGCACATGATTTTAAATTCCATATTTTCAAGGCTTAATAAGTTGGCAGTATTATGTGTATATGCAGTCTGGTCAAACATTTAGAATGTATATTAGCACAATATATATATATATTTTTACACCTTCATATTGGTTTGTTATATAGCTACTATACTGCACATATAAATATTTAATTTGGTTTTTATACGGTACATTAAATATTGCCTTAGTATATCACTTGGCTATCAGGACTAGTAATCAGCGCTGCTCCCCGGGGAGAATCTCAATTGCTTAATCCTCGCGTCCTCTCTTCTTGCCTCCTTCTCAAAACCCATTGGAGGCGAAGGTCAGAGCTTTGAGAAGGACGCGAGGAGTATGCAAATGAGATTTTATCACCTTGTTTAGTAAGACAATCAAGTTTTATAGGTATAGTATTATAGCTTGTATTATTTACCCCATAGCTGTTTTGGCAATGATGAGGGGGTAGTTGTGTATCGTAATATATTTTATTATTATCACGTAATGATTTAATTTGTTGTTCTCCCAAAATCATATTTCAGAGTAGTCAGATTATTATGCATTGTATTGCATTGCAAAACCTTTTATACTTCCGTGCATATATGATTTAATGTTTATTTGTTTCGTTTTTTTGATAGCTTGCTAATCATATGATTTGTTACAGCCTTATCCATGATGTATATAAAAGGACTACACGCACTTCATCCGCCTCACTGCATCTATTCATACATGTGTATCTATTGATCAATTACTGTGATCCGGTAGTTTTCAATACACGTTTAAAAATCAACCATGCTTTTCTGTTTTTACTATTGCTTTCTTCTGGTCTATGCTTTGAATCCCGTTGCTTGTGGATCTTTCCACCAGATGTCACTGTCTCATTATATAGCAGTCGAGGGCACTCTTGACACTGTAAAATTCACTGTGTACACACACCCCGGGCTACATATACAATGAAAGGAGCTCTCTCTATTCACAGCTCTGGATGAAGTGGTAAAGTCGTAATTACCACACCACACACACTTCTCACTTCCCATGAAAAAGTTACTCCTGTTAAGTAATGAATCAATAGGATCAAACACATAACTCTTCCACTTTGATACATGCTTTAAAAAAATAAATACCTTTCGAAAGACACATTTCCTTTTTTGCTTTTCATTCATACTCAGCATTATATTTTAAGCTAATGCAACTTACATTCTGGCATTAGTTCTATATAATAACATGAAACAGTAACATGCACATGAAGAAGTTTAATATTATGGTATTCAAGGTCACACTTGACCCACCGAGGAACTGATCCAAATTCCATTCTCTATGCGTTGGTCATGACCTGCTGTGTGTGTGTGTGTGTGTGTGTGTGTGTGTGTGTGTGTGTGTGTGTGTGTGTGTGTGTGTGTGTGAGTGTGTGTTGTGTGTGTGAGTGTGTGTTGTGTGTGTGTGTGAGTGTTGTGTGTGTGTGTGAGTGTTGTGTGTGTGTGTGAGTGTTGTGTGTGTGTGTGAGTGTTGTGTGTGTGTGTGTGTGTGTGTGTGTGTGTGTGTGTGTGTGTGTGTGTGTGTGTGTGTGTGTGTGTGTGAGTGTGTGTGTGTGTGTGTGTGTGAGTGTGGTCTGGGATATGTGGGCCGCTGGGGCTTGGAGAGGAAACCTCAACTCCTACCCAGTCACTTCAGCACAGCAAGCAGCGGCTGATAAGGAATGTGGAGTTAGGAAATTGTTGCATAAAATCGCATGTGAAATCATGTTCGTTACTCTGCACCCCTGGTACTGTTTCTGCAACTCAAAGCCTGCATGTGGTATTCTTGTGGTGTGTGTACATCTGTCGGGTGTTGATTCAATCTGGAGAAGCGCGAAGGCAGCCCCCACTACAATTGCAATTCGAATACTGCGCCAATTTTTGTTCGATCATTTTCAACTCGCTTCATTCAGTCTGTGGTACAAAATGTAGAACAGTACAGTATATTTATGCAATTGCCAAAGTCAGTCCATTAAACTCAGCACTCTGTTGCTCATATTTAACATGTCTCCTACATGGCCCAACATGTGACTTACATTGGCCCTGTATCTAAAGCCAAAGCCAGATCATTTCAGAGTGACCGTACGTTATGGAGTGTAGAGCAGATCAGCACACGCTGACCGACCGACGGGCCGGCCGGCAGATAGGTGGTCGCTCGTCTCCTCTCTTGCCTGCCTACATAGGAACAGAGCGAGTCACCTCCCCTGCTCAACTCATCTCATTAACATTCCTTTGTAACACAGACATGTCTGGCCTCCAGGAAAGCTCTCTCAGTAAACACAGTCCCTGGATGATGAGCTGTGAGTGGCCACGTCCGAGCTGCTGTGACAGGCTAGGGCTTGGCCCTCACAGGGATCAGGCACGTCCTATTCGCCAGGCCCGGGCCGAGGGCATCTCGGGGGAGGCAGACTAAGCTCCCAAGTATGATGCCAGCCGTCATTTAACCTAGATACATTTTACTGTCCTCTAAGACCAGTCTGCTAATGCATAACTTTATCTTAGAAAAGAAATTGGTTCTTTGAGTAAAAAAAACAACATTACAGTTGTTGTCAGATATATTGGCACCCTTGTACTTTTCTTAAATAATTCCCTGTTTATTCTCAAATAAGCTGAAATGTACTATTTTCATAAAATAAAGACAAATGACATGGACAAAAGGATTGGCACCCTAGAGCTTGTAGTTGCTTGCACAGCCTTTGGCCAAGATAACGGCAGACAATGCTGCACCTTTCTACACTCTTAATTTTGCCCTCCACCAACTGCTGTTTTCAGATCTCGCCAGCATCAATTCATTTGTATATGTGTCCTGGGTGCTTTTTGATATGTGTTTGGGGTCGTTGTCCTGCTGGAAGACCGACAACCTTCATGGAGACCCAATTTTTGGACACTGGGTTGAACATTGCACTCCAAAACACTTCGATAATCTTCTGATTTCATGATGCCTTGCACATGTTCAAGGCCCCCAGTACCAGAGGCAGAAAAGCAACCCCACAGCATTATAAAAACCTCCCCCATCTCTGATTGTAGGGACAGTGTTCTTTTCATTGAATGCTTCATTGATACCTGGTAAGTATGTCGGTCAAGGTATGAACGAGATTGGTGCCTGAGAGGTCAAGGTGAACACATTAGCTGTCTTGAATTACAAATAGAATTTACAACCCCTCGCAGATCTCCAACCACAGACCAAAAATATGCAGAGTGACTGTTCGCACTGTAAGAGAAGATATATGAACAGGCCAAAGGAAGTCACACGCGGTGGTGGCTGGCTCAACCATGTCGTCATCTAGGCCAGGCCAGACATCTGATGGGGCCGGCGGGCACAGGCACAGTCTCTCCCCTTCCCCATGTCCCCGTCCCCCTGTCCAAAATTAGCCTGGACCATGAGCCAGGCCCAGAATAGGAGACGGGTGGCATGGTGGCACGGTGCTAAGCCCTCCAGGTCCACAGCTGGAGCGCTCTAGACAGGGGGCCCGTGGGGGCCTGCTGGCCCATCACCTGCTTCCTGTAAAGCAATTTGTTATAGAGTTGTCACTGTAAAATCTACAGCCTGTCCTGGAGGAAAAGAAAGACAGGGTCACATGAAATGAGGATACTGCAGCCTCAGTCTGGCTGTGATGTAACCAAAGGAAGGACACACACTTTGGACTTTGCATGTAGCTGTGGGTACAATATGTGTGTCTTTGTATGTACAGTGAGGCACATATGCTCTGTGTTTCCGAATAAAAAAGATGTGCGAGTACAACCAAGATGTATCATGTCATATAATTAGGCAAACAATCATTTCATGAGGTTTCTGAATCACCCCGCCCCCTCGCTCCCAGAAGAGACACACACATACCAGCACCACCTCCACTGTCTGTGTGCTGGTATTTCTAGGCAGCTGCTCTATTGTTTTTGACCTTTACTTATGACTAATGCTCCTGGATTTGTACTGATTAATATGGACCCTACACACTCACACATGCTCCCATTGTCCAGCGACCTCTTCCCATCCAAGGCACACAGCACCTAGCAACTACAACTGATTTGCAGTAAGTACAAGGGCAGGAGTGTCCTTGAACATAGCTCTTTATTTCCGCATTAACCAGCTGCTGAACACTATCTGCCCAGTCATGTCTGTAGTGAGGGCAGGATACCATACACTTCCATTGAGATGAAGAGATACTGTGAACATGAACCCTGATGTTGAGTATTGAGTCGACCACTGGGTGTTTTGTCTGACAGGTAAGTGGTCATAAGTCAGGAGAAGTGGATGGATCTGACCTCAAGGTCAGGGTGAGTTATGCAAGACCAGACCTCTCAGAGTTGATGAGGCAGGCCGGCAGCGACACAGCTTCTACTCTTCTTCTATGTGCAGACCCAGGACATAACTTTACCTGGACTTAAGGTCAACTTTACTTGGCCTTAAGGTCAACTTTACCTGGCCTTAAGGTAAACTTCTCTTGTTTTTCCCCCTAATCTATCGCCTACCATCAAACAACAACAGCTCTTCAAATATAGACACCTCTACAAGGATGTTTGTCAAGGGTAATCAAGATTGCCGTGCTACAACGGAAAATATTTACTATATCATTAAAAAAATATATATATTTAAGTAGGCAAGCCAGTTAAGAACAAATTCTTATTTACAATGATGGCCTACACTGGCCAAACCTGGACGACGCTGAGTCCTATGGGACTCCCTAACACGGTTGGTTGTGATACAGTCTGGATTTCAACCAGGTTGTCTGTAGTGACGCCTCTAGCACTGAGATGCAGTGTCTTAGACGACGGCACAACTTGGGAGCCCCAAGTGATATGCTAGTCCATAAGATATTTGTTCTAAATTATATGGTTATAGTTGAGGATAATGTAAGTGTAAGGGATATAGCGTTTAAAATAAGATATTTGAAAGACCTTGTACTTCCGTCCTTTGTAGTATGGCCAAATACTGACAATAATTAATTCTCAAAGGCATCCAGCTGAGATCCAATAGCAGGCCAGGCCAAGCATGTGCTGAAACATTCAACCAACCTCTGGGACAGATTATGAGGTCTTTCAGTCTATCTCTATGGAGATACCAAGTTCCTGGTTAATGATGTGTCAAAGCATGAAAGCTTGACCTCTCATAGTTGAAGGTGCCGCAAGCAAAACTTTCTCCAGGGCTTTGCTGCGCTGACACAATGAAACTCCAGACATATCTGTTTTACTCCCACATCATAGCTTACAATGCCATGTACAAAAAGTTACATCTAGATAGGGCAAGTTGACGTCATATCAAGAACATCAGTAGATGTGATTCATGGAAGTTATCCACCTCATTGGAAAGCTCACAGTCACCCTTTTCCCATGTATAAGATCTTACAATACATTGTCGGTAATGTTCTGTTTATTCTCTCATTTCTGTTTAATTGTTCATTTCACAGACAAATCTGATAGGCTTAAGAAGTGTGCCGATGTGCAATGTCATCTCCTAAAATAAACTACAGATTGTGTGGTCCCAGCTGTGTGGTCCTCATAGTAAACCATCATTTGCATGTCAGCAGTGAAATATATTCAACTTTTGGTACTGTTTCTTACATTCCCATGGATTTAGATCATGTACATTGATGTATTAGGCTGTGTTTCATAAGGGAAATGTTTCATGAGGGAAATGTTTCATGAGGGAAATTAAGGGTAATTGGATGAAAAGGACACCAAGACCAAAAAACATGAAACTAGAATATCACCACTGTCATCCATAACATGAAACTAGAATATCACCACTGTCATCCATAACATGAAACTAGAATATCACCACTGTCATCCATAACATGAAACTAGAATATTACCACTGTCATCCATAACATGAAACTAGAATATCACCACTGTCATCCATAACATGAAACTAGAATATAACCACTGTCACCCATAACATGAAACTAGAATATCACCACTGTCATCCATAACATGGAACTAGAATATCACCACTGTCATCCATAACATGAAACTAGAATATTACCACTGTCATCCATAACATGAAACTAGAATATCACCACTGTCATCTATAACATGAAACTAGAATATCACCACTGTCACCCATAACATGAAACTAGAATATCACCACTGTCACCCATAACATGAAACTAGAATATAACCACTGTCACCCATAACATGAAACTAGAATATCACCACTGTCATCCATAACATGGAACTAGAATATCACCACTGTCATCCATAACAGGTAACTAGAATATCACCACTGTCATTCATAACATGGAACTAGAATATCACCACTGTCATCCATAACATGGAACTAGAATATCACCACTGTCATCCATAACATGGAACTAGAATATCACCACTGTCATCCATAACATGGAACTAGAATATCACCACTGTCATCCATAACATGAAACTAGAATATCACCACTGTCATCCATAACATGGAACTAGAATATCACCACTGTCATCCATAATTTCTTGAACGAATTTCTGCCGTTTTAATTTGGTTGGAGCCACCATACTGTATATTTTTTATTATTCATTAACGGTTATAGTTCGTGTAAAGGGACAAAGGAGAAAATTGCTGCCTATTCGCATAAAAAAAATGGTTAGATTACTTAATTATTTTAGTTCCACATTACTCGGTTAACTTTTTAAAAAAGTAATTGAGAGGGAAAACGTATTTGGTTAATTTTACTCATAGTGCACATCGATACGGTTTGTCATCCATCAATGAGGCTGTCAAAATCTTTCCAACATCACCAATATTTAAACGGCTATGTAGTCTAGATAACTTTTACTTGCCGACATCTAAATATACCGAAGTCCCTCACCTCACCGCGCACATACCGGTGTTTGTAATCGTCTAACCAAAGGGGGGGCATGGACAGCTGACATGCTGGTGCAGTGTTTTTTCCTGCGGCGCATCTTCAGTCCGGACTGAGAAGAGGAGCACGGCTTAGCTATCTGTCTCATCCTCGGACAGATGAGTGACTGACTTTACCTCCCAGGGACAAGAAATGGTTTCAGTGTCATCATTTTCAGCGTCTAGGATACCTGTGTTTGGGTTGGCAACTTTTTCAGCTTCACCTGCTACTCACGTCGAATTTCCAACAAATAGCCCAGGCTACAAAAGCACACGCAAAAGCAGAGGAAAGAGTTATTGTTTGCAACAGAACATCTGTTTGGACATTTGGGACAGTTTCTGCGAAGATGGGTCTTAATTCGATGTATTTTTCCTAGACCGACTTTTGATAAGCACTGACTCGAATAAATAACAGATAAACACTTGGGAGGCATATGTTCAAGGCGTCAATGAACTGGCAATACATCGAATTAGCCTTTTGAAACTGGATCGAAAGAATATCTAAAGAAGTTGAAACAGACAGGTTTCCCCCAATGATGATCACCAAACCATCGCCAAGGACTTGTATTGTTTACTATATATTATATGCCTTCTGTACATGAAATTAGAAATGTTTTGTTTCTTCAAACCCCGAGGATATTCCAGGACCAGGACGGGGTCCCGAAATGGGATAATATCCCGACACCCCTCCAACTCCACCTCAAGGATATACTGTACTTTTATTCTGCTGCTTCTCATCTTCACACCTAGAGTGGATTCTTCCTGGTGGTGAGTGGTTTCTTTCATGTGCACTTGGATGCTGCTGAAATAATAATAATAATATCATTTCTATCCAAGATTACATCTATAATTTAAGTAATTGATATCCAAGATTAGATCAGATTTTCCATTGGTTTTGGATGACCATGTATTTAGTTAGCTAGACCTTGCAAAAGTTAGGCCTATTTATGTTGACTATTTAGGGGTCAGAAATATCAGTTAGGAGAAATCATATGGCCTAATGCATATATGCTACAATGGATGGAATAAATATACAGTTATAAACCGGGTGGTTTGAGCCCTGAACGCTGATTACCACGTGTATGACAAAACGTGTATTTTTACTCTTCTAATTACGTTGGTAACCAGTTTATAAAAGCAATAAGGCACCTTGGGGGTTTGTGGTATATGGCCAATATACCACGGCTAAGGGCTGTATCCAAGTACTCCACGTTGCTTAGTGCAATAATAATTGTTCCTTTTGTAAGAGTATATTCTAGGTAGCTTCATTTGCTTTTCACTTAAACCTGAGTTCATCTCTATATTTTTCCCCAGCCTGAGATTGCCAATTGTGTATTAAGATATTTGAATTCTCCTCGGAATGCAGGAGATGGGAAATAACTTACACTAAATGACGGGCTATATCAGTTATGTGGCTATTAGTTATTTGAACAGTTTAACTCAATAAACCCTTTGTAGTCAATACCTCCATCACACCTTAAGAGTCAGATCTATACCCTGCTGGTACTTGTGAAGAAATTGCTGCCAGACTCCAATTCCAACAGCCACAGGGGGGAATGCGTCTGGATTGGAGTTGTATAACATCAATAGTCTATAAAGTGAGATCAACCAACAGTAGTCTGGTGTTCATGAAGATTAATGGACTCGGGGACTTTCCACTATCAATCTTGCATATTAGAAGTGGCAGGTGCAGGCAGTGGTGCATGGAAACGTGTTCCTTGATGATTTATCTTGAGGGTGAGAACCCAGTGGCTCTTAGGCCACTCCAATCTTACTGCCCAAAACATGGTAAACCAGCTTTCAACTAGCGGTAAAATATAACATAAATAAAACCATATACATTAAATACAAATATTTTATTTTATGTAGACAACAGTGAGACATTTTATGAATGGATATTTTCATAAAATATCACTGTGGTATTGTTGAAAAAAAGCTTCACAGTCTCACAAACTATTATTATAAAAATAAGGCAGTGCAATTAAGCAGTGAAGTGAGGCAGAGCGGGGAGACATGGTAGCTCTCTCCAAGGGTCTACATATTTATATAATCATGATTTATATAGTCTGGGGGTTATTTCCATCATGATTGTGATTATTTAGATAAGCAGCAGTGTGTTTTCTGGTGTTCTGGACTGATTATCCTCTCTCCAAACTAAGTATGAGGCGTAGAGACAGTCAGGGTCTTTTGGCTCAGTTCTCTACTCTCTCTATGGAGAGAATAAACACTGTGAGCCTCTTCTCTGCTTTATTGCTCAGAATCAGGTAGCAGGGAAGGAAGGCAGATGTTGGGGGGGTAAAAAAGACAGGGACAGCCATAACAGGAGTGGAAACACTTTTCTGTTTCTGTCTCGGTAGCACGACATATAATGTAGCTGTGATTAAAGCCTGGCACTAATGATGTCCGGTCGTCGTAGGGAGAGGGAGAGGAGGGTGCCAGCTTATAGGAGACCATGTCACACTGTATGGCTGCTACACTGCACTTGGTGTTTCTGTTCTAGTCTCAGGGGTCACTCCTAGTTAACTGTGTGGCCTCTTTCCTATCTGCGAAAGGGCTTCTGAAGGTCACACATTTCATAACGCTGGCCTCTGATGGACCATTTATGGGATCTATAACTGTGTGGGATTGACAATGAAGCGGGACAGTTAATGTTAAATGCATACTTTGTAAGAATTCCTGTTGGTCAATCGCCAATTAAATGAATGATGAATACCCATTGATTCTCGAAGAATATAACTTGTCACACATCTTACTCGACCAAACTTTAAAATCTATACTATGTATACAAACGTATGTGGACATCCCTTCAAATTAGTGGATTCCTCTATTTCAGCCACAGCTGTTGCTGTCATGCAATCTCCATAGACAAACAATGGCAGTAGAATGACCTTATTGAAGGGCTCAGTGACTTTCAACGTGGAACAGTCATAGGATGCCACCTTTCCAAAAAGTCAGTTCATCAAATGTCTGCCCTGCTAGAGCTGCCCCTGGTCAACTGTAAGTGCTGTTATTGTGAAATGGAAACGTCTAGGAGCAACAACGGCTCAGCCGCGAAGTGGTAGGCCACACAAGCTCACAGAACTGGGATCACAGAGTGCCGTAGCGCATAGCGTGTAAAAATCATCTGTCCTCGGCAGTGGCAGTTCTAGCTTGTATGTCGCCCTGGGCGAAAAAAAAGAATGTGCCGGCGCCCTGTGCCGCCCTCGGCAAGATGCCGCCCCCCATGTCGCCTTTACCTAAATCTGCCACTGGTCCTTGGTTGCAACACTCACTACAGAGTTCCAAAGTGCCTCTGGAAGCAACGCCAGCACAAAAACTGTTTGTCGGGAGCTTCATGAAATGGGTTTCCATGGACGAGCAGCCGCACACAAGCCTAAGATCACCATGCGTAATGCCAAGCGTCGGCTGGAGTGGTGTAAAGCTCTCCGCCATTGGACTCTAGAGCAGTGGAAACACGTTCTCTGGAGTGATGAATGATCTGGCAGTCCGACGGACGAATCTGGGTTTGGTGGATGCCAGGAGAACGCTACCTGTCCCAATGCATAGTGCAAATGAATAATGGTCTGAGGCTGTTTTTCATGGTTCGGTCCCTTAGTTCCAGTGAAGACAAATCTAAATGCTACAGCATACAATGACATTCTAGACAATTCTGTGCTTCCATCTTTGTGGCAACAGTTTGGGGAATGCCCTTTTCTGTTTCAGCATGACAATGCCCCCATGCACAAAGCGAGGTCCATACAGAAATGCTTTGTCGAGATCGGTGTGGAAGAAATTGACTGGCCTGCACAGAGCCCTGACCTCAACCCCATCGAACACCTTTGGGATGAATTGGAACACCGACTGCGAGCCAGGCCTAATCGCCCAACATCAGTGCCCGACCTCACTAATGCTCTTGTGGCTGAATGGAAACTGCAGCAATGTTCCAACCTCTAGAGGAAAGCAGGTGTCCACATACTTTTGGTCATGTAGTGTGTCTTGTCAATAAAAAAAAGAACTAGTTAAAGAACATCTGTTTTTGCACAACAATAGTCCCTGGCAGTTTTACTGGCCTACCACTAACAGCGCACCTGTCTATCTGATCTGCAGGTACATTGGAGCCCTGGGTGCACGGGTGATCTGTGACAACATTCCAGGCCTGGTGAACAAGCAGCGCCAGCTGTGCCAGCGCCACCCGGATCTCATGCAGTCTATTGGGGAGGGTGCCAAGGAGTGGATCCGCGAGTGCCAGCACCAGTTCCGTCACCATCGCTGGAATTGCAGCACTTTGGACCGAGACCACACTGTCTTCGGCAGAGTCATGCTGCACAGTAAGTCAGTGTGTGTGTGTTTCTGTGTTTATCTCTGTGTGTGTGTGTGTGTGTGTGTTCAGTATTCCATCACGGGCATCTTGGATGTAAGATTCATTCCATGAATCTGATTCGACGCACACAAGTGTTCAAGTTGGTGGTTTGTGGCAATTACAGGTCTCAGCTCAACACTTAAAACAACTGTTCACTTCCAGACAGGTTCCCTTTATTTTCCCTTCTCCAATAAGGTAACAGAAGAACGTACTAGTTGTCAATGCCGGTTGTACAGTTACCCAGAGAGAACGTGTGCAAGTAAATGTATCTAGTTTCACCTCCAGGAATGAGGAGGGTTGGAGAAAGTGGATATTCTCCGAAAACAAGTAGCAGATAGAGTGATCCGCAAGGGTGATGTCTAAACAGTAATAGGAGATGTAAATATTTGGGTAGATGTTTCTGGCAGGCAGACAAAGCCACACTCCCTGACATATTGCCTGTGTTCTGGTTCATTGCGTGAGGAGGAATGAAAACTAGAGGTGGGTGGGAAAAGCAGACCAAATAACCCTGAATTTGCTCTCCTCTCAAATGAAAACATACCTAGTGACTGAGAAAGCTCCCATCTGTGCAGATTAAAGGAGAGACGCGTTAAATCTGATGCTAGCGTCCATGTTTCTTTGTTCTAGCCATCCGCCATAGGCTTGCTGTACATGGACTGATTGTACATGAGCATTGTACAGAGACAACCATGCCTATTTGATTCAGATCAGTTTGCGCTCCATATTCCATTCTATATAAATGTAAACAGTGTCTGCGTTCCAAGTTCCAAGGAGCGTAGACACGGTTTGAATTCAGATAGCATGGGATAAGGCGCACACAAACAGATTTGAATCAAATATAGGCATGTTTGTTTCTGTGAAATGTCGATGGACTATGCAGGTCCAAAGCTTTCAGTTGGGCATATGTTAGTGTTCATATCATGAAATCTGCTCTAGACTGATGTACCGTAACTACTGTGTAACCACATGGTTACTACAACAAAACAAACTTTGCTGGTATAGTGTAACCGCCTGACTTTGTTTAGGTATAAAACCAACCTCCAGCCACGTGTTTGAAGAGTATATTGTTACAAACAATATGTCTAAAAATAAGTTTTGAGTTAATAATATTCATATTTTTTTATGTTGAGTAATGTGTATTTCAGTATCTAGTCCATTTTTGAGAGAATACTACAAGAGGTATAATGATATCACCATGCTGTCTGTATCAAGTACGGTTCAAAGGTCATAGGGTCTTACAGGAGGCATGTATAGGTCTAAAAAGGGTATAAAATGGCCAATTTCATCATGATTTTCTCCACAATTCTTTTTTTATACTAAGGTTAAAAGGATGTTAAACACCGTTCCTCCCAATGAAGTTCCAATGTAAGAATTGTTGAACAATCTGAGATACCAAAAATATTTTCAGCTGGCGTGAAATCGCCCAATAACATCTTCTTACACATAAACTCCTCCATCATGTCACCCCAGGTAGCCGGGAGGCAGCGTTTGTGTACGCCATCTCCTCGGCGGGTGTGGTCTATGCAATTACCAGGGCCTGTAGCCAGGGGGAGCTCAAGATCTGCAGCTGTGACGCCCACAAGCGAGGCCGAGCTAGAGACGACAGGGGCGACTTTGACTGGGGCGGCTGCAGCGACAATATCAACTATGGCATCAAGTTCGCCAAGGCCTTCGTCGATGCCAGGGAGAGGATGGTGAAAGATGCTCGGGCGATGATGAATCTACACAACAACCGCTGTGGGCGAATGGTGAGCAATGGCTCCGGGGTTAAGGTGGCGCTTTGGTTTTTTGATAAACACAGGAAACTGGCTGACAGGCCTTTAAACTAGCACTAGCGCATGCTTTAACTACAGTGTAACAAACATTGCTAATACAATTCAAGCCACTCTGTTGAACAGAATTTTTATAAAAACTCTAGACATGAATAGTGAGTGTACTAGGTTGGCCACAGGTGAGGCTTTGTCCCAACTTCCAATGAAATTGTCTAACCTTCCCGATTTCAGGCAGTGAAGCGCTTTATGAAACTGGAGTGCAAGTGTCATGGCGTCAGCGGCTCCTGCGCCCTCAGAACCTGCTGGCTGGCCATGTCGGACTTCCGGAGGACCGGGGACTACCTCCGGAAAAAGTACAACACGGCCATCGAGGTGACCATGAACCAGGATGGCACAGGGTTCATGGTGGCGGACAAGGACTTCAAGGGAACCACCAAGAACGAGCTGGTATATGTAGAAAACTCCCCTGACTACTGCCTCATGGACAGAGCAGCAGGTGGGTCAACCCATGCAATTATAGGTGTTAGGTAGGGCCAGGAGTTTTTCCTCACCACATGTCCTGGCAAAGAAAAAAACAGAAGTTTTAGGAATGGCTAAGTGGAAATTATGTGAAGAGAAATCAAATTTCAGTATATGATTCAACATAGTATCACATTTAGTCATATATAGTAAGAAAACGTATGGGACGTTATTTATGTACTTGTCACCAAACTTGGGGAAAATATTGCCATCAGAAACCTAGTTGCTCTGAGTAAAGAGTATTACCCAGACGGTAGATATTACAGCTGCCTATGCATCAAATACAGCTGTGAGAATCCCAGACTCATCTGCCGAAGTCCTGCATACCTGCATAGCTTAGAGTTCAATTATTTGACCTTTAACTTCTCTCTAATTGCAACTGTTTTCTCAGCCTTGGTCATCTCTGTCTCTCACGCCCCTCATGTCCTACCACTTCAGCAGAGTCCATAGAGCTCGAGAACAGCCAACAGGCTCTGGTCATGACACTTTGGATGTATTGTGTTACTGGCATCATCCTCCTCTCTGTTAGGCCTATAGTTATAGGTAGACACCTAGTAAAGTGCTGGTAAGAGGAGCTAAACGACGCCCCTAGCCTTCTAAAAGGTCAAGCAATAATCTCTATTGAGTAGGAATTCACACCCTAAGGATACAACAGGGTCCTTTTTAAAGTCCTTCTGTGGTCACTATTAAGCTCCACTCCCAAATGCTCAAGGGGAATACACCACTCACACCCCTTCACTCCCGGGCTGGCTGGTCTGTCTTGTGCTCTCTCCACAGGCTCCCTGGGCACGGCAGGGAGAGTCTGCAACAAGTCTTCCAGAGGCACGGACGGCTGCGAGGTCATGTGTTGCGGACGGGGCTACGACACGATGCGCGTCAAGCGAGTCACCAAGTGCGAGTGTAAGTTCAAGTGGTGTTGCGCCGTGGAATGCAAGGACTGCGAAGACACAGTGGACGTTCACACCTGCAAGCCACACAAGAGACCTGATTGGTTGGACCTATCCTGACCCTGAGGCCTGGCCTTTCAAAGGATGTAGCAGTGGCCAACTGCATTGTGGGATATGTAGTCCCTACCCCCCGACTAATTTCTGACCTCCATTACCTCTGGTATGGTTCTCATTTGACAACCCCTTCTAAAGTGACATTCTAAAGAACTTTTCCCAAGGGGCCATATCCCAATTTGGTTTGGATGGTGCAGTACTGAATGGTACTGTTCTGTAGGAAGGCAGTCTAAGAGAGTGGTTGGGCCGGGAGAGGGGATAGTTCCTATTTATGTTTTTGTTTGATTGTGTTGATCTGGGGAATTACTATCGTGTGCTGCTTCCAAGGTGCTGAGGACACTTTTTTTTTTCTACAGAAATTAATTCACACATGATCTGTTGTCGAAATGCAGCACTGGATATTATACTGTGAGCACACCAGAGATTGAGTTAGGATTGTTGGGTGTTGTACGTGCTGTTGGTTTTTGCTTGGTTTAAGACTATTTTCTCTTTCTGAACCTGTGACCCCTTTGCTCAGTGTTTCATTGGTGTTACAATGGAAAGTGTCTCTTCTCCCTTCAGTGTGACAGGTAACCTAACAGTATGTGCTATCAATCTATTAATGTATGTGTTCCTAAATGTATACTGTATGATGGACGGTAGCTGTCATCTCTTGTTATTTTATCACTGGTTTCCAATTACTGAAGCTGCTAGCTGCTATATCGCCCAAGTTAGCATTCTCACTATGGGGCACTTTCATTCTGCATCCATATGCAACACTATAGTAATTTCACTCTCAGGGTTGTGTTGTAGGCTAAGTGGGGGGCTCCGACTGATCTGTGAGAAATGAAGTACTTTGTGAAACAAGGCCAAAATGCTGCACAATGTAGAGGTGAGAACCAGAATTTGACATTCAAATGAACATTCAGAAATGCACGTAGGCCCGTAGGACCAGTAGAACGTGGCCAATCGAGACCGAACAAATGGTCCAAAGATGACAACATGGAACCCAAAATTGATTAAAAGCAGTGAAGTCCATGTGATGATCATAACTACTTGTTAAAAAAAGTTTATAAAATGAATGAGATTTCACTTTATGTGAGGAAGAAAAAAAAAAAATCGACATTTTCTAACGTAAATGGTAATTGATATGATTTTAATGCAATGTTCTCAGAACGGTAGGGAGTCGTGGGCCAAGTTGTGCTGTAGTGTTAGTTGGAGTGTTATTGTCACCTTGGGAGGACCCTAAAATACCACCCTTGTTCTATATTCAACCTTGTTGATCCTTCACATCAGATCTCATCCATCCTCATGTCACTGGCCACGTGACACTGTCATTGTCACTGATACACAAGGTGATATTCACTGAATCTACTACTCACTGTGGTTAAGTCATATTTGCTTCCTTCCTTCCTCTAACGTCAGTGCCAGACTCGGCACTCAACAAATCCGCGGTGTAGGTCCTCCAATTACCACATTACTCTTCCCCAAGCCAAACATGGGAATTATTTATCTATTTCATAGTCTGTGTAAACCAGGGGATATTATGCAGACTGTTTTCTTTACACAGAGCATTATTGTAAAATGATTAGTCATATTAATCACTTTCGAAACAGCTTTTATTGGTCTCTAAATCTTTTTAAAGGGCAGTGCAACTCATATAGTATACAGTAAACAGAGAACGGGAAGTGCTTGCCTTGCTTACATCAGTCTTCTAAAATAACCAGCTTGTCACTGCCTGCTTTCTCCTTCCATCATTGTGATATCTAATGGGCATCTATTTAGTGACAGCATGATCACTCTAAAATTGTCTTGGGGGGGGGGGGGAAGTTGAGGATGGAAGACTTAAAGACTTAATGTTTTGCACTAAAGTGACACAATGAATATGTCATTTTGTTGTCTTTCAATTCAAAATAAATGAGTCGGTCATAGACAGGGGCGTAGCTGTGGACTCTGACAAGCTGGACAAACGTTTTTTTTTTAAATGCTAATTTCTAGTGACTTTTGAGAAAAAGATTTAGACAAATCTTTATCTTACAAATGGGCAAATTTACAAGGTTAAGGGGGGCCGTAATAAGTCTTAGGGTCATCGCCATTTATACTGTACTGAATACCAGTCCGACTGTTAATGTGGATATGTTCAATTAAATAAGCATTTTGTCATCTTTCTCTGCTATCGTATGATTCATTTACTAGTATTTTCTCACTTCCCCTACGTTAGGTTGTTACTACTGCTGCTCTACATACTGTATGGTTGGAAACGTAATGTCATATTTTCCACTTATAATACAGTTATTATACTGTAATAATAACCAGTTTAAAACGTGCCAGTTTAAAACTGAACAAAAATATAAACGCAACGTGTAAAGTGTTGGTGCCATGTTTCATGAGCTGTAATAAAATATCCCAGAAATGTTCCATACGCACAAAAAGCTTATTTCTCTCATATTTTGTGCACAAATTTGTTTACATCCCTGTTAGTGAGCATTTCTCCGTTGCCAAGACAGTCCATCCACCTGACTGGTGTGGCATATCAAGAAGCTGATTAAACAGCATGATCATTACACAGGTGCAGCTTGTGCTGGGGGCAATAAAAGGCCACAATAAAAAAGTTTTGAGGGAGCGTGCAATTGGCATGCTGACTGCAGGAATGTCCACCAGAGTTACTGCCAGAGAATTTAATGTTCAATTCTCTACCATAAGCCATCTCCAATGTCGTTTTAGAGAATTTGGCAGCATGTCCAACCGGTCTCACAACCGCAGACCAGGCCAGCCCAGGACCTCCACGTCGGGCTTCTTCACCTGCAGGATCGTCTGAGACTAGCCACCCGGACAGCTGATGAAACTGAGTAGTATTTCTGTCTGTTATAAAGCCCTTTGTGGGGAAAAACTCATTCTGATAGGCTGGGCCTGGCTCCCCAGTGGGTGGGCCTATGCGCTCCCATGCCCACCCATGGCTGCGACCCTGCCCAGTCATGTGATATCCATAGATTAGGACCTAATGAATTTACTTCAATTGACTGATTTCCTTATAAGAAATGTAATTCAGCAAAATCGTTGAAATTGTTGCATGCTGAGTTTATATTTATGTTCAGTATAATTTTAAAAAAGTAATGCATGAAAGGTCAAACTGAAATTATTATCCTTTTTTTTTTTTTTACCTTTATTTAACCAGGTAGGCCAGTTGAGAACAAGTTCTCATTTACAACTGTGACCTGGCCAAGACAAAGCAAAGCAGTGCGACAAAAACAACACAGAGTTACACATGGGATAAACAAACGTACAGTCAATAATACAGTACAATAGAAAATCTATGTACAGTGTGTGCAAATGTAGTACGATTAGGAAGGTAGGGCAATAAATAGGCCATAGTGGACGAAATAATTACAAATTAGCATTAACACTGGAATGATAGATGTGCAGATGATGATGTGCAAATAGAGAAACTGGAGTGCAAATGAGCAAAAATAATAAAATATGAGGATGAGGTATTAGGGTAGGCTATTTACAGATGGGCTGTATACAGGTGCAGTGAACGGAAAGCTGCTCTGACAGCTGACACTTAAAGTTATTGAGGGGGATGGTAGTCTCCAGCTTCAAAGATTTTTGCAATTCGTTCCAGTCATTGGCAGCAGAGAATTGGAAGGAATGGCGGCCAAAGGAGGTGTTGGCTTTGGAGATGATCAGTGAAATATACCTGCTGGAGCGCATGCTATGGGTGGGTGTTGCTATGGTGACCAGCGAGCTGAGATGAGGCAGGGAATTACCTAGCAAAGACTTGTAGATGAGCTGGAGCCAGTGGGTTTGGTGACAAATATATAGTGAGGGCCAGCCAACGAGAGCGTACAGGTCGCAGTGGTGGGTAGTATATGGGGCTTTGGTAACAAAACGGATGTTACCTGGATAGTAGCATGACAGAACTCTGCAGGTTATCTCTGCAGTAGATTGCAACTCCGTCTCATTTGGCAGTTCTAAGCCAGGATTCAGACACGGCTAGGACATCAGGGTTGGCGGAGTGTGCTAAAGCAGTGAATAAATCAAACTTAGGGAGGAGGCTTCTGATGTTAACATGCATGAAACCAAGGCTTTTACGGTTACAGAAGTCAACAATGACTTGCGAGAGTCAACAATGAGAGCGCCTGGGGAATAGGTGTAATACTGGGGGCTACAGGACCTGGGTTTACCTCAACATCACCAGAGTAACAGAGGAGGAGTAGGATAAGGGTACGGCTAAAGGCTTTAAGAACTGGTCATCTAGTGCGTTGGGTACAGAGAATAAAAGGAGCAGATTTCTGGGCACGATAGAATAGATTGATGGCATAATGTACAGACAGGGATATGGTAGGATGAGAATTCAGTGGAGGTAAACCTAGGCGTTGGGTAATGATGAGAGAGGTTGTATCTCTGGAGACACCAGTTAAGCCAGGTGAGGTCTCTGTGTGTGTGGGGGGGGGGGGTGGGACAAAGAAGCTATCTGAGGCATGTTGAGCTGGACTGGGGGCTCTAAAGTGGAATAGAACGATAAGGAAAATCAGCAACAGACAAGGCATATTGAAATAAGGGAGGCATAAAACAATCACAGTTAATCAAGAGAACTAAGACAACAACAAGTAAATGGTGATGAATAGACTGAGAAAATGTTGAAAAAGTTGTGCCACACACAGGACCTGAGTTCGAATTTGAGGCTTAACAGATGAACAGAATGAGGTACTGTGTAAGGGAACAGTCCAGCAGTCAACAGCTATGTAGCCGAGTGATCATAAAGTCCGATGAGCAGCAAAGACGTGAGCCAGGGAGCAGTTCAGTGGACGCTGGACTAGGCTAGCGGGAGGCAAGGCGTTTGGAATGCTAGCAGGCCGGGGCTTGCAGATGGATCTTCGGTGACATCGCAGGGGAAAAGCCTGTTGAGACCATGTCGGACGATTACGCTGACAAAGGTACTGTAGCCCTGGAAATTAGCTAGTACACGCCAGCTAGCCTGGAGATGGGCATGGCTCGGGGCTAGCTCAAGGCTAACTGGTGCAATCTTTTGGACAGTAGTGTTAGTCAAACAACAGCAGCCACTCGGTTGCAGCTAGCTAGCTGCGATGATCCGGTGAAGTGGAAGGGAACGTAATCCGATATGCGCAGGGTTGGTAGCGCGCTGTGCAGACTGGCCGATATTGTCCGAACTCAAGCTGTCTGATGCAGGCAGAGCAGTGGTGAGGACCGCTAGCAATGGCTAGCAATGGCTAGTAGCTAGTTAGCAAGCTAGCTAGCAGGCTAGCTTCTGTCAGAGGTTCAGTTAAATGATAAATAAATAAAATAGTAGATCAATTCCATGTTGGGTGAGGCGGGTTGCAGGAAAAGTATATGAGGAATCAGAAAAATATACGGAAAGACAAACTAATTACAGACTATTTACACGGGACATGAGACAGGACAAAAAAAACACGTCCGCACTGTTTTTTGTTTTGATTTTTGTTTTATTTAATTTCACCTTTATTTAACCAGGTAGGCCAGTTCAGAACAAGTTCTCATTTACAAATGCGACCTGGCCAAGACAAAGCAAAGCAGTGCGACAAAAAAACAACACAGAGTTACACATGAGAATAGACAGACGTACAGTCAATAACACAATAGAGAATCTATATACAGTGTGCAAATGTAGTGCAAAATGCTAGGAAGGTAGGACAATAAATAGGCCATAGTGGCGAGATGATTTACAAATTAGAATTAACATGGGGATGAGGTAGTAGGGTGGGCTATTTACAGAAGGGCTATATACAGGTGCAGTGATTGATAAGCAGCTCTGACAGCTGATGCTTAAAGTTAGTGAGGGAGATAGGAACCTCTAGCTTCAAGGATTTTTGCAGTTCGTTCCAGTTATTGGCAGCAGAGAACTGGAAGGAATGGCGGCCAAAGGAGGTATTGGCTTTGGGGGTGACCAGTGAAATATACCTGCTGGAGGCCATGCTACGGGTGGGTGTTGCTATGGTGACCAGCGAGCTGAGATAAGGTGGGGATTTACCTAGTAAGGACTTGTAAATGACCTGGAGCCAGTGGGCTTGGAGACGAATATGTAGTGAGGGCCAGCCAACGAGAGAATACAGGTCGCAGTGGTGGGTGGTATATGGGGCTTTGGTAACAAAATGGATGGCACTGTGATAGATTACATCCAATTTGCTGAGTAGAGTGTTGGAGGCTATTTTGTAAATGACATCACCGAAGTCAAGGATCGGTAGGATAGTTAGTTTTACAAGGGCATGTTTGGCAGCATGAGTGAAGGAGGCTTTGTTGCGAAATAGGTAGCCGATTCTAGATTTAATTTGGAGATTTGCATTGGAGATGGTTAATGTGAGTCTGGAAGTTGAGTTTACAGTCTAACCAGACGCCTAGGTATTTGTAGGTGTCCACGTATTCTAAGTCAGACCCATCGAGAGTAGTGATGATAGTCCGGTGGGCGGGTGCGGGCAGCGTTCGATTGAAAAGCATGCATTTAGTTTTACTAGCATTTAAGAGCAGTTGGAGGCCACTGAAGGAGTGGTGTATGGCATTGAAGCTTGTTTGAAGGTTAGTTAACACAGTGTCCAAAGAGGGGCCAGATGTATACAGAATGGTGTCGTCTGCGTAGAGATGGATCAGAGAGTCACCAGCAGCGAGAGCAACATCGTTGATATATATAGAGAATAGGGTTGGCCCAAGAATTGAACCCTGTGCCACCCCCATAGAGACTGCCAGAGGACCGGACAACAGGCCCTCCGATTTGACACATTGAACTCTGTCTGAGAAGTAGTTGAAGAACCAGGCAAGGCAGTCACTTGAGAAACCAAGGCTGTTGAGTCTGCCAATAAGAATGCGGTGATTGACAGAGTCGAAAGTCTTGGCCAGGTCGATGAAGACTGCTGCACAGTACTGTCTTCTATCGATGGCAGTTCTGATATCATTTACTACCTTGAGCGTAGCTGAGGTGCACCCATGACCAGCTCGGAAACCAGATTGCATAGCAGAGAAGGTACGGTGGGATTCGAAGTGGTCATTGATCTGTTTATTAACTTGTGTGTCTCCCCCTTTGAAGAGGGGGATGACCACGGCAGCTTTCCAATCTCTAGGGATCTCAGACGATACGAAAGAGAGGTTGAACAGGCTAGTAATAGGGGTTGCAACAATTTTGGCTGATAATTCTGTTGCCCCATCTTGGATTCAATCTCCACTCTGCACAAATATCAAAAATGAAATATCATCATGGCTGCCTCTCACCTGCATGAAGTTAACACATGCAGTACACCCTCTAGACATAAGATGCTATCATTTTACCAGAGAGAAAATCATATAATTCAGATTGATTCACACTATGACAGATCATCAGTCAATGAACTCTATGGGCTTAGAGAGGCACTTCTCACTCTCTTACCTGTTGCTTGGTGTCCTCTCTCCCTCACTGCATGTCTGTTTGTTCATGGCTGTCACTCTCCTGCCATGGTCATGATAGCACCAAACAAAGTCTTAACACATGGAACAGACCTTCATGACCCATAATCACTGTGATGAAGTTAAAGACATCTAATTGGCCAGCTAGTTTGCCCAGGTGGTTTTTCCCTTTTTGATTGGTGGCACATCCATTGCTAATCCATTGTATTCTTGGCTTCAAAACGTTCACTATCAGTTTTTCACACAAACAGAACTTCCGAGCGTTACTTAGATAAAACCTGACACGACTAAATATGAATAAATTGTAGTTGTAAAGCTAACTGGCGACAAGCCAGGAGAAAGATTATAGTTGCTCACGTTCATTCTAACAAAGTTTATTCACATTCATACACTTTTAACTTAAACTTACTTTGTTGTTGCCAACAACAATTACTTTCCCTGGTGCGGTGAGTAATGATGTTGGTGCTGCACTTTTTCTCTCACTCACACACTGCTTGTAACAACCAAGAGTGCAACCTGGTCTCAGAGTATTTCGTATTATTCTGTGCATAAATCTGAGATACTACATTTAGTATGATATGTTACCTTTGGTATGGTTACATAAGACAGATGGTTACTTAAGGCAAAAATTAAAGTAGGGTGGTTGGTTGGGTGGATGGGTGGGCGTATAATGCGAATGTCTAGCAACCCAAAGTGACTTTTAGGATTTTAGTGAATTTTCAACTACAACTTTTTAGCTACTTTGCAACTACTTAGCAAGTTAGCTAACCCTTCCCCTAACCCTAAGCTTAACTATTTTAGCTAACGCTAACCCTAACCCTAACTCCTAAACTTAACCCTAGACTTAACCCTAACCCCTAACCACTAGCCTAGCTAATGTTAGCAACCTAGCCACCTAGCTAGAATTCATAACATATGTTTTAGAAAATTCGTAACATATCCTAGATTTGCAAATACGTAACAGATAATATGAATTGTAATTTGCAACATATAATATGAAATGAGGGATGGACATCTACAAATTAATACAAAAATGTAACATATCATATTAAATGCACTGTTCTGATTTACTTACAGAATAATACGAAATGCTGTGAGACTAGGTTGGAAAGTGAGAACAAAGCAGCCAGTGGGGGCAGGGGAAGTGACTCACTTTCCAGCAGTGGAGGCCTTTAAAAAAAACAACTTTTTACCCGCTTTTAACATTTGGGGGGACATGTCCCCCCCTGTCACCCTGGCTCCTACGCCTATAATCATAGAGTATTAACTTCTGAAATCGTCCAACAATTTTGATTACATCCAAAGACTGTTTTATCAGTATGATGAATGATTAGGCTATAATTACGCTTTATCTATTACAAAACGTTTCTGGAGGCCTACGGCCTTATATGTCCCTTTTAACAAATTCTGCGGTTCACCCTGCACTCCTTGCCAAATCTGATTCGTTGAGTAATAGAGGAAAATATGTATGTTCACTTTTAGAAGTTGTCAAATGGCTTCTGGGACTGCATGCGGAAACGTGTTGAAAGTTACCTATGTCTTTGAGAAAACAGCCCACCAGATTCATTAGTTTAGTTTGGCCCTCTGCAGAGCCCTAACGACTGTAATCAAGATTTGTAGGGGCACACACTGGTTTTCACTGTGCTCAACAGAACAGCAGCTCCAGCCAAGTGACATCGGCACTAGCTGCTGGAAGAGAGTCAGAGTCCAAGTCCTTTTCTCTTGCATCCTAAATTTAAGCTTCATTACAACACAGGCCCACATGTCACACATAACCTAAATACGTAGCCCACCCTAACACGTCATCTACGATGAACTGCTTTATGGTTAAGTTGGTGGTTATCTGGTTACGTTGGCTCATCCCTAATCTAATTCATGTGATAAATTCAACACCATATGAATCATCCCACATTGTCGTAACCCCATAATATCACAACATATCCCGGTTTTGGTCACAATGCACTGCGGCCTAGGAGGCTGCTTTAGAGTTGGGTGGTGGGTCTGTGTTTGGTTGGGCCATGTGCTTAGTACTTACCTGTCTGTCCGATCCAACCGCAGCCCACTCAGAGTATCATAGCAGCAAGCTCAGGGTTAGTGCCAGTGAGAGGTCCCTGGGGCAGATTTATAGGGCCGTTAAGTGTAATATATACGTGACCTTGAGGGGCATGCATGGCAAGGCTCCCAGGCAAGGTTCATGGCCTAATAACACACTCGCTGTCCGGGTGAGATTACCGGGCTGGCGGCAGAGGATTAACACATTAAAAACCCTTATCAAGTGAGTCAACTGTCAAGAATTCGTCCCTCGCCGAGTTTTTGTTAGATGCAGGAGGCGGAGGTTTGGTCTGTCTGTTGCTGTAGAGAGGATGAACCGAAGATGGATACGAAGATAGTGTCTGCTCAGTTATAGGCCAACCATTTTCACCCTCGTGCTCACCCAAACCGTACCATGCTGGCTCAGATTTTTTAGGCTTTTCTCGTATGGTTCCAGCAACTGTGGTGAATGTGAAACCAGGCAGCGCAGTACATCTAGGCTTGGCTCAGTAGTGTAACAAGGTAATATTCTCCCAGCCATTCAGTGACTTATTAGCCTGGTCCCAGATCTGTATTAAACCAACACATCTCACTATTGTTGTATGCCTACTTATTGCCTTCATATTCAGAGGAATTGGCCAAAGCACCTAGATCAGGGACTAGGCTTGTGGCCTAGCCTATATGCCCCAGTTTGTCAACCCCGAAGTAGACACTTTACCCTCTCCTCTCCAGCTTCGTGCCTCTGACCACCAGCGTTGACCGTCTAGGCTGGACAGCTCCGGCGTTGTTTGGTTTGGTTGAGGTGACACCAAGTATATACAACACATCCAAAGGATGTATCAAAGGGACTTGGGTCCCACATCAGTCTATTCAGTCTTCAAGTGCAGGAAAACACATGTTATCCGGGGTCCCAACCAGATGAATGAGGGTCAACCAGAGAGAATCAATTCCAAACCAGGGGTTGAAACTGGTTCAGGGAACAGAACCAAAAAATAACGTCATCTTCCAAGGAACATAATCAGAACCACAAACTAAAAGTGATCTTTACTGTTCCGGAACAAAACGTTTATTTTAAACAAACAGGACTGGGTTAATAATGGTCTTTTACATTCCAAGCATTTTATCCAGTCCCACAAAAAATGCAACAAAGTGCCAATGCAGAGCCCTCACTCGTAGGCTACCTGCCCTTTCTCCCTACAAAGCATAGTCTAGTAGCCTACTGACGTTACAAGCGTGATTCAGAAATTAGGGAGAGAGATTTGTAATTAGGGAAGAATGGATTAACCTTTTCAATGCTAGTTAAGGATACTAAAGCTATCACGTTTCACGTTGGATTTATTAACTACAAAAAGGTAAGACGTGTTTTTATTTTAATTCTGGTGCTGCTCTGCATACACAATCTTGTAAGCTAGCTAGCTAGCTAGTTGGTCCAACGTTATGCCAACTCTCTGAAGTTCAAAGACATTTAAAGTTCCTCCATAGAAGCCGCTCCTCTGTAGGTTTAATTCTGTGGGTGTAATTCAGACAATGCATGTCATAACAACAAGATGCCCAGTGCTTCAAGCCAAGCCTCCTCCTCCACCCAAACTCGCTCTCTGCCCACTCGCAAAATTTCAGTCGCATCCATATCAAGCTACTTCATAGCAATATTAATGTCGAGCTAAATGTAAAAAAAAAATAAACATTTAGAGGTTTAAAATGGAACAGAAAGGACCGATATAAACTGTTACTTATTTTGCTGGTCGGGACAGTGGAATGGAAGGAAAGAAAATGTTGGTTCTGTTCAGAACTAAACAATTGGAGAAAAAAAAAATCTGTTCCAACCCCTGCTCTAAAAAGGACATTCTGTAGCTACTGCCATCTGGGGGTATGGAGTGTGAAGTTGGATTTTTCTGTAATGCTTATCCAATCCTTTCAGATCTACACAAGTACGCAGGGGAAAAGGGTTGTTTCAAACCCCACCACTTTGGTGTTGCAAGCACGAACCCTAACACAAGCACCATGCTCCAACCCAATGAGTTAATGGAACCACTCTCTATAAATCTGTGTGTATCTATACTGACAAAGACAAAGTGGCTGTTTGTGTATCTTCATAGGGGGACCGATGAGAGTGTTTTGTCCCTGCTGTTGTTGTCACTGCCCCTGAGTCTGAGGAACATTCACCAGCAGTTTGTTGGTTCAAACACAAACATCATCATTAGTAACTTTCACAAACCCCTGGAAATAATACAACTTCAATAAGTGCCCAATTCCCTCAGCCCCAAATTGCACAAATAAACGTAAATAAAACAGTTGAACAACCCCTAGTCTAGTGTTAGGAGATGGGCTCTCTCTTTCACAGCGTTGGGGAAAGGGAACATTGAGTGGGTCATAATGTCAAAGCTGGTTCTCATCCCACCACCAAATACAGCGAAATGGTTAGAGTGTATAATGTTGGTGGGTCTTTCTATAAACTAGGGTATGTAACAGCGAGCATTTTTTGTAGTGGAAAAATGTTTGGAGCTGTTACTAAAGTCATTATTAATAATTTGCCATATTTTTTTCATGTGAATACATTAAGATATAAAAGGGGAATATAGATGCATTTAATATAATTTATGAGTTGAATCAAAACCGTGTTATTTAAACCCTTTCTCATGTTTGGAGTCTTCACAGATTTGGCAAATATCTTGTGACATAAAACACTACCTTTCTGTCCTTAGATTTATGACACTGTTGTTTGTTGTTATATCATATACTAAGCATTTAACAATTTAATTACACATTGACCTTGATCCTGTGAAATACCTCGATATTGGTCTTTTTTTTTTTCCTATGGAGATTTCGGAAGTGTACTGAAACCTAACATTTCGTATCTCCCTATGCTACGGTGTAAAAACTGTTTTCATGGGCACACATATCCAATATAATGCATGTGATTGCGAAATCCAATGCTTCAAACAGAAAGAGTAACTTTAATATTGATACTGTCATTCATGGGTTTCTTCAATAATTACGCATAATAGTTGTGTTGCAAGTTTGATGTCTAGCTGTTTAGTTACGTGGGGACATAATCGTACATCAGCTGATTCAGGAAAGGATTTTTCTGAATGACAGTCAAGTGATAAAAAGCTTGTGTGATACAGCACGCAATTTAACAGCAGCCAAAGTGTCCAAAGTGTGGGAATGAATGTTGATCGTGAGGATTGACAGAACATTTTGGTGTCTATGTTGTTACAGTGATCAAGATAATTAGCCTACTTGGTGGATGGAGCAATCTGGAACGTGAAAACAGCTTGTTTATTCGTTTTTGAATATAATAATAATAATATATAAAGTATATATATATATTTTTAAACAACTTTATATTTCAATGTTCAAATGTGGGTGGGGTTAAATGTGGAATGCCTGGTCAAGGTCACAGCAAACACTTCCTGTCCTTTCAAAGTAGGAAGTCTTCTATTAAACTATGTATCTATTAACTGATTAATACATACCGTGCCACAGTGCCAAGATAAGGTAAGATTTCTCCATAGTATGTATTGACTTAATAAATAACTCCTGTTAATGTAAATGGTTAGCTGACTGATATATCCTAGCTACCTAGCTAACCATTGGTAATCATTAAATGATGCTATACAGCCAAAACAACAGTATCTATTGCTAACTAGAGATATGCCCCTAGCTATAGATAGTCAGTGGTTGCACATCTAACTAGCTGGAATGAAGCAAGGGTGTGAAATGTAGACATGTAACTACACTGGGGGGCAAAAGTTTGGAATATTACTCTTCAAGGATTTTTCTTTATTTGAACAATTTCTTACATTGTAAAATAAAAGTGAAGACATCAAAACTATGACACAACACATATGGAATCATGTAGTAACCAAAAAAGTGTTAAAAAAATCTAAATATATTTTATATTTGAGATTCTTCAAAGTTGCCACCCTTTGCCTTGATGACAGCTTTGCACACTCATGGCATTCTCTCAACCAACTCACATTTTGCAAGAGATTGTATGGCTATCTGTCCACCAGAAGTTGGGTGATGCAACAGGACAACAACCCAAAACACAGAAGTAAATCAACAACAGAATGGCTTCAACAGAAGAAAATACGCCTTCTGGAGTGGCCCAGTCAGAGTCCTGACCTCAACCCGATTGAGATGCTGTGGCATGACCTCAAGAGATCGGTTCACACCAGACATCCCAAGAATATTGCTGAACTGACAGTTTTGTAAAGAGGAATGGTCCAATTTTCCTGCTGACCGTTGTGCAGGTCTGATCTGCAATTACAGAAAACGTTTGGTTGAGGTTATTGCTGCCAAAGGAGGGTCAACCAGTTATTAAATCCAAGGGTTCACAAAGGTATTCCACCCTGCACTGTAAATGTTTACACGGTGTGTTCAATAAAGACATGAAAACGTAGAATTGTTTGTGTGTTATTAGTTTAAGCAGACTGCGTTTGTCTATTGTTGTGCCTTAGATGAAGATCAGATTACATTTTATGACCAATTTATGCAGAAATCCAGGTAATTGTAAAGGGTTCACATACTTTTTCTATATCAACTATTAAAAAATATAGAAATGCTGTTGTTTATCTTTTCCATTCTTCTGGAAGGTTTAGCATGGCTGAAAATGACAGTTGATTAAAGCACAAACAAACCTGGCTACTAGGCATGACAAAGAAACAGTGCAGTGTCCATTTTTCATGTGACATTTTGAATGCCACGTAGATGCTTTGTTGTTGCTAGGAGTTACGATCTCACCGTGCCTATCTAGACTCTTATTCCTGTAACTGCACCAGTGAAGCTGCAAGAGAATCACATTTTAATGTAAATCAAACCATTCAGAATATTTGACCCCGATGTCACACATTGTTCCCTTTATAGAAAGACCCAGGTACTCGGGACATGTTTTACATGTATGTACGTACTCTGTCTAGGTAAACCATAGGCCCTTCTAGGCCCACATTCCCAAGTCATAATCATTAAATCAGCAAATTTCATGTTGAAATCATTTTTTTTTTTATTTGTTCACAACGTACAACAAAAATCCAAACACAAACGCATTGGAATTACATTCATGAACCAATTTATTGTGAGCCATCTATCATACGGTAGTTAGGTCAAATATTATAACTTCTGTCTTCAGCATTTCATCTTGTTACTCTGGACTAAACCAAATATAATCCAAGAGTATGGAATTAAAAGTGTACAGTAAGTACACCCAGATAGTGCATATTATAGCCAGATAGGAGTGTTGATGGCTCCGACACAAGTTGAATGTAGCAAACCAATTATTAGCTTGATGTATACTCAAATATACTGTATAATACAGTTGAAGGAATTAGCTAAATGAATGAGAATGTTCTGAAACCACTGGTCTCCGGTGAATAAGGCACTGTATGCCGAAACGTTGGTTCATCAATACAATAAATGTCCAATCTGAGGCACTTTGTGCTATTCGAGTCCTGCCACAAAATACAGGCTAATGACTAGTCTTAGATCATGGTTCAGAGTATTTGCTGATGAGGATAGGGTGAAATCATACAGTACTACAAATAAATAGTGTCCTGTTGTGATTGCTATTGCCCCATAACCAGTGCTTGACTTGGACTGAAATAGGTGCCAGTACTCATTTTGGGTGTCAGTACTGTATATATTTTGGTACAGGAGCGCCACAATACTTTTGAGCTAATATTTTAGTAGAACATGCCGGTACTCAGCTCTGGTGAGCTCCTGCCCGAGTTAAGCACGGCCCACACCTGAGCAATACGAGTTGCCTCCAACTCTGAGGAACAGGAAATGCAGCTTTCCGTTATGTGATTGGTTGTGAGTGAGCTATGACTGCTCATGCCGTGACCAGTCAATATCCCATAAAAAAACATTTATGCTACGTCTGAGGGGCTAGTGTGATATAGTACTGAGGTGGCATGCCGTAGCAACAGCTGGCAAAACGTTGCAGGCGTTGTATACACTACAGACAGGTGAGGCAGTAAATCAAGGACCTTTTTTCAGAAGGTCTCACAAACTCTGCCCCATAGGAAGACTATGTACCATAAAGGTTATGCTTTTTTTTTCTTTCTTTTTTTTACATATCTGAACTGGCACGTACTCTTTGACACAAATACCTTGTTCTAGTGAACAGAAATGTGTTTGTACATACCTGTGATCCTGGAAAACAGGCCTTTTAGTAGAGTTTACCCTGTTCTATACCCCCATCTCTCTCCTGTTGCACCAGCTAACACAGGCAATACATTTGGCTAGATATTATTAATAGCAAAATAGAACAGATGGATACTACTTGTAGGAACTGTAGTATTCGCCTTCAGAATGATGAAATTCAAAATAATAATAATAATAATAGTTGCTCATTTTGAATAATTAATGTGTTGTTTCATGTATTGTTTCAGGACTTAATCTATGGGAGAATGCCCAATTTAGAGGTCAGATTTAGGGGTAAACTGTGGGTTGAAATACTCTCAATTTACCATTCTGTGTTACTCAACGTAACTTCAAGTTCATATAATAATAATAATAATCATCATAATTATAATAATAATAATAACAATAAGTGAATGACTGCGTGAATATCTGGTAAATGTTTACTTTAGAAACCTGCCTGTTGATACAAGACTTGGCCAACAGAATCATTACCAAAGTGTGTATGAATGCTGAAGACAGGAAAGCAAACATTTCTGTCTATAGTTTTGGAGTGTTGGTGTCTGAGGAGTGTGTGTGTGTGTGTGTGTGTGTGTGTGTGTGTGTGTGTGTGTGAGGAGTGTGTTTGTGTCTGAGGAGTGTGTTGGTGTCTGAGGAGTGTGTTGGTGTTTGAAGAGTGTGTTCGTGTATGCAGTGTGTGTGTGTGTGTGTGTGTGTGTGTGTGTGTGTGTGTGTGTGTGTGTGGGGGATGGGGTCAGATTCGAGTCAGCTGATGCCAAAAACTGGACGGCATGAAGCTCTCCATCTTGTCAGCGAAGAAACCCAGGGGTGCGAAGAGGGTGCTGAAGAACTGAGGAAGAAAATGAAGATCTTTCAATACACTGCTCTAAATAGTACAGCTCTGTCTTTGTACACGTATATCTTCACAAGCTCAATCACAACAATAACACAATTGCACACATGCTATAACTATATTTGTTACAATGCTATGACGGTGGCATTGACCTACTGGGGGCGGCTTCCCCCAACACGATAGAACTGATGAACGGAAAAAAACACACTTTCATTTGAATTTTGACAACTGCTATTCCCCTGTATTCAACAGACTGCTGTGGAAAAAAAAGAGAGAGTATTGGGGGAAATCAAAGTGAGATGACCAGCACTGGCCTGGCGAGTTGTATTGAGGGGGCATGTTAGAATGTACCCTTCATCTAGGGCTGAACACCAGAGCTTGCATCACAACTACACCCTAGGGATCCAAGGTCTAATTCTATCAAATGCTCTTCCAAAACAAACAAGCAAGTAGAGAGGAGGCCCATAACCCTTGTTGAGGCCTCTCTCTCCAGCTTAACCAATTGAAATTGGCCCACGATCACGTATCTGAAAAATGTTTCAACCCCAATAGTTAAATCCACCATAAACAACACTTTAATGTGTTTACGAAGCAATACATTTGCGAGGTGAACAGATGGTTGTGACAGGATATGGGAAGCAAGGCCACAGCATTGCTCTAGTATCTGGAACCACGGCCAAAGCTTAAGCATGCAATGCCACGGGTCTCTCTCCCCCAATGCACTTAGTCTCAACCTACAGCGATGACACTACCCAACATGATAAACATAGGCTTGTCCTTTAAAACATACTTCACATTAAGATATTAGTCCAATTGATCAAGGTTTTTCAAATTCAGGTTGGCAAAATTTACCAGACCACAAAGTGGAAAGTTATTGAGTGTGGTCTTCACACATTCCTTTGTTGAAAGGTGTTTTTGTCCAACTATTTGCTTGTGTTTATAAGAACAAGCCTTTAGGTAAACATTTAAATAATCACAAGTCTACAGTCCCAGACCCAAACAGCGTGCAGTGAACATGAGTCAGACGTGTCAAAGTGTTTAAAAACACCCAGTCAAATAAGATATACTATATATACAAAAGTATGTGGACACCCCTTCAAATTTGTGGATTTGTCTATTTCAGACACACCCGTTGTTGACAGGTGGATAAAATCGAGCACATAGCCATGCAATCTCCATAGATAAACATTGGCAGTAGCATGGCCTTACTGAAGAGCTCAGTGACTTTCAATGTGGCAGCTGCCCCAGTCAACTGTAAGTGCTGTTATTGTGAAGTGGAAACGTCTAGGAGAAACAACGGCTCAGCCGCAAAGTGGTATGCCACACAAGCTCACAGAACGGGACTGCCGAGTGCTGAAGCGTGCAGTGCGTAAAAAATTGTCTGTCTTCGGTTGCTACACTCACTACCGAGTTCCAAACTTCTCCTGGAAGCAACTTCAGCACAAGAACTGTTTGTCGGGAGCTTCGTGAAATGGGTTTCCATGGCCGAGCAGCCGCACACAAGCCTAAGATCACCATGCGCAATACCAAACGTTGGTTGGAGTGGTGTAAAGTTGGTTGGAGTGGTGGAGCTTGTCGCCATTGGACTCTGGAGCAGTGGAAACGTGATGAATCACGCCTCACCATCTGGCACTCCGACAGACAAATCTGGGTTTGACGGATGCCAAGGCGAACGCTACCTGTCCTAATGCATAGTGGCAACTGTAAAGTTTGGTGGAGGAGGAATAATGGTCAAACACCATTGGGATGAATTGGAACGCCGACCAGGCGAGCCAGGCCTAATCACCCAACATCAGTGCCTGACCTCACTAATGCTCTTGTGGCTGAATGGAAGCAATGTTCCAACATCTAGTGGAAAGCCTTCCCAGAAGAGTGAGGGGCAAAGGGGCGACCGACTCCATATTAATGGAATGAGACGTTCGACTGAACAGGTGTCCGCATATTTTTGGTCATGTAGTGTATGTCCACATCTCTTGTCATACAACTCAGTCACATACTTCTGACTTTGAAAACTACATCCATTCTGCATGAAATGGAGTGAGTTACAAAACACACGTTGAATTAGGTTAGATCTAGCTCTGCCGACCAACTGCCACCAATGATCCACAAATAGGTAGAGTGATAAAAGCTGGTTGAGGACAGCTATGGCTGCCATGTAGTGGGGCTGGGAGTAGATAAAGAGGAAGTCACCCCACTGTCCTGTTTCAGGCCGGGATTTTTTATCCTCTTCAGCAGGAATCTCTGTTTTTCCTCAGAGAATGGTGTGGGCCAGGGCCGTTCCCATCCCTCCAGCCTCCGAGGCTTTCATGTAGTGCCTCTATCTGGCCCTTACACAAACCAGGCTCTCCGCAGCGCTGTAAAAGTGTTATCTAGAGGCAGCCTTTCCCATAACAAGGGCGATGCCGGGCTTGTGTGAGGATGCCGGGCTTGTTTTTACCCAGGCTAATGGCCCTGCTCTGCTGTGTAAAGTGAGAGCTAATAAACAGGGCCACCGTAAACAGAGGATTAGCGTGAGAGAGGGCCTAGCCAAACAAGCTAAAAACAGAAACACTGACAGTCTGCCACATGGTCTTATAAATAAATAAGGGACTAGATCAAATACATCAAACCCAATGCTAATACCCTGGAACTAATGTGTATGCTGTAAGCCTGGTTTACACTCTTTCGGCCCCCATGTATTCCTAGAATGTGCGGGAAAAGAGGCTTGGTGAAATGGGCTATGGGGGCAATTGGACTACAGTTCTTTACTTTTGATGTTTAACAGGCACAGTGCATTAGGAAATTGAGCCTGGGCTGGACTGGAAAACAACCCTTTGAGAAGGACTGAGTGGAGGTGTTCGCATGTTCTGGTAGTGACAGGCACACTCTATCATCCCTGGAGACCATCCTGACAGGGTGCGGCTCTGTGGAAAACCGGCATCATCAAAGCAAGTTTCCTCCTCAGGTCTGATACAGTTTCCAAGTACAGTGCTGCTGAGCGAAGGTGTTGTTCGCTTGTTCTGAACCTACATTTCTGGCTTTCTCAAGAGACTTGGAACTGGGAAGTGTTGCAACGCAAGACTAGCCTGTTCTGGTTGAGAAAGACACGTGTTACTTTTCTAGACCCAAACTAATCCCTAGAGTGGACCTCTTAGCTGTTGCTCTGTGGATGATCTTCAAGTCCTGCTATCTAATACATGAGTGAACTACTAACTACGTGGCTGGGACAGGGCTTAGTTGGAGATGCAGCTTCTACGCTAAGTCTTAAAGCACAGTACTCTAGGAATCTACTTAGACAACAGGATATGGTTAGGCTATATTTCATTCTCACAGCTTGGAGACCAAACAGCGCCATGAAATAATACAATATTAAATCATAAGAGATTCTGGCTGTACTGCTCTAGTGCTGTGCAGTGAAAGACACAGGAGCCTCTTACAACCGGACTCAGGCATCCCGTGAGCCTCGTTGTTGACAGAGACGAGAGGTAGCGACTACGCCAGAGGTTAACCGGGTCATGAGAATAATAACGTGCATAAAACATGTCTTAATAATTTCATGGTTCCCATCGAAATGCTTCTAATTTAAAACAGATCAAGTTCAATATCAATCAATCAGTCTAGGTTAATGGTATTTGCTATACTAGGATGTCAATGCCACACCTCTGAAGACTCTGCAACTCCTGAGAAAGTTGATCACAACTTAATATACTGATAACCTTGTTTTTTTTCTAGCCCAAATGACCATCAAGTATTAATTCAGTGAAAGTAACAAACAGCCATGTGAAGAGGTCCATAGTAAATGTTACCCCCAAAAAACGAAACGACTAGTGTAAGATAATTGCACGACTTACTGCTTTGGCAAAGACGCCCATGAGCTCAGGAAACTGGTGTGTGAGCATGGCCAGCATGGCAGTGAAGGAGCAAAGACCCGCTGTGAAGAGGATGAAGAAGGGAAGCTCTTTCTTTGGGTACACAGACACCTCGTGGAAGGCTGCAGAAGAGAAGGAGAGAGAGAGAGAGAGAGAGAGAGAGGAGAAGAGATAGAGGAATATATTCTCATCAGAATTGACCATTGCATTGAGTATACTGTACAGTAGTGACTTACCCTACTACTTACAGGGCAGCAGTTCTCGATCTGCTGTTTCTGTGCACCCAGGGTAGGGGTAAAACAGGTGACCCTTCTCTAGAGGGTAGGGAATTATCCGAAAAGCTGCCCGGGGCAGGAGAGAAATGCAGAAAAACACAAAGCATGAGAATAGATTCAAAGGTGTACATGTATAGATTTTAATGTCAATTACTTTTTTATGCGTGTACTGCCAATGCATTGATGCATGTGTAACTATGTGCTTTTCATTGCCAGAAATGCAATCAATGAATCAATCAACCAACCAACCAACCAACGAATCAATCAACCGACTAATTAATCAAACAATCAATGTCCCAGTACGTACTGCCTTCCCAGGTGCAGTGTAGCAGGTTTAAGGCTCCCTCGGCCCTCTTCCAGTGCTGTAGGTGAAAGAAGGAGTAGGCCACCGCCTCGCTGTCCCCTCTCTTCAGGATGTGTTCTGGAGGCAGGATGAGACTCTTCATCTCTAATAAATACTACAGGCAGAGATGGAGGCAGGAAATAACATCATTACAGTACATTACAGTCAAAAGCATTGACATCGTAGTTATATCGCAGACGCTCTTATCCAGAGTGGCTTGCAAATCCGTGCTAGGTAAAAACAAACACATTTCACGAATATAGTCACGATCTGCAAAATGTGTGCCGTTACGAAAAGGGAAGTGTGAATGTGAGTGCAAGAACGACAAGGGCAGTGTAGTTAATTGATTTGAATGGGAAATTAGTCGTCACCTCATCCATGTCCTACTGAGCAAGAATTCCCTAGGTTAAGGCTATCTGAGCCATAGAATGACAGACACTTTTCCTCATGTGAGGTATTTGTTGAGAGACCTCGTTTTGCAATAGTTCAAGAGGGGAAAATCGAAAGCCTCTCACTGCTCTGTTATTGTTAGATTCAGAGTGTAACCTCCCCCTCCTTCTCCCTGAGTAAGTTTGTCCCAATGAGTCAGGCGGTACTATGCTGTGTGGTGCTGCCGACTTTCCTCTGCGTGTGTAGGACTGTGTGCGTGTGTAGAGGACTGTGTGAGTGTGTCTAAGACTGTGTGTGTCTGTGTGTGTGTGTGTGTGTTGCAGCGTGGCAGTGGCGTGAATCCCCTCCGAACTGGTCCCCTGGGCTGTGGGAGCAGCAGGGGCTGGTGAGGTCGATTCCCAGGCAGCCTGCTTCACAGGACTATAGGTCTTAGACTGACACTTTGGGAAGGTTACCCTGAAGCTAATCCTGTCTAATCCCCCCATGGTCAGCCAGCCAGCCCAGGAAGCCGCACCCAGGGCCCGAGGGATAGATCAGCCATCTGCACTGCTCTCCTCTTCTCTCAGTACAGTTAGGTGGTGTGTTAGCCGGCTGGCTACAGTGTGTCTGCATGAATATGATGCTGATGGGTAGGCTTGTGTGTGATTTTTCACGTTTTTGAGAATGAGTATCTAGCACTTTTTCAAAACGTTTTTTTGTGCACACTCCACTCCTCATTGCAGTGATTTATTTGAGTTGTAGTGGTTCAATGTCGTGTGCGGCTTTCATTTCCTCTCCAAAGTTGAGACTTTTACGTCAGTCAGCACTTTGGCTTACTGTATAGATCAGGGCTCTCCAACCCTGCTCCTGGAGCGCTACCCTCCTGTAGGTTTACGCTCCAACCCCAGTTGTAACTAACCTGGTTCAGCTTATCAACCAGCTAATTATTAGACTCAGGTGTGCTAGATTAGGGTTGGAGCGAAAACCTACAGGACGGTAGTTCTCCAGAACAGGGTTGGAGAACCCTGCTCTAGATGCTGAGCATACTTCAATCTGTTTAGGCCCAGAACCTTTTACCCAGGTATATCAGTGTGTTTAATAAGAGGGTAGATGTGATGGTTCCCAAAGCATTTGACTGGCAGCTGTCCTTCCTGGCATGCCCTGGCATAAGGGTGGGTAACACCTCGGCCCTCTGCGCTACCTCCCTCCTCCATACCCCCTCCTTCACAAGTCGCCTCTTTGATGAAGGGATTGAGTTTCATTGATGTTCCCCTTTTATCTTGGAACACTCATAAGCCTCCCTCAGATTTTAATCTTTGGCATTTGGCACAATGGAACACATCGACAACATCTAGCCGTCGTCTCTCTCACGGTGCTGTTGAAGGAAAGGTGACCTCTGAGGCCGTCTGCCATGTTAGGTCACCCTCAGACAGCGGTGGACTGAACTGGACAGACGCTGGAATAGGGGGTTTATATTGACCTGGGAAACTGATCTAAGGTCAGTTTTGTATTGTTCCTTCCAATGATTAAGGTTAGGATCTGGTGAATGTGAGCTGACCCTAGAGCTGTGCCAAGGCACTTCTTACTACCGTCCGTCTCCTCCAGTGAAGTGTTGGATCACACCTACCTAAGTCAAGCCTCCATCCACCTGAATTCTGAACAAGGCTGAGGAGGCCATCACCACAACATAGCCACAAAGCAGCACAGTCCAAATGCGCGAGGAAGTGTTAGCCACAGGAGTGTGCTAAATATAAAACACACTCAGGTGTCCTTAACACTTGACCAGCCATGCAGGCTTCCCTCTGTCCGGTTCCTCAACCTTTCTACCGTTCCTTGGAGCAAGAAAGAGAGAGAGAGAGAGAGAGAGAGAAAGAAAAAGAGAGAGAGAGAGAGAAAAAAGGTGGAGAGAGGGTGAGCGGGCAGAGCGGTTAAGAGGTTGAGCACTGAAACAGCTGGGTGTGTGGAGCATTTAGTGCAGTCTGCTCATGTGATGTAGCGTGATGTCCATATATAATCCCTTCAGGCCTGCTGCGATGCTGGCCCTAACACTCCCCACGCCTGACCTCCCAGAATGCCCATAAATCTTGCCTTCATTACACCACACCACTCTTCCAAGGCTAGCTGGTGGGGGCTGGGGGGCTGGCTGGCTGGGGGGCTGGCTGCTGAGGGGGTCACGTTGCCAAGGCCGGGGGAGGAATCGGGGGTCTCGCTCGTTGATTGAAGCAGGGGAATGCAGGGAAGCTGCTGGGAATGGAAGCCCACCCACAACCGAGCCAGAGCAGCTCGCTCCAGTCCAGTGAACAACTGGTATCTGCGTGTGAACACTGGCTGCTGGGCAGAAAACAGCCTACGCCAGGCATGCCTCGGGCTATACGACTACAGGTGCACTCACTAACCATTTAGACAGACAAGGACTGGGCTCCCTTGTGAAAGAGATACACACTGCACCTTGATAAGATCTCAATGGGGCTCACCATGATAATATCTCAATGGGGCTCACCTTGATAAGATCTCAATGGGGCTCACCTTGATAAGATCTCAATGGGGCTCACCTTGATAAATAAATAAAAGACAGGTCTAGACAAGGAAATAATCCCGCTGCAAAATCTCAGTCAACAGTCAAAAGCTTTCACTAAAAGAACACCAAAGCTCCCAACCTCTAGTGGAGTCAATGAGTTGACTTGACACGGTGAGGCCACAGAACTTAGTTCACTCCCAAGCTCCTGAGAACACTCCGACAGACCCAACTCTTTACAGGTCGCCACATTAAGTCAGTAGTCATGTCTGTGTGTCTGTCTGTGTGTCTGTCTGCCTGCATGAGGCAACGCGCATGCCACCCACCTGAGGATGTCTTTTTCAGCCATCTATTTCCTGTGTTCGAGGGGTGCAAAATCCACTTGTACCTTAAATCTCTATGGATTGATTGCTTTCATTTTACTTCTGCGACCCTTTCAAACTTTTGCCTGTGCCTGTCATTTTTTCCCGTTAAAGTTACGACCACGGAAACGCTTGTAATTACCTGTCAAACACACCCCGGTAATGGCTGAAATGAACTCAATGGAATACAATGTCTTTCAGTTGCATCTATAAGAACGCTAAAGCTTAGTCTGGGATTCAACGCATCGTTTCAGCACTTACGTCACAAGAAAAGGAAGACAGATAACTTGGGTGTTGATTTTTGGTGGAATAAAAAAAAAAGTAGTCATTTAATACAGATGTTTACAAATTAGATGGCTTGAAACGAAACAATTTCCGAAAATGAACACTTGGATTATAGCGATATTATGTCTGCTCTCGCAAACTTGTAAAGTATGTTTTAGATAGGTGTAATCTATAGCCAAGCGTGTTGATTTATAATCAGGATATCCTGCTATTGACACTCTTTTTGAACTTTGCAACAGAAAGTGACAACAGTAATTAATTAGACAGCACAGCATTTCGCTACACCCGCAATAACATCTGCTAAACACGTGTATGTGACCAATAACATTTCATTTGATTAGGTGAGCGCAGGTAGAGCATGTTTTTGCAACCCTGTTCCATTCCGTTATGTTAATGTATTCATATATGCAAACACACCCATTGCATTTATGCAAATTAGAAACCATTGTCTTTATTTTACAAAATACTTCAGAAAGTATTCAGACCCCTTGACTTATTCTACATTTTGTTTTGTTACAGCCTGAATTCAGAATGTATTTTAAAAAAAGAAATTCCCCACCCATCTACATACCGCATAATGACAAAGTGAAAACATTAAATACAGAAATATATTCACAGCATTGAGACAATATATGTTAGATTCACATTTGGCAGGGATTACAGCTGTGAGTCTTTCTGGGTAAATCTCTTTCTGAGTAAGTATTTGCACAGCTGGAATGTAAACTATTTACACATTATATTTCTTAAAAATTCTGTCAAGTTGGTTGTTAATCATTGCTATACATCCATTTTCATGTCTTGCCATAGATTTTCAAGCTGATTTTAAGTCAAAACTGTAACTAGGCCAATCAGGAACATTCAATGACTCCAGTGTATATTTGGCCTTGTTTTTTAGGTTATTGTCCTGCTGAAAGGTGACTTTGTCTCATGGAAAGCAGACAACCAGGTTTTCCTCCAGGACTTTGCCTGAGCTTAGCTCTATTCTGTTTCATTTTTATCCTGAAAAACTCCCTAGCCCACTCCTTCCCCGGCGACAAGCATACCCATAACATGATGCAGCCACCCCCATGCTTGAAAATATGAAGAGTGGTACTCAGTGATGTGGGGCTCCCGAGTGGCGCAGTGGTCTAAGGCACTGCATCTCAGTGCAAGAGGCGTCACTACAGTCCCTGGTTCTATTCCAGGCTGTATCACATCAGGCCGGGTTGGGTTGGGTTGGATTTTTGAATGTGTGTTTGAAATTCACTGCTCGACTGAGGGACCTTACAGATAATTGTATGTGTGGGATACAGGGACGAGGTAGTCATTCAAAAATCATGTTAAACACTATTATTGCACACAGAGTGAGTCCATGCAACTTATTATGTGACTTGTTAAGTTTTACTCCTGAACTTATTTAGGCTTACCATAACAAAGGGGTTGAATACTTATTGACTCAAGACATTTCAGCTTTAAATGTTTTATTAATTATTAAAAATGTCTAAAAACATAATTACATTTTGACATTATGGTGTAGGCCAGTGACACAAAATCTAAATGTAATCAATTTTAAATACAGGCTGTAATACAACAAAATGTGGGAAAAGTCAAGGGGTGTGAATACTTTCTGAAGGCACTGTATATATTCTAAGAAAAAAGTCAGTCAGTCAGTCAGTCAGTCTGCCTGCCCTGCCTGCGTCAACCTCGTGTGAAAGACTGGGAGGGAAAAGATCTTCTTCAATGAGACAGAGAGAACAGATTAGTCTCTCCTAGCTCAACGGTCTAGGGCAGGGGTATTCAACTCTTACCCTACGAGGTCCGGAGCCTGCTGGTTTTCTGTTCTACCAGATAATTTCAGTCCCCGATTAGAGGGGAACAAGGAAAAAATGCGGTGGACCTGTCTTTGAGGTCCAGAGTGGAGTTTGAAGGGTCTAAGAGTATCACCAGTTGAAAGCAGAGGTGCTGTAGATGTGCACTGATCTCTGGGATCACTAGTTTATAGTCTGACCCGCCCTGTTTGTCAGTGCCGTGGCAGGGGGATGAGAGGTGGCTGAGAATGGAGCAGAGAGGGGGGGAGGGTGGGGTGGGGGACAGGGAGATACTCAGGATGAGGGCCCTCACATCAAAGCACTTAGTTTCCCCCTCACTGCCTGTGACTCCCACACATTGCAGCTCACACACACACACACACACACACTTGCTGTAGGGAGACTGTGACCTCTGTGTGCGTGTGTATGTGAATGAGTGTGTATGTGTGTGTGTCTGTGTATGTGAATGAGTGTGTGTGTGTGTGTGTGTGGGATTGTGTGTTTTACTACAGGACATCCAAGCCTAATCCCTGTGGGAAGAGATGTGCAGGAATTGTTTCTGTCTGTCTACTGCAGGGAGACACATCAGGGCCCCTTGTTGTCACCCAGACCAGAGCCCAGCCCAGTCATATCCATGATCAACGGGGTTACATCTCAGGTTCCTGTTCAGTAGGTAGAAAACATTTTGAAACGGGGGGGGGGGGGGGGGGCAGGGGGGAGAGATCTCACTAGGAACTCTTCACAGTTAACTGATCAATAGCCAATGGAATAATACATCGGGCTTTATAGTTTTACCTTTACAAAAATCAGGGCACCATGTTCTACTGTGCTGCAGAGAGTGAGTAGAAGAAGCTCACAGGTCCAGTCCTGACTACAGCAGTGCAATACCGCCACCTGCTGGCTGTCATAGGTCATTACAAGTACTACAGTCAGCAGACTTCTGGTAGAGACGTTGATGCTCTCTCTTCTGCCATCACCCCAGAAGAGAACGGAGAACAGAGACATATCTAAATAAGCATCACCTGTGTTTGCTCAAATAAAGCGAACGGAATAAACAGACAAAGTCATATCTCAGTTGTTGCATTCAGGTTAGTACTTGGATAGGGTACGCTAAGCTGATTCTAGACCTGTACCTTTCTTGCCATTAATGGTTAAGGTTCGGATTTGGGTAGTGTAAGCTGATCCTAGATCTGTGGCTGAGGATCTCGACTGACCTTTGGCACGTGTGGGTTGAACTCCACAGCTCTGTGTATAGCCTCCACAGCGTTCATCTCTGCAGTGCTCAGGCCCCGACGGGACGCTGCCTCGGGAGAAAACCTGGGACGAGTGTAGAGAGAGAGAGAGAGAGAGAGACGGAGAGAAAGACACACCCATGTTAAGACAGAAGTCAGGAGGACAGCTTCAAGTGGGGGATGTCCTGCTATTCGGTCACAAACAGGGAGTTGGATGTTCCGAAACTATCGATTGTAAGTAGACAGAATTCCCTGTGCTACTTGTCTGACCAATACAAATTGATACATCTATGTCAAGTATAGATCATTCATTATCCTGTTTTTGTATGTCTTATAATGTTACAATGATGGATCCTAAAATAACATTTCCCCCCACATTTTTTGTCGGAACGCAAATCAGTTTTTCCACAGGGAAACACTTACTTATCTGATACAGCCCGTGCTTTCAGCAGTGCAGATGTGTAGCATATAGTTGCTGACTTTGGCAAGCTGATATCTACAATGAGAACACATTTTTATTTCACTTTAAGATCAAACTATGAGTCTGGTTCAAAGTGTGGTTAGTTGGCTTGGACCATGTTTTTCTCATGTGGTCCTTCGTGGCTTGGTTGGTAGCATGGTGCTTTCCAACGTCAGCATCTGCTACATGGCATATATCTTACCGTCATATTTGGCGAGGACTGCTTGTACATCAGCGTAAGCCTGCAGCTCCAGTAACGCCTCTAGGAGATTTTCATGTATATTCAACATTCCCAGCAGCGGGAATTCTTTCATTAACTAGGAAAATTTAAGGAACAGTAAGTGAGAGGAGGAATCATCAAATGTCAGATCTCACCAGTATTAAAGGTGCATAGAACAGGGTTAAAAACAGGGCTATAAAAAAAATCAGGGTCTGCAATCAAGAATCTTCTATCCTCTAAACAGCGACTAATTCCGACCTGGGATACAAGGGTTGCTTTCAGTACGACAAAACAGTGTAAAATGTCGGCCAGTTGAAAAAACGTTGTGATTATGGTGGCCCAGAGGGCGATTTGTGTTTGATGTGCTGCAGGAGTTTGGACCATTTCACATGGTCACACCCATATTGATCCAGCCACACCTCGCCACACCCACCCAAACGGGAGCAAACATACCCCAAAAGCTGTTTAAGAACAACGTGTTTCTGGAAAAACGTGTTGTTCAGTACAAACCTAAGCAAACGTAGAAGTGAACTGAACGCATCCCAGGTAAGTGAACTCTCCCTCCAGCCAATCAATGGCATCAATCAATTAAAACTTTTTTTTTTATTAAGGAAGATGTTTTCTATGCGTCGCTCCAGGGCGCGGACAGATTTTTCACTTTGTCAGCTTGGGTATTCGAACCAGCAACCTTTTGGTTACTGGTTCAACGCTCTAACTGCTACGTTACCTGTAAAATACCTGCATAAACAGCCATAATACCGAACTCAAGGCCCCTGGTTTGAACGACCCCTGGTTAAGGAAACGGCATCACTCACATCTCTCATCATTTTCACAGCCTCCTTAATGCGTCCCAGCTTGCGCGCACACATGGCCAGTCTGCGTTTGATGTACACCAGCAAGTTGATGTCTTTGCCAGCTATGCAAGAGAAGAAATGTAATGCATTTGATTATTTTTAAAAATCCCATCCTTTTTTTTTTAAAGGTCAAAAGGCTTGTGATTTGGTCCAGTTCTCTCTTACCGCTTCGCAGGGCTTGTTTAAACAGCCTCTCTGCCTCTGTGATGGTGGTGGCTTCCTCCTCAGCCAGGAGTACATAGGCAGCAGCACACCTAAAAAAAAAAAAACAAGGAAGACACTTGCTATGCATTCTACTTCATAGAGTGTACATACTTGTTTTGCTGAATAAGACAATTCATTTGGGATTTTCCTAAATGAGCTTGCAATGTCTTTGAACCGCAACCAAAACCGTTATGGTGGTGAAACTCACTCGTGGTTCATCTCTATGGCCTGGTAAGCTGCTCTGATCCGGGCTTGGGGATTTCTCTCCCTCCAGGCCTTCTGCATAACTGTAAGAGGACAGAAAAAAATAACAAATACAAACACTTTTATTTTTAATGTATCCTTTATTTAACTAGGCTAAGTCAGTTAGGACTTTGGGCTCCCGAGTTGCGCAGTGTTCTAAGACCCTGCATCTCAGTGCTAGAGGCGTCACTACAGACACCCTGGTTCGAATCCAGACTGTATCACAACCAACCGTGATTGGGAGTCAGCGCACAATTGGCCCAGCGTCGTCCGAGTTTGGCAGGTGTAGGTGGTCATTGTAAATAAGAATTTGTTCTTAACTGACTTGCCTAGTTACAATGACGGCCTACCCCAGCCAAACCCTCCCCTGTCCCGGACGACGCTGGGGATTGAACCAAGGTCTGTAGTGACGCCTCTAGCACTGAGATGCAGTGCCTTAGACCGCTGCGCCACTCGGGAGCCATGAAAACTAATCACAGAGACATAGGAGGCCCAAAGCAGTCTTTTACAAATACAGTTGAAGTCGGAAGTTTACACACCTTAGCCAAATACATTTAAACTCAGTTTTTCACAATTCCTGATATTTAATCCTAGTAAAAAGTCCCTGTCTTAGGTCAGTTAGGACCACCACTTTATTTTAAGAATGTGAAATGTCAGAATAATAGTAGAGAGTTATTTCTTTCAGCTTTTATATCTTTCATCACATTCCCAGTGGGTCAAAAGTTTACATACTCTCAATTAGTATTTGGTAGCATTGCCTTTCAATTGTTTCACATGGGTCAAACGTTTCAGGTAGCCTTCCACAAGCTTCCCACAATAATTTTTGCTCACACACGCTTTTTCTGTTCTGCCCACAAATGTTCTATAGGATTGAGGTCAGGGCTTTGTGATGGCCACTCCAATACCTTGACTTTGTTGTCCTTAAGCCATTTTGCCAAAACTTTGGAAGTATGCTTGGGGTCTTTGTCCATTTGGAAGACCCATTTTCCAAGCTTTAACTGATGTGTTGAGATGTTGCTTCAATATATCCACATAATTTTCCTTCCTCATGATGCCATCTATTTTGTGAAGTGCACCAGTCCCTCCTGCATCAAAACACCACCACAACATGATGCTGCCACCCATGTGCTTCACGGTTGGGATGGTGTTCTTCGGCTTGTAAGCCTCCCCCTTTTTCCTCCAAACATAACGATGGTCATTATGGCCAAACAGTTCTATTTTTGTTTCATCAGACCAGAAGACATTTCTCCAAAAAGTACAATCTTTGTCCCCATGTGCAGTTGCAAACCGTAGTCTGGCTTTTTAATGGCGGTTTTGGAGCAGTGGCTTCTTCTTTACTGAGCGGCCTTTCAGGTTATGTCGATATAGGACTTGTTTTACTGTGGCTATAGATACTTTTGTACCTGTTTCCTCCAGCATCTTCACAAGGTCCTTTGCTGTTGTTCTGGGATTGATTTGCACTTTTCACACCAAAGTACGTTCATCTCTAGGAGTCTCCTTCCTGAGCGGTATGACGGCTGCGTGGTCCCATGGTGTTCATACTTGCGTACTATTGTTTGTACAGATGAACGTGGTACCTTAAGGCGTTTGGAAATTGCTCCCAAGGACGAACCAGACTTGTGGAGGTCTACCATTTTTTTCCCTGAGGTCTTGGCTGATTTCGAGCAAAGAGGCACTGAGTTTAAAGGTAGGCTTTGAAATACATCCACAGGTACACCTCCAATTGACTCAAATTATGTCAATTAGCCTATCAGAAGCTTTTAAAGCCATGACATCATTTTCTGGAATTTTCCAATCTGTTTAAAGGCACAGTCAACTTAGTGTATGTAAACTTCTGACCCACTGGAATTGTGATATAGTGAATTATAAGTGAAATAATCTGTCTGTTTACAATTACTTGTGTTATGCACAAAGTAGATGTCCTAACAGACTTGCCAAAAATATAGTTTGTTAACATGAAATCTGTGGAGTGTTTGAAAAATTAGTTTTAATGACTTCAACCTAAGTGTATTTAAAAAAAATGTATTAAACCTTTATTTAACCAGGAAGGGCACATTGAGATTAAAAATCTATTTTCCAAGAGCGTCCTGGCCAAAACAGGCAGCAGTAAGTCATTACATAAAAGTTGCAAGTACAATACAACAAATACAGATATCATCAGTAAATACATAAAACAAAAACTATATAATTCCACAGACGTTTACAAAGCAAAATTAAAAACATTGACAGGTAAAGGACTCGGCCTCAAGGTCCTCCATCAAAGATTTTAAAACGCCAAGAGAGACAAGTTCTTTCAATTTCAAACGATTTTGAAGGGTGTTCCAAGCTGATGGGGCAGAGAACATTGAAAGCACTTTTTCCTAAATACGTTCTGACATTTGGTACAGCAAGCAAAACAACGTCCTGTGAGCGAAGACAGTACTCACCACATTTTGTTCTGTATAAAAGAGCATAAATAAGAAGTCAACTAACCCAGTATAGCTTTGTAAACAAAGGTATACCAATGACTAAGTCTACGGGATGCTAGTGAAGGCCATCCAACCCCAGCATTTAAAGGGCAATGGTGCGTGAGTGCCCGACAATTTAAAATAAATCTCAATGCTCCGTGGTAAACGGAGTCAATAGATCTCAAACACTGAGCAGAGGCGTTCATATAAAACATATCACCATAGTCAAGTAAAGGCATAAAAGTTCCTAAAATAAGTTTTTGTCTGGCTTTAAAAGAGAAACAAGCCTTATTTCTAAAATAAAACCTCAGTTTTTTGGCAAGTTGCAGTATATGCAATGTAAATGACTTCAACTGTAATTAAGGATTCTACTCCTTCCCAGAAATGTAAACTTTGGCTTTCACTATTACATGATATACCGATTGAAAAGTTTAGATTCTAACCAGTATCTTCAGGCTTGAGTTTCTGAGTGTCGCCAGTGAAGAACGTCTGGTGGTCTTGAGCAGACAGGTTCATATCGTAGTAGGTCAAAGGCTCTTTTCCAGTCACCCAAGTGTACCTTTAGAGGGGTACAAAATAAAGTGTTAGGTTGAAGTATTTACTAATAGCTATTTACCTTCAGTTAGGAGGCCAGTGCAGCTAAACTCAGGATGAGTGACATCGCATGGTGGGGATGTACGTACCTGCTGTATTCTGCTCCTCTGAATAGATTTAAAGGATTCCTCCAAACTTTACACTCTGCAAAAGAGAAGTGTCATTGTATTATTACATTGATTGACTTGCAACCCTGAGTCACATATTCACTGGGCACCAAATGGAAGGAAACGGACTGAAACAGTATCTGAACTTGTCCAATCAGATATGCTAGTTTTTGTTATCCGTCGCAAAATGTTTTGCTGCGGTTTGCTACAGTGTGATGTGGAGTAATTAATAGGACCCAGGTCTGTGGTCTGTTTAAGGAACCATAATATTGGTGAAATGTTTACCTGAGACACTGGGTCTGGGCTCAGCCTCTCCGTTGACTGAGGAGAACAGGCCAGTGGTCGTGCTGCTCTCCACCCCACCTAGGAGAGGCCGCAGATGGCTAACAGACACTTGCTCAATGAACGAGGTCCCATACTTACGGAAGTACCACCACTCAAATATCTGTGGGCAGGGGATTGGGACAGTCATAGAGAGAACAATGTAAAAGTATACAAATCTTCTTGACAATTAAATTGATTGTCATTTATTTGATTCATGAAAAACAGAAAGGAAAACGTGCTGCCAGGTGATATTTATTATTAACAACGTTTCGACCCTTAGGTCTTCATCAGGCATCCATATCCCAGGTGGGGGTGGAAGGTCCTATATATAGGGGCAGTTCTCAGTGACATCACTTCCTGAAACAAAAACGTATAACATGGGTTCACAATATTAACATTCAATGTAAAAGAATATATGGTCATATACAAGGAATTTGGTCAATATACAGCGGGTGAAATAAGTATTGAACACGTCACCATTTTTCTCAGTAAATATATTTCCAAAGGTGCTATTGACATGAAAGTTTCACCAGTTGTTGGTAACAACCCAAGTAATCCATACATACAAAGAAAGCAAAACAAATAAGTTCAGAAATTAAGTTATGTGTAATAATGTGAAATGACACAGGGAAAAAGTATTGAACACATGAAGAAAGGGAGGTTCAAAAAGGCATGGAAAGCCAAGACAACAGCTCTTCTTCTTCTTCTTCTTCTTCTTCTTCTTCTTCTTCCTTTTTGTTTGGCGAATCGCATCGATTTCGTGCATTACCGCCACCTATTGTGAACTTGATCCAGAGACTCTAACATCTACCCATTCCTCATCCTTACCCACTATATTAAAACATTATGTGCTACAGCCAGCGCTGCGTGTTCAGCTCCTCTGGCTCAAAACAAATAATTCAAATTTAAATTAACAAAAAAAAAAACAAGACAACAGCTGAAAACGATCAGTAATTAAAAAGCAATCCAACCCCCTGTCAGTGCAAATTAATATCAGCTGGTTCAGTCCCAACTGATAGCCTACAAAAAGGTCTCATTGCCAAGGTGTCACACAAGACACATCTCATGATGGGTAAAAGCAAAGAGCTGTCTCAAGGCATTCACAACCTAATTGTTGCAAAACATAATGATGGCATTGGTTATAGGCGCATTTCTAAGCTTCTGAATGTTCCAGTGAGCACTGTTGGGGCCATAATACGGAAGTGGAAAGACAATCATTTCACCATAAATTTGCCTGGATGAAAGCTGTCACCTCTAAGGAGGGTATTCCTGTCCGTAGGTTTCCTATAGAGATCTGTAGAGAGGGAGGTTTAGTCCTTAATAACCATCACATCAAGAAAACCGATTTGTGATAGGTCATAGTTAATGGTGAAATGAAGGTGTTCATTCATAGAGTTCAGAAATGCATGGAATTCCAAAAGTTATTCCTAGGTCCATGTATAGATCACGAAAATGTCATCCAAATATCTCCGAATTAGGAGAGAAAAGGGTTAAGGTCTGGATTCAGCACCACCTATTTTTCAAACATTCCTAGATATAAGTTAGCATAATTAGGAGTCATAGTGCTCCCCATCTCTGTCCCTTTGGTCTGGAGGAAAAAGTATCCTCTGAAAATAAAATAGTTGGAGGTTAATACCAGCTCAGCCAGGCCTACAATACACTTGGTGCTGGGGAGAGCATTAGGGGGACGTTCATTGAGGTAGAACTTGAGGGCCTCTAGGCCACCCTGATGTTAGTATATAGACTGGTAACATCAAAAGTACACAGAATAGAATTTGCAGGTATATGGTCTGCTAGGGCAGATGAACATGTATCAGATATAGACCCGTTGGACAAGTGAATTACCGTGTCTTGCTCCGTGTATGTGGCGGGGACTTCGGGTATTGTCGTCATCCCGATGGACGACGTCATCGAATAGGCCGTCATCACGCCCACCGCCTACCCTGCTTCCCCGCACTAAATGTAGGAGAGGACTACGTAGGAAGACGACGACAACACCAGAAGTCCCCGCCACATACACGGGGCAAGACACGGTAATTCACTTGTCTAACGGGTCTATATCTGATACATGTTCATCTGCCCTAGCTAAGGGACAATCATTTGTCCCTACATCACAGGCCAATGACTTTGAGTTTTTTGGTAATGGGGTTGTTCCCTATATGGGGTTGTTCCCTATATGGGGTTGTTCCCTATGCACATGCCAATGTTAATCTATTGAACGATATCAGCAACCAGACAGGTAATGGTACTAATGTTTTCCCATTGATAACCTGAATGAGGACATGACAAGGGAAAATACATATTTTAAGAGGAAAAGCACATTTTTACCACCCAAAAGAAATCCCTCTCTTGAAACATATTGCCGCCTAGTTGAGAAAGATGTACATAATCTCCTGGCTAAGATCAAATAATATAAGGGATTCCACAATATGTCCAAAGCAGAGAAAGAATCTCTTATGGAACTCAAAAAATGACTCCGGTATCACTATAAAACCGGCCGACAAATGAGGTGCAACAGTGATACTAAATGCAGCAGCAGAAATTCTGAGACAACTTAGTGATGAGGAACCCTACTAATAAGGACCCTACTAATCAATTCAAGTCTATGATCTATGATGAATTGTCAAAATGTTTGAATGAAGGGAAAATTACAAACACTGAATATGAGTATATGAAAGTTGACTGCCCAACCACACCTGTCATATACGCTCTCCACAGAATTCACAAGAACATGACACCACCTATACCAGGCAGGCCCATTGTGGGTAGTAACGGATCTCTGGCAGAGAATATCTCTACCTTTGTGAACCATTTTGTGAAACCCTGGGCGATCTCCCTCCCTACATATACCAGAGACTATTGATTTTATAACTTTTTGGAAATCTGTGGACCATATACCTGAAAATCCTATTCTGTGCACTTTTGATGTTACCAGTCTATATACTAACATCCCCCATCAAGGCGGCCTAATGAACGTCCCCCGAATGCTCTCCCCAGCACCAAGTGTATTGTAGGCCTGGCACAAATCGGTTTTCTTGATGTGATGGTTATTAAGGTCAAAACCTCCCTCTCTACAGATCTCTATAGGAAACCTACGGACAGGAATACCCTCCTTAAAGGTGACAGCTTTCATCCACGTCCACTTATTAAAAGTCTCCCTATAAGTCAAATTCAGTCGCATCAGAAGGATATGCAGCTCTGATGCTTTTGATCAGAAACAGACCACAGACCTCACACATAGTTTTAAGGAAAGGGGGTACAAAGACAATTGAGTAAAACATGCCAATGATCGTTTTGAAGGACTAACACAGCTGGAAAGCCTTCAACCAAAGGTTAAAGAAAAAGCTGAACATGTCCCTTCATGCTTTACCCAATACTCACCTTTGGGGAAGGCATTTAAGGACATTATCAAGAAGCACTGGTACATTATTGATACTGACCCACAATTGAAACCCATTTTTAAACATTCCCCCACATATGGTCTTTAAAAGACCCCCAAACGTGAGAGACATTGTGGTTAAATCTGATTACCCACCAGAGAAAAATGACATTTTCTTGGACAAGGTTCCTGAGGGTAATTACAAATGTGGCCAATGCAGCTTCCCGTACAAATGCAACTCATTTACCCAACCCTGCACACCCTGATTACCTGCATGTCCACCAATGTTGTCCACATGTTGAAATGTCCTTGTGGTCTGTCTTACATCGGGAAAACCTGCAGAAGCCTTAAGACACGGTTCAGTGAGCACCGCAGCAGTATACGGACAGGTGAGACAAAAAATCTGGTTGCCGCTCATTTTGTACAAGCTGGACATCCTATTAGTTCTCTGAGATACATTGGAATAGAAATGGTCAAGATGTCACGCAGGGGAGGGGACATTGAGAGGAAACTTCTTCAAAGGGAATCTTTTTGGATCCACAGGTTCAACACAGTCTCCTCTGGGCCTTAGCGAGGAGTTTGACTTGAAACCGTTTTTAGAGTTTCAATATGTCCAAATTGTGTTTCTTTAATCCTAATTGAATAATGTATGAATATGGTATATGTGTATATTGACCAAATTCATATTTTTTTTTACCTCCTGTTTCAGGAAGTGATGTCACTGAGCACTGCCCCTATATATAGGACCTTCCACCCCCACCTGGGATATGGATGCCTGATGAAGACCTAAGGGTCGAAACGTTGTTAATAATAAATATCACCTGGGAGCACAAGCAGCGGTGTGCAGCGTTTTCCTTTCTGTTTTTCATGAGTTTGCCTACGAAAAATACCTGGATGTACATATGTTCTTCAGCTTTTGTACATTTATTTGATTCATCATATCATTGTGCACTAGGCTACCTTTAGTGTTAGTATTTCAAATGCACATTTCCCAATGTAGCGTGTCCAATCTACAATCAAGGTTAACTATATTCACCAAACTCCATGCAGTGAATAACCCTGTGATCTTCACAACTCACCAAGATTAGGCCAGAGATGAGAGAGGATGTTCCAGTAAGTGCCACATAGAATTTAGGGGTAAGTGTATTCAAGAACACAGATGCTGAAACAGGTAACACTGTTAGATCAAATGCATAACACACAAATGAATGACACTGCACATGCCTGACTGACTAAGACTGGGATTCAGATTTAACACTGAATGTAAATTAGAGGCTGATAATGCAGAGCCCACCACAGACAGATCCTGGTAGGCTGGACAATAGAGCGAGTCAAAACTCACCTAAGGCTGAAAAACGATCATGGCTAAATTGGAACACTAGCGCGAGCCCACAGAAAATAAATTGAATCGAACGTTCGCTGAGCCTATTTTGACTGGAATTATGCTTAGAATTGCATTTCGCCTAAATGGCACAAAAAAATGTATCCCTTTTCATATTACCATGATGATGTCAACTGTGCTTATGTCTGCGTAATGAGGAAATAGGGAAAACTTATTTCTGGTCTAGAGATCGGTGACAACCGAGCTCGCTGCCCAGATTTACATAATTTCCAAGAGGAGATTCTCCTGATGAAAAAGGTGTCCGACTTGAACAAATCGAAATATACACATTGTGAGATATTTGGCGAAATAGACCGGCATGCTTCTCCATAGGAAAACAATGGGAGGAGCTCAGGGTTCCAAAGGCAAAACGTATTTTGGGGCTAGCGTTTGATGACAACCGAGCTCGCTGCCCAGACTTACATCATTCCAAAGAGTATATTCTCATGATTAAAAAGGTTCCCGATTTGGAAAAAAATCGAAATATACACATTGCGAGATATTTGGCGAAATAGACAGACATGCCTATATTGCCCTATATGAAACAATGGGACGCCCTCAGAGTTCCATGAGTAGTTTGTTATTGTTGACGTTTTAACTACCAGCGTGGGCGGGTCTCCTTGGCAACAATAGGGAAGCAGGCATTGTGACGTAGAACAATGGGCTGGGAATAGAACATTCTGAAGGCGAGTTGGTGCTCAATAGAACTCATAGGAGAAGGCAGCGTGAAAAATGCCCTAAAATAAGGCATGTTTTTTTTCTTCTCGTGATTACTTCAAACTGGGCTCCACGGCGGATGCATGTTAAAAAATGTCATGACTGGGTCAGTGTAGCTAGCTAGCGTTGTTCAAGTGCCATGACCATAGATGAAGATAGATCTAGCTAGTTAACGTTAGCTATGTCTCTAGCGATTAGCCACAATGACAAAGAAACTAATGCGATCACTATGCATTGCTAGTTTGGATGATGTAAACTAGCGATCTAGCTAGCTGGTTAGTTGTTATGCATAAGCATAACAGCTAGCAAGATGTCTAATAGCTAGACACATTAGCTAGTTAATATTTCTAGCTACCAATACAGACATAAACCAACCTGAATGCTGGCTATGGAACTGTCAAACTTTCAGTTTCATCCACGGTATCTCGATTTATATTTGTTGACTAGTAGGGTTGTTAGCTACATTAACTAACTAGCTAGCTTCTCCAATCTTTGATGGCTCTGCATTACAGCTCGCTAACTAACTCACCTGAGGTAAGTGTGTCCTGCAGTTTCAATGGGCTTCGCAGAACATATATCATAGTTAAAACCATGGCAAACCAAACAGCACATATATATGTCCATGACCAGGACAGCCACGATTTTAATTTCTCTGTAAATCCAATAGATTGAGGATTACTGCTGGTGGCGTCCTCCATGTTTTTACCGGATGGCTGTGCTGTAAACAGAGGAATCATGTGCCAGTGGCACCAAAGATTTGTTATAACTAACCCAAGAAAGAACAGAGCCTGACGTTTCCAATGGGAGCGTATTAATCCTCGTGGGCAGAACAAGCAAGGAGGTGCGCAGAGCCAAGCACGAGATAGCGAGATCCTATTGGCGTGTTCTAGCATTAATTTGCATATTTCCGTTAGGGAACGCCTACGCTGTGATGTGCGTGTGTGCGATAACTAAGTTCGCCTATGCACTCCTTCTAAACAACGCTTTTTTTTTTTACTTTGGCAAAGGTAAAGGTCCACTCTGTTTGTGACATATTCTAGTTTTGGAAAAAGAAAACTGTATGGAGATCAAATGTTTCAATGGCGAGAAAATGTGCAGAATGTCGGGTGAAATCCATCTCGTGCCATCTTCTCCCATTACCATATTTGGTAATGAATGGAAACGCCAACCGGATGTTTCACATTTATACATCCGGTGAAATATCTGGCTCATTGTTCTGTCTATGGTGACACTGTGGAGATCTGCTTCCTCACTGTCGCAGATTAGCAGAGGTTTGTCTGATGAGCCAAGATGGCCGATTTCGAAGAACAGCTCACTGGGGAAGAGAAGGTAGCTACATAACTCGTCAGTATTTTGATAAGATTTGCAAATGGTTTTACGACGATGAGTAAATGAGTTAGGTTGTGTCCTTCCTAAATAAGTTAGGCTTCAAAAATAACTATCTAGTTTGCTAAACTAGTACCCAGATTAAGTTAATTTGCTGGCTGGCTAACGTTTCATAGTTAAGTTAGTTACAAACATCTGAGCTAACTAGTCTGTCTGAAGCTAAACTTTAGCCTAAAAGCTAGATACTGATAGGGAACGAACAAACTGACGCGGAGTTAATTGAACCAACCAACTAGCTAGATACTCCTTGCACATCATGTAAATAATACCGGACACAAGAAGCAGTTTGCTGACTGTTTAGCTACTGTAAAGTTTGTAGCGCAAATGTTTGTAAACGTTAACCAACTATTAGCTACGTATGTGCCCTAAATCTGACAGTTTAGCTTGGCTTTGCACGCTACTAGTTAGTAACTAGTAGTTAACATTACTGGCAATTGTCCCATCGAGTCATGTAGCTACTATCCAACAATAAATGTTGATAAAGTTGTTCATGGGTTATTTTAGAAAATACCATACAGTTTAACTAACGTTAACTAGCAATGTCTTCTGGTCTATGAAGACATTTATTAGCCAACTAACGTTGGATAGTTTGACCCTACTTGTTGTATTGACTGCAACAGACCCCGCTAGACACAACTAGGCGTCATTCAATTCATTATCCCATGTTATGTCTAAAGATGAAATAAAAATCGTGAATAATCCCAAATTCTGAATTTGCTCAAATGAAGATGTAATTAAATCATATTATTCATTTTTTTTAAAATCAATATAAATATGACTTATTGTTTTTGTCTAAAGTAACGGTTAGCACAATTAGGTAAATTGTAAAAGCACACTTGTTTTGTTTTTGTACAGAACAAAATGGTCAGTGCAACATCCAACTATTTCAAAGATTTGACTGAGTTACAGTTCAAATAAGGAAATGTACTAGGCCCTAATCTATGGATTTCACATGACTAGCCATATGCCCACCCACTGTGGAGCCAAGGTCCAGCCAATCAAAATGAGTTTTCCCACAAACAGGCTTTATTACAGACAGAAATACTCCAGATCATGCTGTTTAATCAGCTTCTTAAATATGCCACACCTGTCAGGTGGATTATCTTGGCAAAGGAGAAATGCTCACCAATAGGGATGTAAACAAATTTGTGCACAAAATTTGAGACAGTTTTTGTGTGCATGGACAATTGCAGGGATTTTTGTTTATTTCAGCTCATGAGACATAGGACCAACACTTTACATGTTGCGTTTGTTTTTGTTTAGTGTAGAATCATACTCTAGGGGTAGTGAAGAATCTTTAGCAGTATTGCCCTTTCAATTTCTTTGACATTTTATATTTATAAATGCAACATACAACAATTTCAAAGATGTTACTCAGTTACAGTTCATATAAGGAAATAAGTCAGTTTAAATAAATTCATTAGGCACTAATCTATGGATTTCACATGACTGGGAATACAGATATGCATCTGTTGGTCACAGAAAAAAAGGTAGGCGGTGGATCAGAAAACCAGTCAGTATCTGGTGTGACCACCTTTTGCCTCATGCAGCATGATAATATCTCCTTTGCATGGAGTTGATCAGGCTGTTGATTGTGGCCTGTGGAATGTTGTCCAACTCCTCTTCAGTGGCTGTGCGAAGTTGTGTGAACTGGAACACTCTGTTGTACACGTCAATCTAGAGCATACCAAACATGTTCAATGGGTGACATGTCTAGTGAGGTGATGGCAGTGGATCAATGGCACGACAATGGGCCTCAGGATCTCGTCACGGTATCTCTGCACATTCAAATTGGCATCAATAAAATGCAACTGTGTTTATTGTCCATAGCTTATACCTGCCTGCCCATACCATAACCCCACCGCCACCATGGCATTGACATCAGCAAACCGCTCGCTAACACAACGCCATACACGTGGTCTGTGGTGGTGAGGCCGGTTGGATGTACTGCCAAATCATCTAAAACAACGTTGGAGGCAGCTTATGGTAGAGAAATTAACATTATATTCTCTGGTAACAGCTCTGGTGGACATTCCTGCATTCAGCATGCCAATTGAACGATCCCTGAACTCAGATGGCGATTTTGAGTCGTTTCATCTTACCGTCCAAAGGGAATCTATGCAGCTGCCCATACACTCATATCCCCATCGACCGGTTTGTGCATAAAACATTCAGCCTGCAAAGGCCTCAATTTCCTCTTAACTGGATTAAAGGCGAGAAAGCATTTTTTTTTTATACGCAACATCTGGGACTAGCATTAGCCACTGTAGCATGGTGGTGGAAAATTGTGTTTCATAAAAATAATATTTTATGAAACACAATTTTCCACCACCATGCTACAGTGGCTAATGCTAGTCCCAGATGTTGCGTATCGCGTTCAGCCAATCAGACCAGGGGTGGACATAACAAACTGCTGCAACCTGATTGGCTGAATGCCTTTGCAGCCTAAATGGAGATTTGAACCGTCTGAACCGGTCCATGGGGGATACGAGTGTATAGCCGGCTGCAAAGACTCCCCTAAGATGGAAACGACTCAATATCGCCATCTGTCGGTTTTTGAGATAGTATTTGGGATGTTTTCAGTGTATTTTGAAAGGTTGACCGAACACCCCGACTGGCACTTGTTTTTCTTTTGCTCATTAGAAAAATGTGATTTCAGTCTTGGCGCTGTGCTTTCTGACAGATTCCGCTTTTGGTGGAAGCCAATTTCACTTCCTCAAAATCCACAGAATGAGTCGAAGAACTCAAGAAATCTGTAATTAATTAGATGTTTTTGCAGAGGGTGTTTTATTTGACATCTAAGGTGTTTGGTGCAGTATTTCTCAAGTAAAAATATTTGGCAAGGTGTTGTCTTATGTAAACAAATTCGGGTTGCAGGGCAGGTCAGCTTCCTGTAGTTTTTTATCAGTTTCTCACATCGCTGTGGATGAGTTTTGGCCTACTCTTGCATGCAGAACTGGTTTAACTGGGTGACATTTGTTGGTTTTCAAGCATGAACTACTTGTTTCAAGTCCTGCCACAACATCTCAATTGGGATTAGGTCTGGACTTTGGCTAGGCCATTCCAAAACTTGAAATTTGTTGCTTTTTAGCCATTTTCATGTAGACTTGATTGTGTTTTGGTTCATTGTCTTGCTGCATGACCCAAAGACAACTGGTGGCACAACCAGTTATTGAGTATACAAGGGCAATTCCTTTTTCTCACAGGGTGTTGCATAACTTTGTTTCTGAAATAAGTATTTCATTGTTGTTACTTGTTAACTCAGGTTCCCTTCATATAATTTTAGGTTTTGGTTCTAAAGATCTGATCACATTTAGTATCAAAAATATGTAAAAGTAGAGAATTTGAAAGGGAGCAAATATTTTTTCACAGCACTGTATGTTCCAAACTCCGTTTTAGACAAGACTGAGTTCATGACCAATGATCTTATTTACACTTTGTAGTCATTTTGGACACTAGAATAGCTGTTTCTGACTCATATCGATGCCACATCGGACATTTTCAAAGGAATTTGTTGCTTTTTAAAGGCAGTCACTTTCAGACAATGCAATTAATCGCAATAAAAATGTTAACTTTCTGTATTAACTCTGACAGCTCTAATTACAACACAAGGACATTTTGATTGACCTCTTAATTGGTATATGAATCATTGAAGTCATGATCCCATGAAAAGATCCACACAAACATACTGTACAACCATATTCACAATACTTCTTCTGAAGTTAATACATTATCATAGTGATTGTGGCCATTTTAACCAATTTGAGATTGAATCACCAAAATGAAACAACCTTTCGTATGAAAGCTTGGAAATAGACTGTTCTTGCTGTCAGCAGCATGCAGATACATGTTTGAAGCTGCCTAGTCCCTACTGGGGTGCAGCATTCCTACCGCTTCAATGGCAGGCCCACAGCAGGGATGCGGTCAGATACATGTACAGACTAGTAGAATGAGCCTATGTATTTTGCAAATACTGCTTTGCTTGGGAAGGTGCCAAACAGTCTTTTGGAGCATCCAAAGTGCTTTCAGAAAGTATTCACACCCATTGACTTATTCCACATTTTGTTGTGTTACAGCCTGAATTCTAAAATAAATATTTCCTCACCTATCTAGACACAAGACCCCAGTAAAAGTGAAAACATGCAAATGTATTGAAAATGAAATACAGATATCTCATTTACATAAGTATTTACACCCCCTGAGCCAATGCGTGTTACAAAAACCTTTGACAGAGATTATAGCTATGAGTCTTTCTTGGTTAGTGTCTAAGAGCTTTGCACATCTGGATTGTACAATGTTTGCAAATTATTCTTAAATCTCTGTCAAGTTGGTTGTTGATCATTCCTTGACAGCCAAGTCTTGCCGTAGGTTTTCAAGCTGATTTTAAGTCAACTGTAACTAGGCCACTCGGGAACATACAATATCGTCTTGGTAAGCAACTTTGGCCTTGTGTTTTAGGTTATTGTCCTGCTGAAAGGTGAATTTGTCTTCCAGTGTCTGTAAAGCAGACGAACCAGATTCTGCCTGTGCTTAGCTCTTTTCCGTTTCTTTTCCCGCCCCCAAAAAACTCCCTATTCCTTGATTATGACAAGCATGCTCATAACATGATCACGGCTAGATGATCTTTACCGTTCCAAGACGGCGTAACAGTCCTGTCCCGTGTAAATAGTCTATTCTGTTCTGTTTTTCCGTATATATTTCTTATTCTCATACTTTTCCTGCAACCCGCCTCACCCAACGTGGAAAGGATCTATTTCTTTCCCGTTTTAACTGAACCTCAGACAGAAGCTAGCTAGCCTGCTAACTAGCTACTAGCCGCTGCTAGCGGTCTCCACCACTGCTCTGCCGGGTGCACCAGCCAGCTTTAGTTAGGACAATATCGGCCAGTCCGCACAACGCGCTGCCAACCCAGCGCATATCGAATTGCTTTCTCTACCACATCACTGGATTTCTGCCGAAATCACAGGACCATCACACCGGATGATTGCAGCTAGCTAGCTGCAACCGAGTGGCTGTTAGCCTTGAGCTAGCCTCAAGCTAGGCCCATCTCCCGGCTAGCCGACTTGTACTAGCTAATTCCCGGGCTACAGTACCTCTTTGTCAACCGGCCTGGACCTTCTATTGTCGACACAGAGCCCCGCCGATCCATCACGACTTGTCTGCCGACGTAATCGTCAGACGTGGTTTCAACAGGCTTTTCCGTTGCGACGTCGCCGAAGACCCATCTGCTAGCCCCAGCCCGCTAGCATTCTGAACGTCGTGCCTCCCGCTCGCCTAGTGGAGTAGCGGCCACTGAACTGCTCCCTGGCTCACGTCTTTGCTGCTTATCGGACCTGTTGATCACTCACAGCTGATGCCCGCTGGACTGTTCCCTTACATGGTACCTCATTCTGTTTATCTGTTAAGCCTCAGCTCCGAACTCAGGTCCTGTGTGTAGCACAACATTTTCTCTAACTGACCCTCTTTGTCCATTCATCGCCATTACCTGTTGTCTTAGCTCTCTTGATTAACTGTGATTGTTTTATGCCTCTCTTATTTCAATATGCCTTGTCTGTTGCTGTTTAGGTTTTTCCTTATCGTTCTATTCCACTTTAGAGCCCCCAGTCCAGCTCAACATGCCTCAGATAGCTCCTTTGTCCCACCCCCCACACACGCAGAGACCTCACCTGGCTTAACTGGTGTCTCCAGAGATACAACCTCTCTCATCATTACCCAACGCCTAGGTTTACCTCCACTGAATTCACATCCTGCCATATCCCTGTCTGTACATTATGCCATCAATCTATTCTATCGTGCCCAGAAATCTGCTCCTTTTATTCTGTATAGCCAACGCACTAGATGACCAGTTCTTAAAGCCTTTAGCCGTACCCTTATCCTACTCCTCCTCTGTTCCTCTGGTGATGTTGAGGTAAACCCAGGTCCTGTAGCCCACAGTACTACACTTATTCCCCAGGCGCTATCATTTGTTGACTTCTGTAACCGTAAAAGCCTTGGTTTCGTGCATGTTAACATCAGAAGCCTCCTCCATAGTTTGATTTATTCACTGCTTTAGCACACTCCGCCAACCCTGATGTCCTAGCCGTGTCTGAATCCTGACTTAGGAAGGCCACCAAAAATTCTGAAATGTCCATCCCAAACTACAATATTTCCCGTCAAGATAGAACTGCCAAAGGAGACTGAGTTGCAATCTACTGCAGAGATAACCTGCAGAGTTCTGTCATACTGTCCAGGTCTGTGCCCAAACAGTTTGAGCTTCTACTTAAAAAAATCGACCTTTCCAGAAATAAGTCTCTTACTGTTGCCGCTTGTTACAGACCCCCCTCAGCCCCCAGCTGAGGGTGGTCCAGGCCGGGTTGACAGAGGTACTGTAGCCTGGGAATTAGCTAGTGCCCCCGTCTATCTTCAGAGTTCGTACTGTTAGGTGACCTAAACTGGGATATGCTTAACACCCTGGCCGTTCTACAATCTAAGATAGATGCCCTCCAATCTCACACAAATTATCAAATCATAAATTTATTTATAAAGCACTTTTTGTCACAAAGTGCTATACAGAAACCCAGCCTAAAACCCCAAACAGCAAGCAATGCAGATGTAGAAGCACGGTGGCTAGGAAAAACTCCCTAGGAAGGCGCAACCTAGGAAGAAACCTAGAGAGGAACCAGGCTCTGAGGGGTGGCCAGTCCTCTTCTGGCTGTGCCGGGTGGAGATTATTACAATTCATGACCATTAAGGCCGGTTCTTTCTCCAAGATGCAAATAATAATAAAAGTAGTTGTGGAGGTTGCAACAGGTAAATACATCAGGAGTGAATGTCACTTGGCTTTTCAGTGCAATAGAGCGCAGGTGCGGTAGAGCGAGAAGAAAACAGCAGGTCTGGGACAAGGTGGCACGTCCAATGAACAGGTCAGTGTTCCATAACCGCAGGAAGAAGAGTTGAAACCGGTGCAGCAGCACGACCAGGTGAACTGCGGACAGCTAGGAGTCATCAGGGCAGGTGGTCCTGAAGCATGGTCCTCCGGGTAGGCTCAGGTCCTCCGGGAGAGGAGGTATAGTGGGAGAGAGAGAATTAGAGGGAGCATACTTAAATTCACACACCGGATAATAACATCAGATTTAACAAACTGACCCTAGCCCCCGGCACATAGACTATTGCAGCATAGATACTGGAGGCTGAGACGGGGGGTCAGGAGACAGGGCCCCCTCCGACAATACCCAGACAATACCCCCGGACAGGGCCAAACCAGGCAGGATATAACCTCACCCACTCTGCCAAGCACAGCCCCTACACCAATAGAGGGATATCAACAACCACCAACTTACTACCCTGAGACAAGGCTGAGTAAAGTCCACGAAAGATCCCTCCACTGCACAAGCCCGAGGGGGCGACAAACCGGACAGGAAGTGACGCACCCCTCCTAGGGATGGCATGGAAAGCACCAGTAAGCCAGTGACTCAGCCCCCGTAATAGGGTCAGAGGCAGAGAATCCCAATGGAGAGACGGGAACATAGATATCATTCTGACTAACTTGCCCTCCAAATACATCTCCGCTGTCTTCAACCAGGATCTCAGCGATCATTGCCCGTAATGGGTCCGCGGTCAAACGACCACCCCTTATCACTGTCAAACGCTCCCTAAAACACTTTAGCGAGCAGGCCTTTCTAATCGATCTGGCACAGTTATCCTGGATGGATATTGGTAGGCCGTTAATATAAATTAAAATAAATAAATAATGCAGCCACTACTATGCTTGAAAATTATGAAGTTTTACTCAGTGATGTGTTCTTGGATTTACTTTCTACTATCAAAGCCATTAAACTCTAGCTTTTTTAAAGTCACCATTGGCCTCCTGGTGAAATCCCTGAGCGGTTTCCTTCCTCTCCAGCAGCAGAGTTAGGAAGGACGCCTGCATCTTTGTAGTGACTGGGTTTATTGATACACTATCCAAAGTGTAATTAATAATTTCACCATGCTCATTGGGATATTCAGTGTCTGCTTCTTAAAAAAATATATATATATATATTTACGCATCTAACAGTTGGTGCCCTTTGTGAGGCATTGGAAAACCTCCCTGCTCTTTGTGGTTGAATCAGTGTTTGAATTTCCCTGCATGACCTTAAAGATAATTTGTATGTGTGGGTTACAGAGAAGAGTTAGACATTCAAATAATGTTTACACAATTATTGCACAGTTAGTCCATGCAATTTATTGTGTGACTTGTTAAGCAAACGTTTACTCTTGGAACTTGGGGTTCAACAAGGCCATACCAAAGGGGTTGAATACTTACTGACTCAAGACATTTCAGCTTTTTAATGTTCAATTAATTTGTAAAAATGTCAAACACAATTCAACTTCGACATTATGGGATATTGTGTGTAGGCCAATGACAAAAAAATTGTATTTAATCCATTTCAAATTCAGACTAACACAACAAAATGTGGAAAAATCAAGGGGTGTGAATACTTTCGGAAGGCACTGTAGGCCTAACTACACACACCAGAATTTATCAATTTTTTTTAAATGCACAATTGAAGATAATAGAACATTGTTGAATTAAGCTAAATAACCCACACAACCTTTTGGATCTGAGGCATACATAGGCCTACAATACTGCAGTTCTGCCAACAGACTTCAATGTACTCTAGACTTTGATGGAGGCCCTTATTAAGATATCCTAGCTCTGTGTAACTCAGGTGTACAAGCGAAGTGGATAATATCCTATTCATCACATGGTATTGTCTTTCCCCCAGGTCCGCATCGCGGCTAAATTTGTCGTCCATGCTCCACCTGGAGAATTCAATGAAGTCTTCAACGGTGAGCATTGCTTAAATGGAATGACCATTGTTATATTTATTTACTATTCATACACTTGGTTTTGCTATACAGTCTGTTAATGCGTTGCTTTTGGCAGTCTCTTGATGATGCCATCTCTTGATTTTAAGATGTGCGGATACTGCTCAACAATGACAGTCTTCTCAGGGAGGGTGCAGCACAGTGAGTAGTATTTTGTTTGTTTTATTGATCCGCTATGGTCTGAATACGTAATGTGTAACCTGCTGTATTTTCAACAGTGCCTTTGCCCAGTACAACATGGATCAGTTCACCCTTGCCAAACTTGAAGGGTATGATGATCAGGTAAGATGCTCAAGTCACCTGAGCTGTGACTCCTTCCCAGCTGTTTTGAAATGGGTTTGTCTCATACTGTGGCATGCATGCATGCATGCATGCATGCATGCATGCATGCATACAGTACCAGTCAAAAGATTGGATACTTACTCATTCCAGGTTGGGTTTTTTTGGACTATTTTCTACATTGTAGAATAATAGTGAAGACATGTACTATCGGACTATCATCACTACTCTCGACGGGTCCGAATTAGAATACGTGGACACCTACAAATACCTAGGTATCTGGTTAGACTATAAACTCAACTTCCAGACTCACATCAACCATCTCCAATCCCAAATTAAATCCAGAATTGGCTTTCTATTCCGCAACAAAGCCTCCTTCACTCATGCTGCCAAACATGCCCTTGTAAAACTGACTATCCTACCGATCCTTGATTTTGGTGATGTCATTTACAAACTAGCCTCCAACACTCTACTTAGCAAATTGGATGTAGTCTATCACAGTGCCATCCGTTTTGTCACCAAAGCCCCATACACTACCCACCACTGCGACCTGTTTGCTCTCGTTGGCTGGCCTTCATTATATATTCGTCGCCAAACCCACTGGCTCCAGGTCATCTAGGTAAATCCCCGCCCTATCTCAGCTCACTGGTCACTATAGCAACACCCACCCGTAGCATGCGCTCCAGCAGGTATATCTCACTGGTAACCCCCAAAGCCAACACCTCCTTTGGCCGCCATTCCTTCCAGTTCGCTGCTGCCAATGACTGGAACGAATTGCAAAAATCATTGAAGCTAGAGGTTCCTATCTCCCTCAATAACTTTAAGCATCAGTTATCAAAGCTGCTTATCGATCACTGCACCTGTATATAGCCCTTCTGTAAATAGCCCACACTACTACCTCATCCCCATATTTATTTTTTGTTTATTTTCACTAATCTTGCACACCAGTACCTCTATTTGCACATCATAATTTGCACATCCTTCATTCCTGTGTTGATGATAATTCTGTAATTTATTTCACCACTATAGTCTATTTATTGTCCTACCTCCTAATCTTACTGCATTTTTGCACTACATTTTGCACTCTGTATATAGATTTTTCTATTGTGTTTTTGACTGTTTGTTTTACTGTGTAACTCTGTGTTGTCTTTTGTCGCACTGCTTTGCTTTGTCTTGGCCAGGTCGCAGTTGCAAATGAGAACTTGTTCTCAACTGACCTACCTGGTTAAATAAAGGTGAAATAAAAAAAAAAAAAGGTATGGAATCATGTAGTAACCAAATTCTTTAAAGTAGCCAGTCCGGTTGAAAAACAAATGATAGTCCCACTAAGCCCAAACCCGATGGGATGGCGTATCCCTGCAGAATGCTGTGGTAGCCTTGTTGGCTAAGTGTGCCTTGAATTCTAAATAAATCACAGACAGTGTCACCAGCAATGCACCTCCACACCTCCTCCTCCATGCTTCCTGGTGGGAACCACACATGCAGAGATCATCCGTTTTACCTACTCTGCGTCTCACAAAGACATGGCAGTTGGAACCAAAAATCTCCAATTTGGACTCATCAGATTTCCACCGGTCTAATTTCACCATTGCTTGTGTTTCTTGGCCCAAGCAAGTCTCTTCTTATTGGTGTCCTTTAGTAGTGGTTTCTTTTCAGCAATTCGACCATGAAGGCCTGATTCACGCAGTCTCCTCTGAACAGTTGATGTTGATGTATCTGTTACTTGAACTCTGTAAAGCATTTATTTGGGCTGCAATTTCTGAGTTCTAATGAACTTATCCTTTGCTGTTGTTAAGGTAACTCTGGGTCTTCCTTTCCTGTGGCGGTCCTCATGAGAGCCAGTTTCATAGCGCTTGATGGTTTTTTTCAACTGCACTTGAGAAAAATTAATGAACTTTGAAAGTTTTCTGGATTTGGACTTGGTCTTTTACTAAATAGGGCTATCTTCTGTATTCCACCCATTCCTTGTCACAACACAAAGTTGAAAATAGTAAAAATGTAGAAACACTTGAACACCTTCTAGGCAGAGTTATAAAGAAAAAGCCATATCTCAGACTGTCCAATAAAAATAAAAGATTAAGATGGGCAAAAGAACAGACACTGGACAGAGGAAGATATGGCTTTTTCTTTGCAACTCTGCCTAAAAGGCCAGCATCCCAGAGTCGCCTCTTCACTGTTGACGTTGATCCTGGTGTTTCGCGGGTACTGTTTAATGAAGCTGCCAGTTGAGGACTCTGTTTCTCAAACTAGACACTAATGTACTTGTCCTCTTACTCAGTTGTGCACCAGGGCCTCCCACTCCTCTTTCAATTCTGGTTAGAGCCAGTTTGCACTGTTCTGAGAAGGGAGTAGTATACAGCGTTGTATGAGATCTTCAGTTTCTTGGCAATTTCTCGCCAAGAAATGGAATAGGCTTCATTTCTCAGAACAAGAATAGACTGACGAGTTTCAGAGGAAAGCTCTTTGTTTCTGGACATTTTGAGCCTGTAATCGAACCCACAAATGCTGATGCTCCAGATACTCAACTAGTCTAAAGAAGGCCAGTTTTATTGCTTCTTTAATTAGCACAACAGTTTTCAGCTGTGCTAACATAATTGCAAGACGGTTTTCTAATGATCAATTAGCCTTTTAAAATGATAAACTTGGATTAGCTAACACAATGTGCCATTGGAACACAGGAGTGATGGTTGTTAATGGACCTCTGTACGCCTATGTAGATATTCCATAAACAAATCAGCCGTTTTCAGCTACAATAGTCATTTACAACATTAACAATGTCTACACTGTATTTCTGATCAATTTGATGTTATTTTAATGGACAAAAAATGTATTTTCTTTTTTTTAAAAAGGACATGTAAGTGACCCCAAACGTTTGAACGGTTGTGTGTACGTACAGTGGAAGTCATTAAAATTCATTTTTGGCAAGTCTGTTAGGACATCTACTTTGTGCATGACACAAGTAATTCTTCCAACAATAGTTTAGACAGATTATTTAACTTATAATTCACTATCACAATTCCAGTGGGTCAGAAGTTGACTGTGCCTTTAAACATCTTGGAAAATTCCAGAAAACGGCTTTAGAAGCTTCTGATAGGCTTATTGACATAATTTGAGTCAATTCTAGTTGTACCTGTGGATGTATTTCAAGGCCTACCTTAACTCAGTGCCTCTTTGCTCGACATCATGGGAAAATCGTACGAAATCAGACAAGACCTCCGCAAGATAATTGCAGACCTCCGCAAGTCTGGTTCATCCTTGGGAGCAATTTCCAAACGCCTGAAGGTACCATGTACTTACAGTTAAAGTTGAAAGTTTACATACACCTTAACCAAATACGTTATAAATTCAGTTTTTCACAATTCTTGACATTTAATCCTAGTAAAAGTTCCCTCTCTTAGGTCAGTTAGGATCACCACTTTATGATTTATTTCAGCTTTTATTTCTTTCATCACATTCCCAGTGGGTCAGAAGTTTACATACACTCAATTAGTATTTGGTAGCATTGCCTTCAAATTGTTTAACTTGGGTCTAACATTTCGGGTAGCCTTCCACAAGCTTCCCACAATAAGTTGGGTGAGTTTTGGCCCATTCTTCCTGACAGAACTGGTGTAACCTGAGTCAGGTTTGTTGGCCTCCTTGCTCGCACACACTTTTTCAGTTCTGCCCACAAATGTTCTGTAGGATTGAGGTCAGGGCTTTGTGATGGCTACTCCAATACCTTGACTTTGTGCTTGGGGTCATTGTCCATTTGGAAGACCCATTTGCGACCAAACTTTAACTTCCTGACTGATGTCTTCAGATGTTGCTTCAATACATCCACATAATTTTCCTTCCTCATGATACCATCTATTTTGTGAAGTGCACCAGTCCCTCCTGCAACAAATCACCCCCACAACATGATGCTGCCACCCCCGTGCTTCACGGTTGGGATGGTGTTCTTCGGCTTGCAAGCCTCCCCCCAGACCAGAGGACATTTCCAAAAAGTATGATCTTTGTCCCCATGTGCAGTTGCAAACCGTAGTCTGGCTTTTTTTATGGCAGTTTTGGAGCAGTGGCTTCTTCCTTGCTGAGCGGCCTTTCAGTTTGTCGATATAGGACTCGTTTTACTGTGGAAATTGATAATTTTGTACCTGTTTCCTCTAGCATCTTCACAAGGTCCTTTGCTGTTGTTCTGGGATTGATTTTCACTTTTCGCACTTTTCGCATAGTAGACAGAACATACTATTGTTTGTACAGATGAACGTGGTACCTTCAGACGTTTGGAAATTACTCCGAAGGATGAACCAGACTTGTGGAGGTCTACAATTCTTTTTGATGTTTTTGGCTGATTTTCTTTTAATTTTCCCATGATGTCGAGCGAAGAGGCACTGAGTTTGAATGTAGGCCTTGAAATACATCCACAAGTACACCTCAACTTAGTGTTAACTTCTGACCCACTGGAATTGCGATTTTTATAGTGTATTTTAAGTGAAATAATCTGTCTGTAAACAAATCTTGGAAGAATTACTTGTCATGTACAAAGTAGATTTCCTAATCGACTTGGCAAAACTATAGTTTGTTAAAGTGAAATCTGTGGAGTGGTTGAAAAATGAGTTTTTTAAATTACTTTAACCTAAGTGTACGTAAACTTCCGACTTCAACTGTATCACTGTGCTCCATCCCTCCTCCAGGTACTGATCACAGAGCATGGAGACTTGGGCAACGGCCGGTTCTTTGACCCCCACAACAAGCGTTCATTCAAGTTCGACCACCTGAGGAAGGAGGCCAGCGACCCCCAGCCCCACGAGGGAGAGGCGTCTCTCAGACCCTGGAGAGATGCGTGTGACAGCGCCCTGAGGGCCTATGTCAAGGAGCACTACCCCAGCGGCGTCTGCACTGTACGTCCTACCTTTCACCTGCAGGATAGGATTCATGATAATATTATTGTCTTTAAAGAGCTTTTCATGCAGAAAGCGTTAATTCTTTCGGACTGTACCAGTGTAGTTGATAAAGATGAGCATGGTGAACATTGACAGAACCTTGTTTTATTCATCACAGGTTTATGGGAAAACTATAGATGGCCAGAAAACCATAATTGCTTGCATTGAAGGTCACCAATTTCAACCAAAGAACTTCTGGTAAGTGACACTGTACAATGCAAATACACTTTAAAAAGTCTTAATTTAAAATCAATGACAATGAGTTGTCTTTGTTTACAATATGGGTAAGGAGTCAGGACTCTTATTTGATTTGTGTTCTCAGGAATGGCCGTTGCAGGTCTGAATGGAAGTTCAGCATATCCCAATCTACAGCTCAAGTCGTTGGAGTCCTCAAAATACAGGTAGGCTAGTGTCTATCCCCAAGTGTTGTCATCCATTTTGTCCGGCTGTGTAAAAGCCTGTTTAAAGACAACTGGTTGGGCACAGGCCCCTGAAACTCAAATTGATATACTGAAAATTTATCTTGTTCTCATGTCATATTGTATATTGCCTCAACCCCATCTTGTGGTTATAGGTGCATTACTATGAGGATGGAAATGTGCAGTTGGTCAGCCACAAGGATATCCAGGAATCCCTCACAGTGAATGTGAGTTCCCTTTTCAGTAGCACTAAAGACATGCTACTTTTGCAAAGGACACTGGTAATGATAGAACTTTGTGGCCCATTTCTTCTAGACCTGAACATAAGCTTTAAAGGGAAGTAGAGGGGTGCAGACTAACTGTTCATTGGTGCGTTAAGGGGAAGTAGGATGACGTAAAATAAGTCCTTTATGATAGAGCGATGGTCTTCAATCCTCTGTCAAGTTTACAGGCGATTGTAGTGTCAAGGGCGTTAATTCTGATGTTTTTCTTTTTGTCCTTTGGCATGACAACTCTCTTATGTTACGTCAGAGGTGTGACACTCAGATGTATTCTCCTTGTTTTGACAGAATGAGACTCAGACTGCAAAGGAGTTTGTGAAAATCATCGAGGATGCAGAAAATGGATACCAGGTATGAAACTCACGTTTCCTCACAGTAATACTTTGATGAATTGAAATAAATCAGTTATTTTCCCCAAAAAATTTTTGGGGGGGCGAGAGTCTAAACGTGTGTCTAATTTCCAGACGGCCATCAGTGAGAATTACCAGACAATGTCTGACACGACGTTCAAAGCCTTACGCCGGCAGCTTCCCGTCACCCGCACCAAGATTGACTGGAACAAGATCCTCAGCTACAAGATTGGCAAGGAGATGCAGAATGCCTAGAGGACAGGAAGTTGGTCGGTCGGTCTGTGTTACTGCAAAGACGAACGGGTGAAATCGGAAAACTGAGAGGGTGGTCTCATAAAATTTGTGGTCTAAAATGTATTTTTTTGTCTGTGTTAAAGAATGCCACGATTTGATCTGTTTGACAGGAGTTAGTATGCTTGCTTGGCCACGTTACAAGGTGATGCCTTCATTTTAAGAGGACATTTTGGTGGGTTGTTTAGCTCTGGCTCATTTGCAAATGTTTCATTTGAACAGAATGCCTTTACTGACACTGTGAAAGTTTGGGTCATTGGGTCATCCCCTCCTGCCCACACACATATACACACACACACACACTCATGCTTCAAAATTGTAGTCATACCCTCATACCCTTCATTTAGTTGTCTGGGTGCCACAGGTAGCAATCTGTTTACGCCCATTTTGTAACCCTCCAAGCTCTTCCATTGCTGGCACTATGGCTGGGATTCAAACACATAAGATAAATGACCTGTGCATTGTGGTTGATCTTTGGTTTTCTGATTGAGCCCCCATCCACTGTGTTTACAGCTCATGTGATCTCTGTGAATGTCTGGGGAAAATGGCCTTTAAAAGCCTATCACTGTGTGCACGTTGTCAATCTGAATTCTGACCTTCTGTAACCCAAGGTCTCCTCTGAGTGAGGTGTATACTCCTATTAATATGACTAAATATAATGCATCACCTCCCCCTCAAAGAAAAGACCCAAGTAACAGCTCTGTTCCCTGCAATCTTTCCCGTGGTAAAGATATGTACTTTCAACTGTTTATTGAAAATTGTTTTTTCATCACTGAATGAATCTTCATTTCAACCACCAGGTAGGCCCACATGCTTGGACCTCAGTGGTTTAATCAAGCCTAAACAAGTACAGTACCATCAGTATCTTCTACCAGTGCTTAGGCTAAGTTATTATAATACTTATATTCCCTTTACCTCCCACACTCCTCCCTTGAGCTTTTTGCTGTATTTTTTTTTATACATGTCAGAACAAACATGTATAATTAACAAAGGGAATTAAGAAGTTGCACCAAATGCTATGCTGTAACTATTGTGATCATTAACTGTTAACCATAGAGTTTCACAAAGAAGTATGTATGAATATTCTGAAATACATTTGAATCAGAATAGGTGTGTATTTGTGTAAATGCAGGACAGCACTGCAAATAGAGTAAAGGGACATAATTTGAATAAAGAAACCGATTATTGTATATCACTTTATAATGGAGCACACCTTGAAATGAACCTCTTGACCGTTTACAGATTAAATATTATATAGATGCATTGTCTGTGTACTGGTACATTTGTGTCCAATGTGTAAAAATTGTATTGTTGATGGACAATACACTTTGCCATATTGAGTCAACTATTCTATACAGTGCATTCGGAAAGTATCCAGACCCCTTGACTTTTTCCACATTTTGTTAAATTACAGCCTTATTCTTAACTGGATTTTAAAAAATCCCTGATCAAATCTATACACAATATCCCATAATGACAAAGCAAAAATAGGTTATAATTCTTTGCTAATTTATTAAAGAAAAAAAAAGTATTCAGACCCTTTACTCAGTACTCTGAAGCACCTTTGGCAGTGATTACAGCTTCTTGGGTATGACGCTACAAGCTTGGCACACCTGTATTTGGGGAGTTTCTCCTATTCTCTGCAGACCCTCAAGCTTTGTCAGGTTGGATGGGGAGCGTTGCTGCACAGCCATTTTCAGGTCTCTCCAGAGATGTTCGATTGGGTTCAAGTCCGGGCTCTGGCCACTCAAGGACATTCAGAGACTTGTCCCAAAGCCACTCCTGTGTTGTCTTGGCTGTGTGCTTAGGGTTGTTGTCCTATTGGAAGGTGAACCTTCGCCCCAGACTGAGGTCCTGAGCGCTCTGGAGGAGGTTTTCATCAAGGATCTCTGTACTTTACTCCGTTCATCTTCCCCTCGATCCTGACTAGTTTCCCCAGTACCTGAACCTGACAAACATTCCCACAGCATGTTGCTGCAAACACCATGCTTCACCGTAGGGATGGTGCCAGGTTTCCTCCAGATGTGACGCTTGGCATTCAGGCCAAATAGTTCAATCTTCATTTCATCAGACCAGAGAATCTTGTTTCTCATGGTCTGACAGTCCTTTAGGTACCTTTTGGCAGACTCCAAGCGGGCTGTCCTGTGCCTTTTCCGTGTGGCCACTACCATAAAGGCCTGATTGGGGAAGTGCTGCAGAGATGGTTGTCCTTCTTGAAGGTTCTCCCATCCCCACAGAGGAATTCTGGAGCGCTTTCAGAGTGACCATCGGGGGTTCTTGTTCACCTCCCTGACCAAGGCCTTTCTCCCCAGTTTGTCCGGGCAGCCAGTTCTAGGAAGCGTCATGGTGGTTGGTGTTTCCAAACTTCTATTTAAGAATGATTGAGGACACTGTGTTCTTGGGGACCTTCAATCCTGTAGTAATATTTTGGTTCCCTTCCCCAGATCTGTGCCTCGACACAATCCTGTCTCGGAGCTCGACTGACAATTCCTTCGACCTCATGGTTTTTACTCTGACATACACTGTCAACTGTGTGAACTTATATAGACGGCTGTGCCTTTCCAAATCATCTCCAATCAATTGAATTTACCACAGGTGGACTCCAATCAAGTTGTAGAAACATCTCAATGGAAACAGGATGCACCTGAGCTTAATTTCTCAAAGGTCTAAATACTTCTTTAAATAAGGTAGTTCTGTTTGTTATTTTCAATAAATTTGCTCAAATTTATAAAAACCTGTATTTGCTTTGTCATTATGGGGTATTGTGTGTACAAAATATTGAATAAATTTTAGAATAAGGCTGTAAAGTAACAAAATGGGGAAGGGGTCTGAATACTTTCCGAATGCACTGTATGTAACCTTTCCTTCATAATACTCGCATGATAAAAAGTATCTTCACATGCTGTTGTGCTGCTGTGGTGAAACATTTATGGCCCAGTTAGATTTAAACAATTTGAAATACACAAAACAAAGCATGCTACAATGAACAGGGAAGGGGTGACAGACAATACAATTGCTTTTCTTGGAATACTAAACTCAAACCCTAGAAAAACAGGTTTTGAATAAGTGATGCGAGATCCATGCCGGATTGTTTGCATCGCGTGCACTTAGTACACATTTTCAACTGTGACTGTCCATTTCTGGGATTGTGAAACAAAAATTGTTAACGTAAATACTTTTATCTTAATCTTTATCAAGAGCATATTTATCTAACGTATCAAATATTAAAGGTACTATCTTATTTAATATGAACACTACATAATTGGCACATTCATTTTCGTTCCTACGCTCAGTAATCACTTTACAGACGTCACTGAAACTCTGAAACAGTATTTACTGAATGCGCACTTGAACACACAGCACCGAATAGCGAATAAGGGGTTGCCATTTTGACCCTAGCCAATACCCTTGACTTGTTTCCACTGTCTGCAATACAATAATTATTCAAAACACTATCAATCGTTGTTGTACATCGCAACATGCTGTCGCTCATGGACTCGCTCGAATCCGGATTGGACTTCATAGAACTTTGTGACATTTACAATTTAGATTTCAAATGCAGGTAATGAAGATGATGGGTTCTCAAAGGCTGACTAACTGTGACACCTGACCTGTCCAAGACGGCCTAACAGTACACTGTATGCTTCAGTCAGACAGCTGAAATATGGTCTTCAGGAAAGGATCGAAAGACCCCCACTTTTCCACCGTTCTATATGCCCTGCTGAAATTCAACAAAGTCCACATACGACAGAGGAAATTATACTTTAATGTCAAATCCCAGCTAGTACAATATCACAGCTCAAGAAAATGTAGGAGCCCCAGAGCCTTTCTCTCCTCTCCTCCCATCCTCTTCCTCCTCCGCTACCCCTGTCAACACTGTGTTGACAACCAAGATGAGGGTTGCTAAAGGAATCATCCAAAGCCTAAAGGTGAACAGGTGAGATATTGAGTGAGCTCCTACTGTATAAGACTGCTTGGTGACCAGTCTGAGATGACAACACATTAATCATTAGATTAGTTGCAGCAGTTGGTCCATGTCGTATCTAGATAGAATGGTGTGACCTCCTTTATTATCTCTCCTCTATATATTTTCTCTCTCAGGGCAGAGTTGACCTCTGACAAGGGTGGCATTGAGATCACTTCAGATCCTGAGAGGACCAATGGTAAGGTCACGTTCTGCGTGGAGCGCCTGCAGGAAATGTTTGTGATCAAGTTCTACATCTCTAACAAGGGAGTCGAGCTGTGTGCACTTCACCTATTTCCCAGCTCTGCACAGGGTCCGCTGTTTTACGCTGACGGACGAGAGAAGAGTGACTCGGGCCTGTCCAATCTTCCTATGTCCAGGTGAGAAAAGGACTCGAGCACCATCTGTCTCAATGCACTGTCAAAATGATCTGAATACATTACGGTTTTGCAAACAAAAGAACACCTTCAAATAAATGAACTTCCAGTGAGTTTGCCGTCACACCCTCTACTTAACCTTGCCTGGGTATGTGTTCTGTTGTTTTCCACTGGGGAAAGCTATTGGCTGCGTCATTATTCATTATTTCCCTGCCACCATGTACTTTGAGTTCTGCCCAGAGTCGGACCCTCCAGGCTCCGCCAAGCCCTTCTGCATAGTGAAGGAGATGGAGGCATCAGCCAAGACTCACTTAGCTGTGGAGCTGGGGCCTTTGGCTCCCTACAAGCCTTATCAAGTGGCTCCATACAAGCCTGTGGACACAGTGATAGTGGAGGGTGAGCCCCCTGAAAGGTACCGTAAGAAAAAGTGATGTTTACCCATTTTCATCAACAGTCATATACTGTACATACTTTTTTCCAATTCTAATGAGCTTTCTTTTATTTTCATTGTTTATGTGGCTTGATAATGATATTCCTTATAGTCTAACGTTACATTTAATCGTTCTCATCTGTCACAGCAGATCTGTTGTCCAGCCTCTGAAAATGCTAGTGAAACTCAGAGACTACAAGTATCCTTTTTACCTGAAGCTTCTGGCTAAACAGAGACTGGAGGACTCAGAGTACCTCTCACCTAAAGCCAGACAGAAGCTCTCATCGGTAAGGTCAGTGTGCTGCCTGCCTGCTGGGATCCATTACTTGATCCTTAGAGGCTGCCTTGAGCCCATCCTCCTCACTGATAGCTTCTGTACTTGAAGGTCATTCTCATGGGCAATTCTGTCTTGTCTATGTTCTTCCCAGAAACCTCCTTAAATGCCCACTGAAGATCAGGAACTAACACCATCACTTCCACCTCCTGGAGGAGATGGAGGTGGACATCAAGAAATTCAACCTCCTTAACCAAACCATGACTCAGGACAGGGACAACAGAAGACTCCTGGTTCTCCAAGTAATAAAAGGCAAAAGGCCATTACATGTACTGAATGTCTGCAGTCGTCAAGAGAGGACAATGATGACTTAAAGTGATAGTTCACTCCTAAATAGAATGGACAGACATTTTTTGGGGGAACCTCGTTGTGTAAAGAGTCCCCGTCCCGCGCTCTGCCCAGTGATATGCCTCAACCCCAAACGAATGGATAATATCACTGACTGTCAGTATCCCTCTAACCCTAAGTATGCTAAGTGTCTTTCTCCATGATATTCGCCAGGTCCCGGGTGTGGCAGAGAATAGGCCGTCTGTCCTTAGGGGAGACTTCCTGAAGGTTTCCACGTCTGAGGGCAAGGTCCAACCCATCACAGTGTACACAGGCTACGTTCAAAGAGTGGTGCTAGTCAAGCTGGGCTTCTCAAAGAGGTAAGAGAGAGAGACCCCCATAATGTTACAATGCAATGATCTGATCCAATCCCCTCTCTGCCTCTCAGGCTGGTGCAGAGCTTCGTCAGTAACACAAGGTTTGACGTGGAGTTCACCATCAACCGTTTCCTCCTGAAGCTGCAGCACCGGGCGGTGGACCTGGCAGAGAAACACCGGCTGGACGAGGTGCTCTTTCCATCGGGCTCTGGAGTCCGGACTACCCCCATGCCCAAACTCAGGTCTGGATTCCCCCTTCCAGCAAATAGCAAAGCACTCCCCCTGCTTTGCTCTGTTGTTGTGGGGAGATGGTTGTGTCAATACAAGAGGAATAGAGACTGTTTCATTACAAATCAAATCAAATTGTATTTGTCACATACACCGCAGCAGCAGTAAAACAGCAGCAGTAAAATAACAGTAGCGAGGCTCTATACAGGAAGTACCGGTACAGAGTCAATGTGCGGGGACACCGGTTAGTCAAGGTAATTGAGGTAATATGTACATGTGGGTAGAGTTAAAGTGACTATGCATAGATAATAAACATAGAGTAGCAGCAGCATAATAGAGGGGGTGGGAAATGCAAATAGTCCAGGTAGCCATTTGATTAGCTGTTCGGGAGCCTTATGGCTTGTGGGTAGAAGCTGTTAAGAAGCCTTTTAGACTTGATGCATCGGTACCACTTGCCGTGCGGTAGCAGAGAGAACAGTCTATGACTAGGGTGGCTGGAGTCTTTGACATTCTTTGGGGCCTTTCTCTGACACCGCCTGGTATAGAGGACCTGGATGGCAGGAAGCTTGGCCCCAGTGATGTACTGGGCCGTACGCACTACCCTCTGTAGTGACTTACAGTCCTAGGCCGAGCATTTGCTGTACCAGGTAGTGATGCACCCAGTCAGGATGCCCTCGATGGTGCAGCTGTAGAACTTTTTGAGGATCTGAGGACCCATGCCAAATCTTTTCAGTCTCCTGAGGGGGAATAGGCTTTGTTGTGCCCTCTTCGCAACTGTCTTGGTGTGCTTGGACCATAATAGTTTGTTGGTGAAGTAGACGCTAAGGAACACGGCCAGGTCTCTGACCCCCTCCCTATAGGCTGTCTCGTCGTTGTCGGTGATCAGGCCTACCATTGTTGTGTCGGCGGCAAAATTAGTGATGGTGTTGGAGTCATGCCTGGCCATGCAGTCATGGGTGAACAGGGAGTACAGGAGGGGACTGAGCACCCACCCCTGAGAGGCCCCAGTGTTGAGGATCAGTGGCAGATGTGTTGTTAACTACCCTTACCGCCTGGGGGCAGCCAGTCAGGAAGTCCAGGATCCAGTTGCAGAGGGCGGTGTTTAGTCCCAGGGTCCTTAGCTTAGTAATGAGCTTTGAGGGCACTATGGTGTTGAAGGCTGAGCTGTAGTCAATGAATAACATTCTCACGTAGGTGCTCATTTTGTCCAGGTGGGAAAGGGCAGTGTGGCGTGCAATAGAGATTTCATCATCTGTGGATCTGTTGGGGCGGTATGCAAATTGGAGTGGGTCTAGGGTTTCTGGGATGATGATTTTGATGTGAGCCATCACCAGCCTGTTTCTTGTAACACTTATGTAATAGCAAGAACCGTTCAACTCCATTGGTATGGAATCACAAACCAATTACGATTATGTATCTGCAGTAATTACAGTGTTGCTACGCAAGTACGAGAACAACTTAATCTAAAGTGTTACAATGACATTTCATACCAAATGACAAACTGTAGGTGTGAATGAACGAATATCTCTCTCAAAGGTCACAAACAGAAGCGTTGGTGTGATTCCCATTATATAATGCCATTTTGTAAGAAAGAGTGTCGCAATGACATTTCAAAGCATAGATTTTGAATTGCTCCTCTCATATTTCAAATGATGCTCCCTCTGGCCTCTTGGTTTCATGTCAGCGACTAGACCTTCTCATTAATGAGTTTGAAATCTAGACGTTCTGCCTTTTGTTAGCCTAAAAAATCCCACGCTTATCACAAGATAGCAAGACATTTCCCCAAGGAGGTTTTATTCAAATAAAGGATCCAACTGGCAGCTCTGTCTGTCTCAAGTTGGCAGGGCTCATATCTAGTTTCTACATCACATAGTAGTTTAGTGGCTCCATTTCTGGGCTAAGTCTAGCGTGTACTTGACATTCAAAAACAACATATTTTGGAGAATACAGGTTCACACATGATAGGACATTGTAGTAACAATGTTCCAATGTTTCCTCCACATTTCTCCAAGCATGTATTTCTCCAAGCATGTTTAATCATCAACTGGAGAACAATCCGGAAAACAACATGCAGCCATCCAGCGCATCGTGTCAGGGGCCTCCAAGCCTGCTCCTCACCTGGTCGTTTGGCCCTCCAGGGACCGGCAAGACTATCACTCTAGTTGAAGTCATTAACCAGGTATAAATCCCCCCCCCTCCACCCCCCACACACAAAAATAAAGTATAACATATTGCATACATCTTCTATGAAATGTGTACATAAATGATATTCCATTTCATATTCGCAGTGGAGAGCTCATATTATATGTACACCATATGTAACATTAAATGGACATAGCACTACATAAAACATTAGAAACAATATGCACCCGCAAACCTGTCTTAAACTCGGGGCGCTGGAAGTCCATAACTACCAGAATGACCATGACGGTCATCTTTCAATTATGTAAATATTCCATAATAAATTATAAATTGCAAAATGAAAGTATGTTAAAATATGTCATAAGAAAACCTCAGGACACTAAATGTAAATAAGTCTGAAAATGTATTTATTGATCCAGAAGCGCAGACTGTAAATACTAAAATAAGACGATAGTGTAGCTAATGGCCAAATTACACCTAAATTATATTGAAACTAATTTCACATGTACAGTATAGCCTAAAGACAAAATTAAATTGACAATAGTTTGATGGGTCAAATCATCCTACAGAGGTCTGTGCAGGCCAGACGTTTTGATTTGCTATACCTTATCGGAAAGAACAGATTCTAAAGTTTCTAATTAACCTAGTTCACAAAATAGATGGCATCATGACGAAGGAAAATGATGTGGATATATTGAAGCAACATCTCAAGACATCAGTCAGGAAGTTAAAGCTTGGTCGCAAATGGGTCTTCCAAATGGACAATGACCCCAAGCATACTTCCAAAGTTGTGGCAAAATGGCTTAAGGACAACACAGTCAAGGTATTGGAGTGGCCATCACAAAGCCCTGACCTCAATCCTATAGAAGATGTGTGGGCAGAACTGAAAAAGTGTGTGCGAGCAAGGAGGCCTACAAACCTGACTCAGTTACACTAGTTCTGTCAGGAGGAAGGGGCCAAAATTATTGTGGGAGGCTTGTGGAAGGCCACGTACCCGACACGTTTGACCCAAGTTAAACAATTTAAAGGCAATGCTACCAAATACTAATTGAGTGTATGTAAACTTCTGACCCACTGGGAATGTGATGAAAGAAATAAAATAAATAATTCTCTCTACTATTATTCTGACATTTCACATTCATAAAATAAAACTGAGTTTAAATGTTTTTGGCTAAGGTGTATGTAAACTTCGACTTCAATTGTATATATACACAATTAAAGCTCTTTCCATGTTATAGACTGACCAAGTGAATCCAGATGAAAGCTATGATCCCTTATTGATGTCACTTGTTAAATCCACTTCAATCAGTGTAGATGAGGTTAGAGAAGGATTTTTAATCCTTGAGACATGGATTGTGTTTGTGTGTCATTCAGAGGGTGAATGGGCAAGACGAACAGTGCCTTTTGAACAGGGTATGGTAGTCGGTGCCAGGCCCACAGGTTTGTGTCAAGAACTGCAACACCGCTGGTTTTGTCAGTTTCCTGTGTGTATCAAGAATGGTCCACCACCCAAAGGACATCTAGCCAATTTGGCACAACTGTGGGAAGCATTGGAGTCAACATGGGCCAGCATTCCCTGTGGAACGCCTTCGACACCTTGTAAGAGTCTCACCTTATGCCCCGATGAATTGAGGCTGTTCTAAAGGCGAAAGGGGGAGGTGTTCCTAATGTTTGGTACACTCGGTGTATGTGTTGACTGTGTGGTAGTGTCACGGTGCGTAGTATATAAGGGACGGTAAACGGAGCGCTGGTTAAGTGTCATCCTTTTTATTACAAATGAGATGTCCTCACGAAGCATTCAAATAAAAAGGAGAGTGGAAAAAATATAACTATGAACAAAAACACAGTGACTTACGTTGAATGTTGCAGGCAGTGCAGACAGACAAACGAACAATGATCCACACACAGGTGGATTTGTGTGGGGATTAAATACTATCCCCAATCAGAGACAACGCTAGACTGCTGTCTCTGATTGGGGATGATAATCTCCCTAGTTAGTGTGTGAGAGCTTGGTTGTGTGCCTCTCTCCTCCCCTAGGTGGGAGTAAGAGGCCTTACCACAACCAAGCCCTCACAGTACCCCCCCCCTAAGGTGCGGACTCCCGATCGCACACAAAAAAAATCCCCCCTCTCCTGAAAGAAAAAATGTCCAAAACTCTAGGGGGGACATGGCGGGGTACTGAGGTGGTTGCTGGTGGGGGCTCCGGTTCCGGTTCCGGGCGTGGCACAGGTTGTGAGAGTAGCTTCTCTCCTACCTCTCCGTTGCACGCCCGGTCCGGTCCGGACCCCGGCGCGATGGTTCCCCCCTCAGTACTCCCGCCTTCCACCAAGTCCTGTCTGGACCCTGGTGTGGGAGCCCTCGACCCTGGAGGGGGGCTGACAACCGGCCCCGGACTGGGCACCGGTGGAGCGGACTGCTCCTTCCCTGGAGCGACGTAGACGACCGGCCCCGGACTGGGCACCGGTGGAGCGGACTGCTCCGGCACTGGAGCGACGCCGACGACCGGCCCCGGACTGGGCACCGGTGGAGCGGACTGCTCCATCACTGGATCGACGTAGACGACCGGCCCCGGACTGGGCACCGGTGGAGCGGACTGCTCCGGCACTGGAGCGACACAGACGGCCGGCCCCGGACTGGGCACCGGTGGAATGGACTGCTCCGTTACTGGAGCGACGTAGACGACCGGCCCCGGACTGGGCACCGGTGGAGGAGGCTCCAGGCCTTGAGCTGTAGCTGGAGGCTCCGGGCTGCTGACCTTCGCTGGAGGTGGCGGAACGCTGACCTTCGCTGGAGGTGGCGGAACGCTGACCTTCGCTGGAGGTGGCGGAACGCTGACCTTCGCTGGAGGTGGCGGAACGCTGACCTTCACTGGAGGTGGCGGGGCGCTGACCTTCACTGGAGGTGGCGGGGCGCTGACCTTCGCTGGAGGTGGCGTGGCGCTGACCTTCGCTGGAGGTGGCGTGGCGCTGACCTTCGCTGGAGGCCTCGGGCTGCTGACCTTCACTGGAGGCCTCGGGCTGCTGACCTTCACTGGAGGCCTCGGGCTGCTGACCTTCACTGGAGGCCTCGGGCTGCTGACCTTCACTGGAGGTCTCGGGCTGCTGACCTTCTCCGGAGGTCTCGGGCTGCTGACCTTCTCCGGAGGTCTCGGGCTGCTGACCTTCTCCGGAGGTCTCGGGCTGCTGACCTTCTCCGGAGGTCTCGGGCTGCTGACCTTCACAGGAGGCCTCAGGCTGCTGACCTTTACAGGAGACCTCAGGCTGCTGACCGTCACAGGAGGCCTCGGGCTGCTGACCTTCTCCGGAGACCTCAGGCTGGATGCCGTGCCCACCCTCGGCACCGACGCAGAGGTGGTCTTCAGCCCTGCAGCTGGTCTGGCTGTCGGCCCCAGACTGGGCATCGACACGCTATGGAGCTCCTGCTCCACAGCGGGACTGAACGTCGTGCCCATCCTGGGCACCGACGCAGAGATGGTTCCCAGCCCTCTGGTGGGGCTGGCTGTCGGCCCCAGACTGGGCACCGACGCGCTATGGAGCTCCTGCTCCACAGCGGGGCTGAACGTCGTGCCCACCCTGGGCACCGACGCAGAGATGGTTTCCAGCCCTCTGGTTGGGCTGGCTGTCGGCCCCAGACTGGGCACCGACGCGCTATGGAGCTCCTGCTCCACAGCGGGGCTGAACGTCGTGCCCACCCTGGGCACCGACGCAGAGATGGTTTCCAGCCCTCTGGTTGGGCTGGCTGTCGGCCCCAGACTGGGCACCGACGCGCTATGGAGCTCCTGCTCCACAGCGGGACTGAACGTCGTGCCCACCCTGGGCACCGACGCAGAGATGGTATCCAGCCCTGTGGTTGGGCTGGCTGTCGGCCCCAGACTGGGCACCGACACGCTACGGAGCTCCTGCTCCACAGCGGGGCTGAACGTCGTGCCCACCCTGGGCACCGACGCAGAGAGGGTTTCCAGCCCTGTGGTTGGGCTGGCTGTCGGCCCCAGACTGGGCACCGACGCGCTATGGAGCTCCTGCTCCACAGCGGGGCTGAACGTCGTGCCCACTCTGGGCACCGACGCAGAGATGGTCTCCAACCACAGAGCTGTGCTGGCGACCGTCGCGGTAGCCTCCGTGCGAGGAGTAGGCACAGGGCATACTGGACTGGGGGAACGCACCACTGTTCTGATGCGAGGCGCTGGCACAGGTCGCACCGGGCTGGGGAAACGCACCGTTTGGCTAGTGCGTTTAGCTGGCACGGGTCGCACCGGGCTAGTGTTGCGCACCGATGGTTTGGTGCGCTGAGTCGGTCTCCTCCTCCTCCGACTCTGGACCGGCGCTGGAGGCACCGGACTGGGAACTGGCGCTGGAGCATGACTGTCCCTGTCGTGCCTACTCCACCGCCAATCCCCATCCTGTGAGGGTTCTTACGGGAACCCCCACGAGTGAGGGAACAGAAGCACATCGTCGTCGTCTTCCTCCGACTCCTCTCTGTACTCCTGCTCCCATGGCTGTAGGGGCTCCTCCTGGAACCCCCACGAATGCAGTGGTCGGGGCTCTTCTCCCTCGATCCCCGACCACCCCCATAGCCCCCCCCCAAAATCAGTTTGAGGGGTTTTCTGGGCTCCAGGCAGGTCCTCAGTTCTAGCCCGGTGACGTGTCCTCCGTCGTCGGCGCCTCGACTGCTCCGGACCCCAGCCTTCCTCCACCGAACGATAATGGGAGTGTTCCTCCTCGGTAATTTTCCCCATACCGAGGAGGATATCTCCCAAAGTAATCCCCCGTTGCGTCCCAGGGTGGTGGATCATTCTGTCACGGTGCGTAGTATATAAGGGACGGTAAACGGAGCGCTGGTGAAGTGTCATCCTTTTTATTACAAATGAGATGTCCTCACGAAGCATTCAAATAAAAAGGAGAGTGGAAAAAATATAACTATGAACAAAAACACAGTGACTTACGTTGAATGTTGCAGGCAGTGCAGACAGACAAACGAACAATGATCCACACACAGGTGGATTTGTGTGGGGATTAAATACTATCCCCAATCAGAGACAACGCTAGACAGCTGTCTCTGATTGGGGATGATAATCTCCCTAGTTAGTGTGTGAGAGCTTGGTTGTGTGCCTCTCTCCTCCCCTAGGTGGGAGTAAGAGGCCTTACCACAACCAAGCCCTCACAGGTAGGGCAGGGAATTATAAGCGTGTGATATCTTCTACATGTTGATTTCATTGGCATGGCGTAGCCTTACAGCCTCGGCTACTAAGCACAGATAAATACTCAAAAACGTTTCTTTTATGACCTTCCTAAACAAATGTATTTATGTTTTCTTTGATTGTGTAATATTAAATGTATTTATTAGACTGGCGGCTATTGGTATTCATGGAGGCTGGCTATTCTACTGTTTAAATATGCATACGGTCATTTTGACCGTCAGGCCACTTTGAGATAGAAATGCTCAGAAGGTTTTTGTCTTTTAGGATATTTATTTATCTCAAAGTACTGCTAGAAAGTCAAGGACAGTTGGGTTCAAGGTTTTTAATGTAATAAAGTTATTGAAATTACGACGTTTTGGGGGTTCTAGTGTTAAACAATGTGTCTGTGTTTCAGCTGAACAGAGTGGATCCTCTGTGCCACATCCTGGCATGTTCCCTGTCTAACAGTGCATCAGACCTGTTGTGTCAGAGGCTGCTGGTTCACATGGACCCCCACCGTCTCTACGCAAGCAGCAGACCCCTCAGCACTGTGCCCCAAAACCTACTGGTAAGACTGTGTTTTAGGAAAATACAGGTTCACACATATGACATTGTAGGCCACCTGCATGGTGAAAAAAAGGTTAAGAAACTAAAATGCATTGAGAATACAAGTCTCATTTCACTGTGTCCTTTCCAATGCCTCTCACTCTCTCCGTGTTCTTCGGCATTCCAGAAACACTGTAACTGGGACGCGAGCCAGGACAGTATTGTGCTTCCCACAAAGGAGGTTTTGATGGGCTACAAGGTCATCATCACCACGCTGGTGACAGCAGGACGGTGCGGCTCATTTTTACAGTGGAAAGGCTGAATGGTTTTATACTGTTGTAAGAAAAGATTTGCAGTGTGTGATTACAATAGTTGTTACATTGTACTCAGAGTATTACACAGTGCTACAAAAAAATATATCATTTTTCCTGAAGAAGTCTCTCTGTCTTTACCACTGTGTGTTGGTGTTCCTTTCCTAGGCTTGTGTCCATGGGGGCGTCCCAGTCGGTCACTTCACCCATGTGTTCATAGATGAGTCGGGTCAAGCAGTGGTGCCAGAGAGCATCATTGGGATCGCAGGTGAGAGAGATAATACCAGGGAGGGTACTGCTCAATGTGTGAACCGTATATTAGATTGTACATCATAGGCCTGGCTTGGGGTCAGTAGAGAACAACTTAGCAAAATGTTCTGTAACAGAAAATGAAAATCTGTCATCTTATTGGATAAACTCCTGTTGCACCTCCTCCAGTGCTTCATCCCGTTTTGACCCTAGTGAACGTAACCATGTTGTCTTGCTACTTTCCAGCAACCAATGTCTGTCTCTTGTATCCACAGGCTTGCTCCATCCAGAGGAGGTCCAGCTAGTGTTGGCTGGAGACCCACAGCAGCTAGGATCCATCTTAAGATCCCCCTCTGGCCCTGCAGTATGAAATGGGTAGGAACTAATGGGTAGGAACTAATATGCAATCAATGAATCATTACCCAAGAGAGACTGATGAAACACAACCCACTGTATCAGAAGGATGGAGAATTAGGACTGACAGTCATTTGTGACCAAGCTCCTTCGCAACTACAGGTAACTGCTGTTGCATTTCTTCCATCCTGTGCTTTCCTGTTTCTCTTTTGCTACATCGTTTGATTAGATAGTTCTGAGCTCATCTACCCCAACTATCTCCTTTCCCTTCTCTCCCTCCCCAGCTCCCACCCTGCTATTCTGAAGATGCCCAATGAGCTCTTCCATGAGAAGGAGCTGCAGGTGTTTGCAGACCAGTGGGATCGTGAAACCTACTGCAGCTGGGAGCATCTGCCCAAGGAGGTGTGAACCGTGTTCTTTTTGGACGAGTTGGGCTAATACCATCTCTGATTCAAAATGTTTTCTTCCATTCAGTGCCTACTGAACATTAGTCTGATTCGAGGTTTGTTAGGTGTGTGAGTTAGTGTTGTCACACTTCTCCTCAAGCAGCTCAGTGATTACAATGTCAGACTGCCCGTCTGTCTGTCTGTCTGTCTGTCTGTCTGAGGCATGGCTGCTCCCCTCTGGTGGAAATGTCTCCAGTATTGCTTGCATTCCTGTGGTGCTTCTGTGCAGGGGTTCCCACTGATATTCCATGGAGTGTTGGGGAAGGATGAGCGAGAGGGCAACAGTCCGTCCTTCTTCAACGTATCAGAGATTGAGGTCCTGGTGGACTACCTCACCAAGTTGATGGAGACCCAGGGCAAGAAGGGCCTGGCCAAACTCTCCCCTAAACTCTCCCCTTGGCATCATCACTCCCTATAGGAAACAAGTGAGTCGTCATCCATGGAGTTAAAGCACCCATCAATAACTATACCTGATGTGCAGGAGTTTTACCTAAGTTCATCTGTTGTTTTTAACAGGTTGAGAAAATCCAGAATGCTCTGAATCTTGTCAAAGAGTTGGGTCAATGGAAGGACATCCAGTCCTGTGTTATACATCAGTCTTACAACCCGAGGTCTTTGTTTGGATGAGGCGTTAAAGGTGCAATATGCAGAAATCGCTCCGCCATTTCCTGGTTGCTAAAATTCTAATTGTTTGCCTAATTTCAGTTTATGTGACAAAACAAGCAATGTGTAGAGAATCATCTAATCCGCTGTGAAATATATTCTCAATAACCAAATATATTGTATTTTCAGCTGTTTGAAGCTGGTGCACAAAACCGAAAGTAAAAGACGCAAAAACTAAAATTAAGTTTTTGCGTAGAACAGATCTACAACTTCTTAGACTTGCTTTCAACGAGAATGACATCTATAACTCACATTTCTATGTGAGTTTGTTTGGGTCACCAGCTTTAAGTGTTGATGGAAGCATGTTGTTTCCGGTGGGTTCAGTGGAGGAGTTCCAGGGACAGGAGAGAAAGATCATCATGGTCTCTACTGTCCGCAGCAGCATCAACCACGTCAAGATGGACCAAGACTTTAACATCGACTTCCTCACCAATGAGAAGGTCTTTCCCAGCACTTACCTTTTGCTCACTCTTTCTCTATATAATGTCTATAATTGTGTGTACGTTGTGTGTATGCATAAATAATAGTGTAGTTCAATTGGCCAGTGTTTCCTAGTGTAGATTTTTCAGTGTAACATTTCTAGTGTTTATTCAGGTGATAATTTAACACGTACAGAATTAATGTAACACTCTTTGTATTGGTGTTAATAACAAGTGTTGAACCAAAACCACACCCATCATTATCATATTTCCCAGCATGCTCTATTGCAGGTTGATTTATATTACATTTTTCATTCAATATTTATGTTTTTGCATGAATTATGCTACTCAAATATAAATAACATACATTTTTCTCAACTAATCCAATATGTAAGTTGGACTCATTACACCCGTTACTGAAATGATCGTTCCAGTTTAGGCTTTAGGTAGTCTCATATCTTAGTCTTCCCAACTCTGGCAGTCATTCTGAATGCAGATTGTGGGTGAATAAAATGTCAAAATGTTGGATATCCCCACTCTGGCTGGATTCCAATAGGAATTACACATCATTTTGCAAGCCAGCAGAATGTGACTTGCAGGCTTGATGTGGCCTGTGAACCATGAATTTCAGGCCACTGTATCAGGGTAAAACTGACCTGAACACCTCCAAGATCTTAAGCCAAGTGTATGACGGAGCCTCACTCATGTCTGGAAGTCGAGTACAACAACTCTTACAAGAAAAACTAGAGCGAGAAATACTGTATGTGCACTGTTTTAACCACCAGCTACATTTAGTTAGTAAATGCCCCCTTGTGAAAAAAAAATGCCCACCCATTTATTTCGTTCTGGAGTCTGGCTATATGGTCGGTAACCTCACTCTTCGATACACTCTCGATACACAATTAGCTGATTCCTGCCAGTGACGCACCGGCGTCAGTCGTTACTATGGCAATTTAAAATAGCGCGGTCCAAAGCTCAAATAAACCTTGTTGACGATCAAAATACTAAATATAGAAATGTTTTGATGTTAAATGCACATGTTTAGTAATAGTGGATTGAATACATCTCTTTGCTTAGATTTACTTCCTAAAGTATTTCCATTCCCCTTTTAAGTATGTCTGCAGTCAGCTGACCCCACCATGTCCTCTCTTCTCTACAGAGGTTCAATGTGGCCATTACCAGAGCCAAGGCCCTGCTGATAGTGGTGGGAAACCCTGTTATCCTCAACAAGGACCCCACCTGGGAGTGGTAAGACCTTTGTTCTCCCAAGGGCCAAGAAAAGTAAACATGAGGAGACCGTTAACTATCCTCTGTTGAATGGTATGAATCCACCCCGACCACAGAGGATGACAACTAGTGTGGGAGAAATTTGATTGTAATATAATTATTAAATCTGACTCCATAATCATGTGATGAAATGCAGTGGGCCTTAAGCATCTCTGGCGGGTCTAGCAAGATAGCTAGTCTTGTATCACCAGTCCCATTAACCATATTTACATGTGTCTAAGATAACTGTTATGCAACTAACAATGTCCCGATACTATGAGCTAGTCCTAGCGATCAAAGTTACGTCATTGAGTCAAGCTTAACGCAGAGATGTAAAGTTAGAACCCAAGCATGTGCTATGTGTAGTGTAAATAACATTTACCATTAGACCATTACATTGAAGAATAATTTAAGAGATATTACTTTGAAATATGAGGACTACCGTACATATTGTGTGACCTGGCAGATATCAGGCGCCCTAGTAACCTCCCTAGAAAACTATCAGGGCACGGGTCAGGGAGAGTTTAAGATGCAAGTTTATGGTACCCCCTAGACTCTCAGGCTCTGGTCGTGGGGGATGGAGTGTGCAGCACAGTGTTGTGAGGTTCTGATCTCACCAGCAAGAAATTCGTAACAATTACAGTTATGCAATAAGAATACAATTATCAAAGAGTACACACCAGAAGTCTTAAATGTAGAAAGATACAAAATGATTAAGCATAAAAACTTGGGCGTTGTCCGAGTTTGGCCGGTGTAGGCCGTCATTGTAAATAAGAATTTGTTCTTAACTGACTTGCCTAGTTTAAATAAAGGTTAAATAAAAATAAAATACACAACTATGGCATACAAAGTTTGAGGTTGGTTTACAATGACTCCCTGAAGGAAGCAACTCTTCACCGTTTGTCCTACTCAGGACGGAACTCCACTTCAATAACTCCCATTGTTAATTTCCATCACTCTGCTTGGCCAAACAATTAAACAAAAGCATAACACTTCACACACATTCTCTAGTCTAATCAACACAATAATAGGAGCGCAGGATCTAGGCTGCTTCCACTTTGAAATGACCGGCGCCCGGCGAACAGTTTTAACACAGCAACTGTGTTAAAAGAAATCCATAACATGTACAGTACAATAAGACATACCAACATTCACAGCTCTTTAAGAACTCTTGAATCAATCAAAACACGCTTTTCATTTTACAAGTTTCATCAGTCTTCACACCTCCGTCAGTAATCCCCAGGGCTACATGGGAAGTTCCCACCCTGGCGAAGGTGTGTTTCACTCCTGTCATATTCAAACATACACCCATCCAAATCCAGACACAAGAGCCACCCTCTCTCATGTCTTTCCTACTACACTCCACCGAGGGTTCTACATGGAACCCAAAAGGGTTCAACCTGGCACCAAAAAGCGTTCTCCTATGAGGACAGCTACAGAACCCTTTTAGAACCCTTTTTTATTCTAAGAGTGTACACCTCCACATACAACTGTTGGTGCCCTCTTCTTCACTTTTCTTACACAGCAAAGGGAAATAACGGACCCAGGACAGCTCGTAGATCTAGCAGCTATATGTATGGCTCAGTTGGTAGAGCATGGTGCTTCCAATGCCGGGATTGTGAGTTCGATTTTTTTTAGCTCACTCAACACTGTGTGTTCAGGTTTATCAGCTATTGTGTGGAGGAGGAAGGGTACACTGGCTTCGACTTCACTGACGCTGAAGGAGAAGAAGATGTAGGAACACGACTGGCTTCCCTTAAAATCACGGTGTAGTCTTCCCCAGGTCTGGCAGAGGAGTGACCTCCAGCAGTATGTCCATCCAGAGTGGAGGACTGAGAAGTAGCCCTCTGGACACCAGCAAAGCTGGGCAGGAGCTAGGGCTGTGGTGGTCATTACATTTTGTCACTGTTACTATCATGCCAAAGACAGAGGGTCTCATGGTAATTGACCACTAATTAACATAAACACCTTTAGGCCGCCTTTGGAAAATCTACATTTAATAAATGAATTTACTATACGTCATCACAATAAATCCATTATTTATTTTAAGCAGGTTCTAAAGAAACATGATATGAAGAAAATGTCTTTTCAGAAGAACAGAATATGAGCTGGAAAATGTGTATGTTATCTGGCTATAGGCTGTAGGCTTGTTCATTTATTAAACAAGATATGCTTAAGTCACATGTCATTATTTTATATGATTTTATAGTAAGAATAATATAATTGAACTTAGCTGAATAAAATAGAAAGGATATTTTTGCCATTCCGGAGTGAGTGTGTTTATGAAGTGGTGATGTTGAGCGTTGAAGTGATCATACAGTGTATTCGGAAAGTATTCAGAACCCTTGACTTTTTCCACATTTTGTTACGTTACAGCCTTATTCCCCCCCCCCCCCATCAATCTACACACAATACCCCATAATGACAAAGCAAAAAATGTTTTTTAGATGCTTGGCATTCTGGCCAAAGAGTTCAATCTTGGTTTCATCAGAGCAGAGAATCTTGTTTCTCATGGTCTGAGAGTCCATTAGGTGCCTTTTGGCAAACTCCAAGCGGGCTCTCGTGTGCTTTTTTTTTTACTGAGGAGTGGCTTCTGTCTGGCCACTCTACCATAAAGGCCTGATTGGTGGAGGGCTGCAGATATGGTTGTCCTTCTGGAAGGTTCTCCCATCTCCACAGTGGCACTCTGGAGCTCTGTCAGGTTCTTGGTCACCTCCCTGACCAAGGCCCTTCTCCCTTGATTACTCAGTTAGGTCGGGCGGCCAGCTCTAGGAAAGTCTTGATGGTTCCAAACTTCTTCCATTTAGGAATGATGGAGGCCACTGTGTTCTTGGGGACCTTCAATGCTGCAAACTTTTTTTGGTACCCTTCCCCAGATCTGTGCCTCAACACAATCCTGTTTCGGAGCTCTATGGACAATTCTTTCAACTTCATGGCTTGGTTTTTGCACTGACATGCACTGTCAACTGTGGGACCTTATATACAGTGGGTAGCTTCCATTCCAAAGGGTTCACATACTTTTTCTTACTACTGTAGACAGGTGTGTGCCTTTCCAAATCATGTCCAATCAATTGAATTTTCCACAGGTGGACTCCAAATCAAGTATAGAAACATCTCAAGAATGATCAATGGAAACAGGATGCACCTGAGCTCAATTTCGAGTCTCATAGCAAAAGGTCTAAATACTTATGTAAATAAGATATTTCTGCTTTTTATATGTAATAAATTTGCCAACATAGAAAAAATAATATATATATGTTTTTTGCTTTGTCATTATGGGGTATTGTGTGTAGATTTATGAGGAAAAATATTAATTTAATCAATTTTAGAATAAGGCTAACGTAACAAAATGTGGAAAAAGTCAAGGGGTCTGAATACTTTCCGAATGCACTGCATGCTAGATTTAGAGTTATTTGGCATATTTAGTTTTGAATGATACACACCTTAGAATGTTTTATATGGGCTGCATGATGCGACTATATGCTATTGATGATTTGAGAAAGCAACAAAAAAACGTGCTCTCTGTTCCTTGCCTCAGGCTGCTTTTTAGTTGTGAATGATACAAACCATAGAATCTCTTAGAAATCAAAACATATACAGTATGAGCTGCATGATGTGACTATACTGAAGTGTATTGAGGATTTGAGAAAGTCGCAAAAAAGAAAAACTTGCTCTCTGTTCCTTGCCTCAGGCTGCACACGCTATGTGATCATATTTTCACAATTCACAATTTCATCTAGTCTTTCCTAATATGGAACATTTGTTTTGATTTAGAATGACAATTTATCAAATGGACAGGAACAGGGGAAAAAATATGTCATCCGTATGCACTCGAATTGCGAATGGACACCGCTTTCCCAATGGTTCGGTTTTCAATAATGCCGGTAGGATACTCCACATCAACCACTGTTTGGGGAGCATGCAGCCTCTCGCTGCGCGATAGGTAAATATTTCGCCCAAACTCTGTATGCCATTGTCTCTCCAAACCTGTTCCTGCAGCTAGCCAGTGCTTAAATTGGGAAACCAAGTGAAATATGTTCGGGAACATTGATAGTAACATGTTTTCACAACAAACTGTTGACAGCCCCTCTCACTGCGCACTGGCAAAAGTATTGAAGGAGAGAGGGGGGAGATGGAAACATGGTGGTGGAATATTCTGTAGCTAAAGGTAATGTCAGACTATTAATTATGAAAATTCATTTAAAAAACTCCCTTATTACTAGGCTATTCAAAATCAAATACAAATATACTATACATGTAGGCTTAGCTGCCCTGCACAATCAATGAACCAACAGCATCGCCTAGGCCTATACGTTTTTTCACAGAAATGAATAGAACGTTTGGAGTTTGACTTGCCTAGTTAAATAAAGTTTAAATAAAATAAACGCACAAGATAACCAGTCCACCCAGTATGCATAATAATACAGTCCACATCCAAAGGCGATTTACTAGAATGTGTTTATTTTTTTTAGTATAGACTAGACCAATTATGTACCAAAGACATCTTAAATCAGTTTTATTTTTTAGGGCTTGGGTTCATAGGCCTATGTGTATGCATAAGCTCTAATATGCGTTGTCCATTTAGTTGTGTTTGGCTTTGAAACAACATCCTCAACCACCATGTTTTCCACTTAGTTTCAACCTGCTGTTTGATCAATTCGAAGAAAGAAGTTAATCACAGTGAGGTGAGTTTTAAAAGCATGATACTGTTTTGATAAGTGTTTGATGAGATTTTTTTGAAAGCATTTGCATTGATGTCAGAGTGGTTAGATCCTTTGCGGTGTAGATCCCTGAGTGCCAGGCCATTAGCGACCTGATGGATGTGAGCGAGTTGGGTGCTACCAGTGCATAAGAGGAGATTACTGTGACGCAACAGTCACATGGAATTTTTCTGCGGTCATGACTCATAACTGCCGGTGTGGCGGTAATATGGTCACAGCCCCAGGGAGCTACAAAATCATACTCAAACTGACATTCCACAGACAGATTTTTTGCTGCCTTTTGTGAACTTGACATCAAAATGAAGTATAGTGTTTCAATCAATTGGCAAGAACTGCACTTTAGAACATTTTGGAAAGTGTTATGCCTCGATGGATGACTGAAATCGTTGCTCAGCAGAAACGGGATGACCAGTTCATTGTTTAATAATGGGAACAAACAAATACCTACTGTACTTTAAAGGCAGTATCTCCTCAGAGCATATGATGGGAGTGTTTTATCATGTATTTAATATTCAAAATACATGTTGATATTTTCTGGTTTTGGCAATGTATTTTTAAACTTGCACTGTATTTTCAGTATTCTGACAATTGAACATGGGATCAGTGTCATTTATCCACAACTATATCTACCGCTCAGGAATCTATAACCATGTTCTGTATGTCCATGTCCCACAACTACATCCCTAACAGCAGTGGCTGCTAAACTGCTAAAACAAGCAATAAACTGTTGGATTCACACACAGCTTTCATCATCTTTGTGTAAAAATGGAACAACTGAAATAGGCAGGCAGTGTATGATCTCGTCTCAAAAATAGTTTATTAACATTGTTCCTGTTCACTTTTAAGCAAACATTCACTACCATCACTTTCCATTTAAGCGTTATTACAATGAGCTTTCTTATACAAATCTGGATCGTTATCATTTTAAATACTTCCAGAAAGGGGAGAGTTGGACACTGCGTAGATAGAAGCTGTTCCCTCAGTAGAGCAACAGTGTGCTGTAGAGACCATGGTTTCACTCATGCATACACGAACATAATAAAGACAATATTAAGTTTAGTAGTAGCGTACACAAAACAGCAGTATACATGCTTATCTTGGAGATATGTAGTTTGCCTTCTGCTTTGGGGTGGCGGTTTTAACATTATGGTGTTATACTGGACATATACAGGCTTGCAAATGCTTTCATCTAGACGTCACAGAATTCCTTGGCATTTATCTTGGCGTAAATGTCTGAAATCTTTCAGAAGTTGCTGTCCTTTTCATGGGTGGCGACATGGAAACACTGCTTAAACATACACCCATTAATATAGTAACAAAATGCCACGTCATTAATATATGTTCTATTTTGTGTAGACGAAAATACTCCTGAAGGGACAAACTCGTATTTCCTCTGAGCTTCACTCCTGAAGTCACAATATTGGGCGACACTGGGACACTGCTAGTGACCCGGCCCGGGTTCTGTCTAATTTTCCCCACCACAGTAGAAGCTCTGTTAACGCGGATGGCTTGGCCAGCAGAGGGCTTTGTCCTGCCCCGCTACACGAGAGACAAATAACCAATTAGATCCAAATCGACTAAAGACCTCAATCAAACCGGCTGATATTCTTTCATTGGCATTGTGGAATACCTGTTATCGCTAGCGTCGCACAACAGGTCGCATGCAACACTTAAAACACGTCATGTGACATTGCTGATAAGACATTTGGAAAGTTGAGCCCCGTTTATGGACACAGGCAGAAGAACGACAGAGACACCGGGGGGGAAATAGGAACGCTGTGAATAATCAGTAGAGAAAGGCGCATCTGGCTCCCGTTAGACGAATGGTCAACGTCATATGATACAAAAGAATAAAACTTAAGTGAAACATTTGACGCAGTCCAAGCAATACAGGAAAAACAGACCATGCACATTGGAGTTGTTGTGTAATGGTGGAGCAGGGCTGGACACAAGTAAAACGTTCTATAGAAAGTGGTTTAAAAGCTAGACCGAAAGAAGCCAGGATACAGTATATTCCAGCGCCAGTCTCGGGCATGTTAAAGCGCCAGCGGTGTTCCATTTACGTAAATCAAGTCAAATGATAAACGGTTACCAAAACCACAGCCTAGGTTGACCAGTGGCTTCAGCGCCCCAGATGCATTTTATTGTTCTCAGCAGTGAAGCATAAAATGACAGAAGACAAGAAATCATGTCAGAATGTAACAAAGTCATTTCCAACTCATTATCACACCATCCAAATGTTACTGTTAACATAACCCAGTGCAGAGCACGTCATTTTGGCTGTGAGACAGGTAGGGAGAGACAGAATGGCGTGGGGGATTTCATGGCAGCCAACATGTCTCTCAAAAATATATATTTACTTATTTCTATTCAGGTCTTGCCTTCTTGTCAAATAGCGCAAAGCCATAACAAACTGAGAATTGACAAACCAGTTCCAGAAAAATCAGGCAAAGCACACTGTGCGTTTCCTTCCTCAAATGAAATACGTTCTCTCTTCAGCCCAGTTGATTGTATCTATGGATGATCGAATTCTAACTGGGGTTTCAACCAGGCATATTTTGGGGAACGCTGTGGAAAAGTGGCGAGTGTACCTTAGAAAAAGGTTCAGTGAAATTCTTGATTTGTTAATAATAATTTTCCCATGACATTCTTTATGGCTGTGAGTGAGTGCTGGGAGTGTTGAACTTTGTGCAACATGACAGAGGTGTCAAAGTTGACTGGCTGCGGTGTCACGTCGGTCTCTCTGCTCTCTGGGAGGGAAACGCCAAAAGTCACACAGGTTACCATGAAAGAGAAGGCACTGAAAAACACTCACGTGGCTTCTCAGAATGCTGCTTTAGAATGCAGCCAGACTGGAAATCCCAAGGCCAGTCAAACCTGACAGGATCTCTTGAGACAGGATCCACCAGTCAGTCCTCCCCCCCCATACCATGTCCCTCATACCCCAGCAGCTCCAGCCTTGTGACAAATACATTGGCATTCTCATTCTAAAAAGGAGAACGATGTCAACTCATACAAACCTACTGAAGACCATGCTCCCTTAATCATCATGCAAAACCTGTTTTAACTTGTCACCTCCTGGTGTGGTGGGACTGTAAAGTCACGTTGGCTTCGGTTTATGTGCGGATATTCGAGCTTCTCTGTACAGGTGTTCAGAACCACTGAGGAACGGCTGTTCAATCCAGACAATATTTGAGGGGGCGGGTGGACTTCTCCTCTGCATACATATCTGTAGGGTCATGTTACAGTGCCATGAGGTGCTCCGACTACCAGTCCTTTACCATGTGGGGGTGGACTGATTTCAGACTAATGTTATACGGACTGGCTGACATGCTTTCTGCTAAGCAAAATGAAGTCTGAAGTCGTTTCTTGCGGCTAGTTGTCGACGGCCCTGAAAGCCTAGGTCACTTGCAGCAAAGCTCTGATTGCTTAACAATACATACTGTGTATAATTAACGTGGGGAGGCCCTCCGCTCCTCTGCTAGTGAGTTGACCAACAGGTCAGGAGAGGCATTACTTGGTGGTATGTAAGGACTTAAAAATAAGAAAAATAACTACAAAAAGGCACTGGGTTCTAAAGAGCAAAACCTCTCCCATGGAAAGTAGACCCTCTTACCATAACTAATCTAGCGGGCAGGACGGCTTACAAAGGAACAAGAGTTTGGGTGAGTCCTGATTCCAATAAATGAGCATGTTGACAATAACGCAAGCTCAGGGGACTGACTGTTTTTAACAGGCCCAGGGAAGGACAGCCAAATATGTTGCATACAAATACATGTGCATTTATTATCTTCTCAAAGTGACATGGGGGGGGGGATGCTTGTGAAAAACTAGATGAAAAGACAGTGTGTCCATTGCATGAAATAAGCATAACAGAACAAAACGAATTGAGAAGTTTAAACACTAATTTCTAACCTGTGTTACAGACCAGTCCTTTTCCTTGTTGTTTTACCTTCAGCACTTTCAGCCGCCAAACTCTTTAGCGTGAAATGTGAGATACAGTACAAAGATGCCATTTGGTAAAAGGTCAGTCCTGCTTGCGTATATATAGATAGATATATATATATACACATAGATATATATATAGATATATATATCTATGTATATATAGATATATAGATTAATATATATATATACACATAGATATATATATATGGATATATATATCTATATATATAGATATATGTGTTGTTGTTTTGTCAGTTGACGACTTTGAGGTCTTCCTCCTCCTCCTCCTCCTCCTCCTCACAACAGCAGGCAGGCACCCCTCTTCTTGCGCTTGCGCACCTGCAGCGCCGCCCTGGTGGCCATCTCAAACACCTCCCTCACACCATCCTTGGTCTTGGCTGAACACTCCAGGTAGCCAAAGGCACTGATACGGTTAGCCATGTCTCGGCCCTCTTCTGGCTTCACTGGCTCCTACAGGGTAAACAGACAGGGAGGTGTTAAAACTGGTGTGGCCATGCAGACACACACACACACACACACACACACACACACACACACACACACACCTAAGCATTGTGAATTTACCAACAACATTCATGAGACACTGTTGACTAGAATACAATCAAGACTATAAAAACACAGAATACTACTCATGTTTATAATGTAAGTCGTATTTATCCTGGTACATGTATCCTGGTACAACCCCCCCCACTCCAGATTTCTGTTTGACCACAGAACACTCCACTGCCTGGGTACAACATAACCACCACCAACGTTTTAACATCATGCTAAAACACTTAAAAGTGATGACTTGTGGGGAAAGTAATCCTCTCTCACACCCTCTTTGTTACTTAGTTCCTGTTCTCTGAGAGAAAGAAATGGCTGACAGATTCAGAGGGCTTTGTAACCCCCCCCCACTATAATCAGCAACTAGACCTGGAGACTAGTACCACACACACAGACTGACAGTAGGCCTACACAGACACAGACAGAGAACATGCTGTCATGCAACGTACTGTCTGCCGTCCATTAGAACCAGCATTGAGAAGAGGAAAAGACTTCAGACTAAACAAACAAGCGAAATCAGTGACTTCTAGGAGAGTGACAAGCCCGTCTCGCTACATGTTTTTCTAAGAAAGCAAGGGATGACTCAGAGCCAAAACAGCCTTTTTCCTGAACACTTTTTTCCACAGTCTAGTAAAGTGATAACATTGGTCACTCAACCACCATCTCAGTTTGGCTGGTTATCAAGCCTCACGTATCCTGAAACAATGATGAAACACAAAGGGGAACACTAATATCCTTTGACAAATTGTCATCTAAAATGAGTTCTCCCTTCCAAAGGCCTAGTTGAGGACACCAGCCACTTACACAGCGAAAATGTGTTGGATAGATATAAGGTTAGACAGACTACTTTATCCAATCCTTTCAGATTTACATCAGTACCTCCTGCCTACCTAGGAGTTAGGGGTCTGTTTGAGGGTGTGTACACTCAGTATAGACCTAAGGTACGGTACCTGCTTCATCTTGGACAGCTCCCTCCGTGTGTGTTCGTCGTTCCTCAGGTCCTTCTTGTTACCCACCAGGATGATGGGAACGTTGGGGCAGAAGTGCTTCACCTCAGGGGTCCACTTCTCTGGGATGTTTTCTACCAGAGGAAGAAGGAACAAGAAGCAAGTAGATATACTGACTGGAGAAAGAGTGATTCACATGTTACACACTACATACACACACACAAAGTTCTGATTAAGTCCATGCAGATAATTTATCCCACTGTGTCACATGACAGAAAGGATTTAGACCCCTTCACTTTTTCCACATTTTGTTACGTTACAGCCTTATTCTAAAATGTATTAAGTTAAAATGTTTTCCTCATCAAGCTAAACACAATACCACATAATGACAAAGCAAAAACAGGTTTTAAAAATCTATTTAAAACAAACAGAAATACCTTATTTACATAAGTACTCAGACCCTTTACTATGAGACTCGAAATTGAGCTAAGGTGCATCCTGTTTCCATTGATCATCCTTGAGATGTTTCTACAACTTGATTGGAGTCCACCTGTGGTAAATTCAATTGATTGGACATGATTTGGAAAAGCACACACCTGTCTATATAAAAGGTCCCACAGTTGACAGTGCATGTCAGAGCAAAAAACCAAGCCATGAGGTCGAAGGAATTGTCCGTAGAGCTCCGAGACAGGATTGTGTCGAGGCACAGATCTGGGGAGGGGTACCAAAACAATGTCTGCAGCATTGAAGGTCCACAAGAACACAGTGGGCTCCATCATTCTTAAATGGAAGAAGTTTAGAACCACGAAGACTCTTCCTAGAGCTGGCCGCCCGACCAAACGGAGTAATCGAGGGAGAAGGGCCTGACAAGATGCATGCTGACTCGTCACCAGGTGTACAGCGTTTCCCATGACACATAGGTGCGGATGGCTTCCGGGTTAAGCAAGCATTGTGCAAAGAAGCAGTGTGGCTTGGCAGGGTTGTGTTTCGGAGGATGCACCGCTCTCGACCTTCGCCTCCGTACGGGAGTTGCAGCGATGGGACAACTGTAACTACCAATTGGATATGACGAAATTGGGGAGAAAAAGGGGTAAAAAGAAGACTTGAGGATGTAATCTCTGCCAAAGGTTCTTCAACTAAGTACTGAGTAAAGGGTCTGAATACTTATGTAATTTTAAAAAATATAAAAATATTCTAAAAACCTGTTTTTGCTTTGTCATTATGGGGTATTGTCTGTAGAATGAGGTGGAAAACCCCCCCAATTTAATCCATATTTAAATAAGGCTGTAAAGTAACAATGTGGAAAAAAGTGAAGGTGTCTGAATACCTTCCGAATGCACTGTATAAACTGATTAACACATGGTCACAGCCACTTTCAGTTGAGCAAACACATTTAGCATGCTAGATACGGTTTCAAAACACGGCAAAACGACAGCCCAGCTGTTAGACGAGTGCAGTTGGAAAACAAAACATCAGAGAAATCAGTGACTTCTGACTAGAAATGAGCTTTTCTCCTGGTCATTTACCTAAACTGTCAGGGCTGTCGATAGAGAAACACATGAGGATGACGTCTGTGTCGGGGTAGGAGAGAGGCCTCAACCTGTCATAGTCCTCCTGGCCGGCTGTATCCCACAGCGCCAGCTCCACCTAAAACACGCCACAGAAGAAGAGGAAGGGTGATGACCTCTACATTATGTGTGAGAGAGAGAGAGAGAACACAAAATACAGGCAAAATGGCTGCACAAAAAAAAAAAAGAAAAAGGCTAAGCACATTTCTACCTCAGAACCTAAGAGTTGTTCTATTTTGTCTATATGATGTTGAGTAATAGATGCTGGGAGAGATGCAGTAGTATGTGCAAAAATAAATGCAAATCTAAATAAAACTAAATAATGGGGATACTGTTTTTATTTACGTAAGTCACAAGAGCCAAGACTGGTCTGGGCAGTGTCGGGCCAAAAGCAGTAAAGCAAAGTTCTGGCACATCTTTAACTGTGGAAATCATTACAAGATACTGTAGCTGTAACTTGGTTTCCACCATGTTCTCATAGAACCATGTAAAACACCACCAAAGCATTCCGACTGGAAACAGTCATGCCTTAGAAAAAGAAAATAATGGCTAACACGAGTCAGTTTGACTGTTCCTCACAGAAAGGCTGCTTCCCAAAATGGCTCCCTGTTCCCTATATAGTGCACATTGGGCCCTGGTCAAAACAAGTGGGAATAGGGTGTCATTTGGGATGCAGGATACTGTAACTATCTCGGAGAAATCGCTCAAGTGACGCAGCAGGAATTTGGGAGTAAGATTAGCATATTTGACACACTGGGTGTGAAGTCAGCATTTTAACATGTCTCTGGCGGCCATGAAACTAGCGTTGATAACCGCGATGATGATTAATAATAATATTAGAAGGAGTTTCATCATAGCTCTGGTCTTGGGGAGAGAGCGAGAGAGAGAGAGAAACCAGTGCAGCAGCTAACGACTGGCCGTTTGTCTCATTCCATGGACAGGTTTTCACAGGGACACAGAGAGGAGCATAGTGGCTTTATCCCATCACACCACTGATTTAAAGCCATTAGGGAAATCAGGTGATTAAGGAGAATCAAACCAGATACCGTCTGTTCCTCAGGGGAGCAGACCAGAGCAGCTACATTACAGTCTGCTGGATTCTACAACTGAATCATAACATTCTGCCACAACTTGCTATTTTACTGTATACATGATTTAAGCATTATTTGACAAACAAAAAAATAGAGTCCAATGTTTGAGAGGAGGATCCTGTCCTTCATAGCAACATACATATAGTTAAAAGGTTAGTAACATAACTTTGAAAGTAGATCCATGTCCGACTACAGTACACACACATTATTCAACCATCCCAAAAATAGCAGCTATAGCGGAGGTTTGTAGGGCGGGTGGGAGTGGGAGGCCACATACTCCTGGCATGAGCAATGAGGGTAGGAGCCATATCCCCTCTGGACGCGCTGACTGACTGCACAGCACAAGGTTTTGAGAAGAAAAGGGATTTTTTTTTTAAAAGGGCTATATTTAGAACTGGGCCCGGCCCCGCCCACTGAAGGTGAGAGAAAGAGAATACCATTCTCCCTGAAGGAAAAAAAATATTTAAATGTGGACTGTGGAGAATGTATACACTGATCTTATCCACATCAAATTAAAGTGGGGGTAATTCTGGGGGCGCAGCCCCCTGAGAGCTAAGCTGAATGGGGGTCCACGATCCATTACGCACACTTGGATCCCTGACTTTGTGTATTTCCTGTACAGAAGACAACAGTACATCAACCCCTCCCCCACCTGCCTGTTGCTCCCCCAAAGCAGGAAATGAGAGCCGTTTATCAGGCTGAGGGACAGTCTTCAGGGGGTGGGGGATTGCCAGTGGACATCCATGTTCCCAGTCGGTGCAGGAAGCCCAGGAGTACAGTCATTTCCTGTTTTGCCAGGCTGTGATCCTGTGCTGGTCAGTACAGGAGAACAAAGCCCATTGACATAACATCCATCTGCTGTGCTGCGGAAGGACCCTGGCCTTGCCCTGGCCTCCAGAACACAGCGAGGCTACGCCCCATGACCAAGAGCCCCGCGTCACTCCCACTATACTCCATAACAAGACCGTTTGTTAACCAAAGCCTTATGATATTATGTTTACTGTGTGGGTTGGCTGTATGGCTGTTTGGTTCATGTGTATGAAGACTTTACACTTAAGTATGGATCATTTCTGTATTTTTTTTATTTCCTGGATGGTAGTCTACACACCTGTTTGCCATCGACCTCGATGTCAGCAATGTAGTTCTCGAACACTGTGGGCACGTAGACCTCGGGGAACTGGTCTTTACTGAAGACGATGAGCAGACAGGTCTTTCCACAGGCTCCATCCCCCACGATCACTAGTTTCTTCCTAATGGCTGCCATTTCTGTGGAGAAACGCAGGGAACACAGTTACATCACCAGGTCGCAGTTGTAAATGAGAACTAGTTCTCAACTGGCTTACCTGGTTAAATAAAGGTGAAATAAATAAATACATACATGTTTAAAAAACACTGGATTTTCACAAAACTTTGACAACCCTAAACTGTTGATTGTAAAAAGTCGGAATATACTCAGCGAGTGAAACCTGTGCGGGAATAAGAGTGTGATAAGGAACCAATATGTAGCTAGGCCTAGTCTGTTCTACCCCTGAAACAAAGTGTTTTTTTTTTTTTTTTACAAACATTTGGACAGCTTTGACACCTCCATGACATCCCATCTCTAGGATGTTTGCTCTCCAGGTGGAGAAGAAAGACAGCTGCAGCGACAGACCTTGAATCCCCCATAATGCCAGATCTAGATTACAGAGCAGCAACACAGATAGGAGAGAGAGAGAGAGGGAGGGTTGAGGCAAGCTGAGACAGGGAGGGAGAAATGTTGTGCTCCATCAGCCCATTCTCTGACTCCACCCAGTCGTTCAGTGGAAAGGCAGGCAGCGTGCGGAAAGGCATCCAAACAGCACTTAGCTGTTTCCTTAAACCATTCCAAACAATATTGTTTATTCTCTGTCCCTCTTAAGTTGCCTGGTTACCGACATTTCATCAGTAGGGTAACTTTTGAAATGTGTGGTCTTTTTATTTATAACGTGATCTTCTTGTGTTTTATATACATTTTCACACTATGAGGGACTAATACTGTGAAACTTATGATAATGCCCTTTTAGTGGAAGAGCTGTTTGAAAAGAACGCCTGAAATATCAGCCTGTTTTCGTGGGATGGAATTTTTGCCTGCCTGGCGACCCAGTAAATTAGGCATAGTTAATAGACCAATAAGAAAAAGAGTTCCAAACCTCTGCCAATAACAGCTAGGTTTTCAGTTTTCCCCTCCCCACTCGGACCACTCCTAGCAACATTCTTGCTTGAGAAAATGCTCTTTGCTAAGAAGCTATTTTGGTTTCTTTTTGAGCATTTTCATTGAAAACAATCACAGTAAGATACTTAATTGTTAGCCAGAAATGCATTGGACCTTTAAAATATGGTAATGTGGTTAAAATGCTGGTTGTGTGAAACACCAGGCAGTTTCAGAATAACTCAGAGAGAGAGACAAAGAGGGAGAGAGGGTGATGCCCTGCCGCTGACCAGACCCCAGTGCTGTGTGGGATAAACGTCCTTGATAAAACAAGGCTTCTGTAGCTGCCTGAGAGGAGTCATTTGGCTGCCTCCTCCTCTGCTTCTACCCCGACGGCTCAGCTGACAAAGCCCCTTTACCCAAAGCAGACACAGCATTGGACATACATCATATTTCTGCCTTCTAGCGAAACATTCCTATTCTCATCCTGTGTCCTCTCCTGCTTAGCTGTCAGGAAACAGCTAAGCAGGACACCAGATGACGCTGATTAGAAAGAAGAATCAGACAAGATAATGAACAAGAAACATTAGGAAGATAGAAAATAGATTTAAAAAAAAAAGGTATGGACGTTTCCCACCCCACACAGACATCTCTGTGAACGAAAGATTAACTCACAAGGCTGATAGTAAACCAGCCTGGACAGGAGATGGACCAAACCGCTGGATGGGTCTGAGGCCTGAGGCCGAGCAAGTGGGAGAGGAGAGGACAGCAGGAAGCCAGGTTTTCTGAGGCTCACCCTGTGAAACAAAACAATCCACTTCCTGTGCTGGGCTACTGTGGTGGGGAGGGGCTCTTGGCTGCTGCCCTATTTGTACAGGCCTCCATGGGAGTTCGAGCAGAGGAGAGTGCTGCCAAAGACTAAAACACACAGAGCGAGAGACACAGCCCTCGTACAATGCACCTCTCTTTGCATACCACTAATGATAAGACAGTGACTGAACGCATGGGCCTTTAGTGTCCGAGAATCACTAAACAGCCATTAGGGAACATCTTGTATAGAAAAAGGAATCCTTTTTATTATTTTCATGTAGACAACCTCCATTATACACAACTTCTTTTTTTTTTTTTTATGTCAGGCTTATGATTTTGTTGACAATTAGTGTTAAAACACAATGCACTGGATCAGTAAAAGAGCAGAACAAAGACTAGCTACTGAATTCTCCCTTTTCTATTCCGTCATCTAATTGAGACAATTATTCAACAAGTTATTGGGACAGCCACCATTTAATACAGCAGAGCCGTCTGCAGAACGAGAAAAGGGATAAGCCATCAATCCTGTCTTATTCACCCTGCTTTCCACTAGGGGTAATGACCCACAAAACTAAAAAAAGAAATGAGCTTGAGCCTCCTCTCCGGAGGCAAAATGGAGTGAAGAATGCCAAAAATATTCTCTCAGTTGAGGAAGTTACAGTCCCTCCCTGAAATCACTGCACTAGTCATCCGGAGAATGAGTCACATGACGGGTCACTATTAACTATAGACTACACCTTTGGCAGAAGGCTTCAATATTACATTGTGTTAGAAGGGGTGGTGGGTTAGTCAGGCCCGAGGGTCTTACATTTTCCTCTCAAAACATGATCCTCCTGAGTAATCAGTTGGCTAAATAATAGTGACGCTGGGGAAAAAAAAAATCAGTAGTTACACATCTAAAATATTTTTGGGGGGACAATATTATATTGATACTTTGACTCCAAATGCCGTTAGTTAGCTGGCGCTAGTTAGCTGGCGCTAGTTAGCTGGCGCTAGTTAGCATAAGCCGCCCCCAATGTTGTTTTAGAGAACTTGGCAACCGGCCTCACAACCGCAGACCACATGTAACCACGCCAGCCCAGGACCTCCACGTCGGGCTTCTTCACCTGCAGGATTGTCTGAGACTAGCCACCCGGACAGCTGATGAAACTAAGGAGTAATTCTGGTTGGCTGGGCCTGGCTCTCCTCTCCAGTGGGTGGGCCTACTTTTTATTTATTAAGAACAAATTCTTATTTACAATGACGGCCTACACCGGCCCAAACTCGGACGACGCTGGGCCAATTGTGTGCCGATCTATGGGACTCCCAGGCCCACCCATGGCTGCACCCCCGCCCAGTCATGTGAAATCCATAGATTAAGGCCTAATGGATTTATTTCAAGTTAATGATTTCCTTATATGAACTGTAACTCAATAAAATTGTTGCAATTATATTTTCTGTTCAGTATAAATAGTGAGCCAACATGATATTCAGTACTTTTATTTCCATGACTGATCAAATCAAATTATCATTCTCTCTGATATACTGAGCAATATGTTTGGAACATTATATCACAATAACGAATCGCAAATACATATAGAAATGTGAGATACATATCGAATCGTGAGAATTGCAATACATATCGTATCAGCACCTAAATATCGTGATAATATTATATCGTGAGGCCCCTGGCAAATCCCATCCCTAATGTGTAACCTTAAATATATATTTTTAAAACAAATGATACAGAAATATATTTGTCTTCGCAGGGACGGCAGCCATGTTTTAATTCAACCAACATACCATTGAGACATATCCAGCTGCACATGTAGATATGGAGGTATTTTTATACCTTAATTAAATACCATATACTGTATGTGTTGACTGAGGAGAGGCCATAACACTGGGAGCTGTTTGTTACTCTCAGTTAAAATGGTAAAAATACACTTTCTCAAAACCAGAAAGAGGCTGTTGAGGTACAAAACAAGCTACCTTTCCCAGGTATATAACATTCAGTATTGGATGACTGCTAGCGTTTATGCAACTAATCTACACTGAGTGTACAAAACAACGTTAAGTTCTCAAGTAAAATTGAAAGTCACCCAGTAAAATCATACTTGAGTAAGTAAGTCTAAATGTATTTGGTTTTAAATATACTTAAGTATCAAAAGTAAAAGTATAAATCATTTCAAATTCCTTATATAAAGCAAAGCAGACGGCACCATTTTCTTTTTTATTTACGGAAAGCCAGGAGTCCGCAAGATCAGAGGCACCATTTTCTTGTCCTGCTAAGCATTCAAAATGTAACCAGTACTTGGGTGTCAGGGAAAATGTATGGAGTAAAAAGTACATCATTTTCTTTAGGAATGTAGTGAAGTAAAAGTTGTCAAAAATATAAAACAGTAAAGTAAAGTACCCCAAAAAACTACTTAAGTAGTACTTTCAAGTATTTTTACACCACAGAACACATTAAGGACACCTACTCTTTCCATGACAGACTGACCAAGTGAATCCAGGTGAAAAAGCTATGGTCCTTTATTGATGTCACTTGTTAAATCCACTTCAAATCAGTGTAGATGAAGGGGAGGAGACAGGTTAAAGAAGGATTTTTAAGCCTTGAGCCAATTGAGACATGGCACACACACAATCCAGAGGGTGAACGGGCATGACAAAATATTTAAGTGCCTTTGAATGTGGTATGGTAGTAGTTGCCAGGCGCACTGGTTTGTGTCAAGAACTGCAGAGCTGCTGGGTTTTTCACACTCAACAGTTTCCTGTGTGTATCAAGAATGGTCCACCACCCAAAGGACATCCAGCCAACTTGACACAACTGTGGGAAGCATTGGAGTCAACATGGTCCAGCATCCCTGTGGAACGCTTTCGACACCTTGTAAGAGTCCATGCCCCGACGAATTGAGGCCGTTCTGGAGGCATAACAGGGGAGATGGGGGGAGGGCATGTATTCATGGAGCCAAGGGAAGCTAGGCTTCACTCCAATCACATTCCATCAAGAGCAATAGATCATTAACAGAAACAACTTAATTGTTGCATCTCGTGTTGTTGTCTAGTGGCTAGCTAGCGAAAATTGTCCCTTTCCTAAATGGATGGAGAAGGGGATTTGGGCTTGTAATTTTACTTAATTCTCCGTACTGGCCAATGATTATAACGGCGATTCTGATCAAACCATATATTCATACATTGTGCCCCTGGTCTGAGAGAATGGAAGTTCAATAGGTAACTACATGTAGAATGCCAATGTTAACTAGCTAACGTTGCTCATGAATTGCAGTTAGGCTAGAGAGCAAACATTTTAGCCAGCTAGCCCAGGAAAACAACAAATAAAAGTGCGTAATGTATGACAGAGTGATAGACCGTTTTGTCAACATGAAAGCGAGGAGGATGACATTGGCGTTTCTCTACAAGTAGGGCGAGTCAACATGTTTTTACTACTTGCATGAACGCGCACGCACACACACACACACACACCAGAAGCATGGACAGCCACATCATATTTAGCTGACGTTGATTGGACTAAATAGTTTTTAAATATATTTTAGTTGTCAGTGTCTTTAGACTAAGCATAGGTGATTTGATGATTCTTAAATGGTGTTGGAATAGTGGAGGCAGCTCCTGTTCTTTGCGACTTGCGGTAACTCTGTGGTTCTAAATCAGTAGTTGTTTAGTAGTATGGAAACATTAACTTGCTTAACCATGCACCTGTTTTTAACATGCAATACGCTTTGTGGAACAGAGGTTGCTCTCCGGTTTTGTAACGAAACAAAGGAGTGGTTGAATTTATTCTGCCACTGTCTTACTACTGTCTCGGTCTTTAGGCCTATGTATCAGGGTCGCAAGGCATATGAACTAACCGGTTATAGAGCAAACAAAGCAATTATCACAAGACATCGGTTGTAATATGGCTTTTGGGGGGGGGGGGGGGGTCTGGCTTCCCCAGTGACTTTACCAACGCGCCGCTATTGCCTACATCTAGCCGAATACACATCATGCATGACCAGATAAGGAAACAGGTTCATATTTAAGTGAATGTAAAACTAAACCATAAATAAACCAACATTCACCAGGATAACAAGGCCTATAGACCTGTTCAGGGAACACTAGTCTAGTGTGACACAAGGTATACATATAATTCCTCCCCCTTTCGAGTTAATGAACACTTCACTTTTCCGAAGTTTCCGGAGGCCTAAGCTAGTCAGCCAGTAGAAGTTTTGCAACCAGAGCAGTGCGAGTACTGAGGGAAGTGACCCAGGCACGGTCGGGTTGGGCAGCTTTCCTCGTCTATTGTAGGAACAATAAACCACACAACACTTCAGGAGGCGTATGGGTTCACACACACACACACACACACACACACACCCCGGGGCAAGCGTCGTAAAGGAAAATATATCCATCTTTTTGTAATGTGATGACCAAAACAGACAATTCAGGAGTGGTAAACAAGCTAAAACATCGCAGGCCATAATCCAAACAGCATTGTTTCATATCTCCCAACGGGCTACAGTGCGAGAGGTTTCTTTTTGTAGCCTACAAGTGCAGCATTTTAAAATCAGCTGACATCAATGTTCAAAGGTAATTTACTGATTGGGCAATCTCGCCAGCAAGTTAAGGAACTTTAGTAGTCTTATTAAACAAATAAAACCCTCAACCGCACAGTTCTAGAGAAACATGTTTTGTATCACGTCTGGCAGTCATAGAAATTAACATTTTACTGGAAAGATTAACTTATGTTTATTGAAATGTTGAATTTTAAAAGGGTATGTGTACCAGAATGTACACAATCCATTCTCCACTGCCAGCTAGACAGCCTAGACCACATGGGGTCCACTCACTGCATGGTTTCTGTCTGGGTGGGACAAGCATTAAAAGGTGAGGAGGTGACGGCAAAAGGAATTTATAACTTCGGAGCGTGTGACGATTGTCCCATGTCCTCCGGTCACCTAAGCCTTGCCTTTCATAAATGACCAGAGATGACAGTTTATAGTTCATGATGAGAAGCACATTTCTTATTTGTGTTGCTGTATGATGATAGTTGATGTAAAAAAGAAAATAAACATGTATTAAGAGTTTGGAACGCAGACAATTAGTTTGGCACCGAAAGCTCTTGTCGTGCGTTTTCAGTGAATATAGCCTCTCTTTCTGTTCATGCCATTGATAATCAAACATTATTACAATGGGATAATGTGTAACAATTAGATTGTCAGAAATGTCCATGATTATCTTGTATTCCTCATTTATTGTGGTTTTTTTTGGCCCTTTCCTGGTTGGACGTTTCACCGGCAGACGGTGGACGCGTTCCAGAACGCAGTTAATGAAAGGTACGGGTATTGTGGTAGTAGCTTATCCCGGGTTGGTGTACATATTTATATCCCAGGTGGTATTTATGCTTAAAAACATGTGTAGCACCTTTATTGATATGTGTGCTTGTATTGATTCATGTATATTTATCATCTGTAGCTTGAAATGTATGCATTGTTAATGTTAAATTGAACATTATCTAATATGGCGGTTTCTCATTGGCTGTTTCATTACGGGAAGAGCTATTTAAACTCCTGTCTTTTCATTGTTTGTTGAATATACAGGTAAACAGGTCGGCATGCTGCCGGGTTAACAGGCCTATTTCAAGCCTGGGTTTTCTTTGATAGAGCTCTACTTACTTTGATCAACGCCCTGTATGTTATTTTGTAAATATCTGTACAGTCGCCGGCATTATTTTTTGCAAATAAAAACTTTCAATGGGCAAGTAAAACCAGATCTGCTTTGCTGCCTCCTCACTGTTAAAATCCAACCCTTTGGTCACTTTTCCAGGACATATCTGAGAAACGGGCTAAAGTACACAGGTTGGCAGTAACTGTGCCTGCTGTGTGAAGCAGAGAGAGAGAGCACACAATGACTCAGGTTGGCTCCACCATAACTACCCATCACACGTCACATTACACATGCTAACGCCGCAGGTTATCAGTGTAACTAGGATCTTAGTCACATTTATCACGGGTTTGTATGGCAATAGACTTTGTTCTCTCTCAAGAGGATAACCACCACGTTACGTTTGAGTAATGTAGCAGACGCTCTTATCCAGAGCGACTTACAAGTAACGAGAGACTGCTATGGGCCTAAGCGCTACTGTAACTTGAAATTGATTTGCTAAAATCTTAATACGCCTAATGATCTCAGGATTTAGGCCTAGGCTCATTGGTCCATAACACACATTGTTTTCCATCTTTAAATCAAGAATAGTCTGGCCCTATAGTTCCCAGGGCTGCCATAGACATGGCTATTTAGTTTCACATAAGTTCATTCTCAGTGTAATGGTAGTCCTTCCCGTGGTTATAGATGAATCCTGGCACTGTGTGTGAAATTAGTATAATATGTGTACTGGAAATGCTGCATTGTTTCATTCTTAGTCTTTGTATGGGTGCTTTCACAATGTCACCCACATACTTGTTCTTTCACCTTCATTTAATTTCCTGTTTTGCCCACTTCTAGAAGTCCAAACTCGTGTAAAAGAAAACTTCCTATCCTTGTAATTTACTTCCCTTTCAAGAATCAATGTTTATAAAGAGCAATGAAGGACAGATTTGATCCTTTTAAGAGCAGTGCATTCTGTCTTGTTTAAATGAGGAGAAGAAATTGGATTGGTCGGTGTGTGGCCATTTTGTTAGTAATCCAAAAGACATTAAATTGGTGAAATTCTACAACAGAAGACAGACACTGATTTACCATTAAATGCTTTAGCATTAGGCTCAAGGTTAGTGACACCGACAAGATAGACAGTGAGCTGGTTGGTACATGTCCAGGACATGGCGACCCTCAAAGGTATGCCATTGGCCATCCCACATGTGGAGATGCAGGAGGGTAAACTCAAGCGGATTATGGCATATTGAGACATATATGAAAATGTTGAAACTATGGCATGGGGTGTCATTTTGTTTCCATGGCAATTTCCTACCTTCCACTAGGGTCAACACATGTGCCTTTTACCATCTAGTAGGCTTGCGATGAGCTAGGGCAGCGGGTCCAATACCAGTGCTAACCCTTTACCACTCAGAATTATTACATAAACTTAACCATCAAGTTTAGTTTCGATTTCACTTTTGCACAGTTTAACAGCTAACATATGCCAAAATATGCCTTAAAACTTCTTAAGGATCTAACCCTTTTTTTCCAATGTTCACCTCCCTGTAGCTCAGGGCTTGAGCAAGGATATGCATAATCTTGATACCATTTGAAATGAAACACTTTGGAGTTTGTAGAAATGTGAATTTAATGTAGGAGAATATAACACATTAGATCTGGTAAAAGATAATACCAATGTTTTTTTTTTTGTCCCACCTTTGAAATGCAAGAGAAAGGCCATCATATTATTAGGAGTCCAGGGAAAATTTAGATTTTGGCCACTAGATGGCAGCAGTGTATGTGCAACATTTTAGACTGATCCAATGAACCATTGCATTACTGTTCAAAATGTTGCATCAAGTCTGCCCAAATGTGCCTAATTGGTTTATTGATACATTTTCAAGTACACAACTGTGCACTCTCCTCAAACAATAGCATGGTATTATTTCAATGTAATAGCTACTGTAAATTAGATTAACAAGAATTTAAGCTTTCTGCCCATGTAAGTGATGTCTATGTCTGGGAAATCTTCTTGTTACTTACAACGTCATGCTAATCACATTAGCGCACGTTAGCTCAACCAACCCGAGGGCGGGACACGATCCTTTAGTGGTTAATTAAAAACAGTAATACCCTCCATAATCTACAGACGCAACACGGCCCGTACGCATAATTAAAAGCGGCCTAGCCATGCCACATCTCTGCTGCTGCAATGTCACTTTTACTCAGGCAAAGCAGCCCAAACAGGACCAACAGGTTGGTTCTGCAAGCCTTCTACTACAGCTCTACTCTTCAGGAAGGGGAGCAGGAACACAGCCTACATTCTTTTCCAAATCACAGAACAGTCCCAGCTTTAAGCCTCGCTCACATTACCCAGAAGCACTCTGTTAAGTTGCTCCGGATTTCATGCATTTCAACGGCGACGTCCAAAACGGAGTGGAATCGCAATGCCCCCCTTGCAGTTGAAGGCTCCATTGCGAGACAGACTCTGCATACTTAGATTATTATTATTTATTTTTTTACTTTGTGTCGTCTTCAGTCCAGCCAGAATCCGTCGAAGACCAGGAAGTTACCAAACCACAGAAGACGAAAATGTGGTTTTCTGCGGTGGCTTTTGTGGACAGCTAGAAACTTGTAAACAATTACTCATTCCTATAAGTGAGTGAGTACTATTTTAATAGCAATGTTAAATAATACACATTGGCTGCTAACCCAATTATATTACTGTTGCCTCCCGTTTAAGTATTTAATGATGGTAATGAACTTTGTTTTTGATCATTATTAGGTGGAGATCGCTAGCTACAGTATCTTCAACCAAGCCTAGTTTTTAGCTAGCTAGTTGCTCTGCAGTGCAAGGGAGCTTGACTTGCTATAAAGTTAGAGAAATTAACTAAACAAAATATGTTTTATTATCACCCGAAACAATATATTTATCCTGTCTTGAATGAAGAGGTAATATTTGCAATCTCCCAAAATAAATGCGATCTCTGACGAGAGACATGCTCTCCTCCATCTTGCGTTACAAATGCTACACTTGACTGTTCAATAGCGGGGCAAGATGCCAGCATTTAAAACAACTGGGAACTCAGAACTTAACTGGGAAATCTCTGACTTCCGACTACAGTGCGTTCAAGACAACTGGGAACTCTAGGGGAAAAAAACGATCTACAAATGGGAAAATTATTTTTGAACGGTCATCCAACTCAGAATTCCAAGTCGGGAACTCGGGCCTCTTCCTAGAGCTCTGACTTACCGACCTGAAGATCACTGACGTCATGATTCAACCTAATTATTTCCCCCCGACTTCCCACTTGTCTTGAAAGCACCAAGACTCTGAAGATGATGTATGGTGCGCCCGAGTGGCGCAGCGGTCTAAGGCACTGCATCGCAGTGCTCGAGCACTACAGACCCTGGTCGGCGGTGATCAGGAGTCCCATAGGGCGGCACAATTGGCCCAGCGTCGTCCAGGTTAGGGCATGCCAGGGTAGGCCGTCATTGTAAATAAGAATTTAACTGACTTGCCTAGTTAAATAAAGGTTAAATAAAATAAAGAAAACATTTTAATATGTCACAATTTGTAAAGGGCGTTAGCCCTTTACGTCCACGTGCTAGTCGGAACTAGGAAACTCACACGTGCCGCGTTCAACTAACCAGCAAGTCGGACATTTCTGGTTTCCTAGTTCCGACTAGCCTATGAACGTGGCATTAGCCGACTAAACTGAACTCCACGATTGAGTTGAGCAGCGACTAGTGTGGGCGGACTGGAGCGCCGACGTCACATAAAATGAAGTCATCAAAAACTACGGATTTCAGAACCCAAACAATAGCACGCAATTAAACAGAATATTGCCTGCTACATTGGGTGGTGTAATACTTTTCTGCCACTTTTAATAGGCTATGTGGAAATGCCTCTAATATTTTCTTCCAGGCTGAGATAAACAAACGCCCTTTCGTTCAGAAATGGCAAACAACTCTCCGCCCAGAGATAGATTTCAATTCCTACGCCAAATAAATTCGACAGGGCCTGCGTGTTTTAAGTTTTGACCGCTTTTAAAAATAGTTATTGAAACCTTTAAAATCATTCGATATTATCCAACTTGTCAGTGTAGTATGAAAAAACGAAGACTTGTTCTCAAAGACTGATTAGCGAGGTTGCTGCCTCGAGTTCCGTCAGTAGCCTAGGCATATGCTGCATTCGTAACCAAGTGGGACTTTACCACATACGACTGGGAAAAATCCACTTGAACGCCCCTCCAACTGGTAAATACTAGTGGCAAACTATCATTTGAGCTCCCACTTCTCCCACAGTCTGACCTCTTGACTTAATTTACTAAGAAAATGACCCCGATAACAGCATTTTCGGCAGTCTAATGCAACAACAAAACAATCTTTTTTTTTAAACAAAATTATTTATTATAGCTGTACTTTTAGTTTATGGTTTAGCAGCTTGTTGGCCACTGGCCACTCAGCATTTCTCAACGAGTTCAAAGCCCGTGAATGCATCCAACTAGTATTTATGATTTCACAACTGGAAAATTCCCTCCTACCACTTGGTTACGAACGCAGCATAAGAAGCAACAGTGTATCAACAATTACATCGAAATCAGTGAAACGGTACAGGGCAGTAAAACGATAATTAGTTGATCTGGAATGCCCAGGAATAGATTAAACCTAAATCAAAGAAAATAAGAAACATAGGCTAACTTGTCGATTGACTAACTATCGTCACAAGCCACCACCTACTTTTCCCGGCCCGAAGCAAAGTAGCCTAATCAATTATTTCGAAAAGAACAATACTAATCCACCCCGCAAAATGAATTTTTTTTACCTCTCTTATTGACACTGTTCGGATTTTACTCCCGATTTGCCTTCCTTCTCTCTGGATCGTGACACCCTTGCTGCAGTATTCGGTAAATTAGCCTACATAGAGGGTGCTAAGAAACAGGACAGACAAACATAGGATCCTCCCACCGATCTGTAGAGGCAGTGGTGGCGCTTAATCTCTATTGGTTAGGGACGAGGTGCAGCAGTTGGAATCAGTGAGGTCCCCTCCCTTTCCACGGTCAAAAATAATGACATCATTCGTTCTACAAGGACTGTAAAATAAACGAGGGGGGCCAAGGAAGTACATTAGTAGGGTGTGGATCAAATGGAAACCTTAACAGTTATTAACCAGCATCCTCAGAGCTATTATGTCCCTATAAAATAAATAATATATTCTATACGTAGCCTATTGTGTTGCAGGATTTGTTCAATTTTAGGGTAGTCCCCCCCCCCCCCATAGTTTATAGTTACAGTTTGACAAACAATTCTCAGATTCATTTTTTTTTTGTCATCTGTATTAGACATAGAAATTATTGTTATGTATTATCAATATTAACAACCCATCAAAATGAACAGAAACTAAACATTATGGTATCACCTAGTCATTTCTGTAATCAGTAAATATACCCATTGTTTCCACTCTAAACCTTCCCTTTTCGGTGCAGAAGGGATTGCACACATTTCTGAAAGATTAGCAGGGTTTATTCCTGGACTGCATGGTCATTACCTAACTGCATTAGGTATAAGGCCATAGTTTACCAAGTTATTATTTCAACATCTGGTTCAGAACTAACAGTAGTTTGTTCAAATATTAATTTTAAAGGCGTTATTATATAGGTTCCAAGGATATGGGGAAATGAGCATAGAGATGTCTTATTTTGGTAAGGATACACTTTATTCCCTACCTCTTCATTATAAATAAAGCAATATTTATGATACAGCTATTAGCCAACATTCTCAAAAGCTAGGGATGACGTTTGAGGGCATACATTTGTCTTGCAAACTTCTTCTAACATAAGTGAAATGAAGACTGATATTAATGTGTAACATATAAACATACAGTCCCTGGCCCACAATGTTCCTTGAGTGTAGTAAAGAAGTCAAGTGAAACTGATCACATACTGACAAACACATTCTCTACTACAAGTTGTCAATCCAGAATAAAAAGTCTAAAACAGTACAGCACACTATTGTGGATCTTTTCAATCTGGGAGACAGTACTCAAAATGAACCGGTACATTCTATAGGATCACTTTGAGAGGAAGGAAACCATTGTTTCATTCAAATTCAAAATTACATTGCACCTACATGCCAAAAGACACTTTGAAATTTGAGTTAGGATCTAATATATTATATGATAATATTACAACAGACTAAGGTCATGCACATCTCAGTCCTGCTTGGTCTTATTTTATTTATTTTTTCAAGTAAAAAAAATGACTTTACTTTCATTGGTGACAAAACTAACAATAAGTTAAAGAAAAATATATCTCTAAACATACAAATCATTGAAAGTGCCATTGAATTCATAACCACTAATCAGACTGACTGTCTTAAAAGTGCTTCAGGTTTCACATCCTTATCATCATTCACTGCTGCTTTGACATTTGAGTTTCTGCAATACTGGCACATGATGGGTAAACGGATGTTTCCTCATTAGGGCTCATATTGTTATTTTATCACAGAGCTCCACAGGAGTGGCGTCACTCCTACGTGATGCTAGTCCCTCAATTGCTATCAGAGCCATACTATTTGATGTTCGACAATGTGCAGGGCCATCTACCTCCACCTGTCATACTGTACTCTACAAAAGCAATAAATTAGATGATTTTAGGAATTTAGCATTCTATAAAATCACAGAGGGAGGTCATAAGGAGGTTTTATTTAGAAAGACTAACCAATTACTGCTGTCAGATGATGGCCAAACCAATCCGGCTGCAATTATCAGCCATTCAATTAGAGAGATTAAAACATGAAAGTACTTGTTAAGTAACAGGTTTCAGAAATGGACATGTGTCAGTCGGTCAGGTAATGTCATTGAACAGCTGTTACATGAGTACCAAACAAAAACAATAATTTGAGCACGCTGGGCGAGTGGGTTGTTGCAGAAGCCAGGAGGATGGGCCGGTTGACAGGTGTCAGCAGCCAGCTCTCCAACCTGAGGCTTCCCTATAAAAGGGAGGTGTTTTCTTCACCCCTCCCCCAGGGTAGAGCGGGTAGGGGGGACGGAGTGACCCTGGTCGGTCCTAGGGAGCTAGTCCTCTCCTGGTAGGGTGGTGGGACAGGGCCTGTCATGTCTCGGGCCCTGGCGGTCCCGCCAAGGGGATCACATAACAAGTGATGTCGTCTCCTGAACCCAGCCTCTCATTGGGTAACCGCCAGCCCCTCTCCTTTAGGACCCCTCGCGACCGCATCAACAGGTCCTGGGCGGCCAGTGTGTATCTGGATGTAAACAGGGTTGGGGACAAAACATTGAAGTGCTATTTATTTCAAATGAGTATTTTTTATGTTCATGAATAGAATTGTAAATGTAATTCATCGCAAATATGCGTATGCGAAGGCAAAATGTTATTGCCATTTCAAAATTACCATACTCATTTGTACAGATACTGACCTCTAGTGGATATATCATTTAATTACTCCTCCTTTTCTTACCAATATTCAGTGTTTTTACCTGAATACTCAATATATACTCTATTTATATGGATAGCAACTCTAATAGTATAAACCGTCTCACAATGTATTCCCCTAATAAGAATCACATCCTTCCATGACAAGGGCCAGCTTCCATGTACTGACAAGGAAAACCAGCCATTCTCTGCTTCCGGTATGTTGGTCAATCACCTCCCTAGGGCGCTGGCCTTGGGAGTCAGGTGAGTTTACAAAAAAAGAGAGGGAAATGGTAATTCGGTAACGGGAGTAGAGGTGGCCTAGTCAAGTTGCGTCCATTCAACCATACCGTACGATGTTGACTATGCCAACATATTTATGCTAATGTGTTTGTGTTGAACTTCATGTATGTCTCTTACCTGACATGTCCTGGTATTGTCTCACGCTACCTCAATGCCTTGTTATTAGATTGTTTGCAACGCTAGCACACTAATGCTAACGTGCATGCTCATTGAAGAAACGTATCTCTTATAAACGTCGGCTTCCGGTTGCAGGTGGAACTCCAAAAACCAGAGAATATTAATATAATAATAATAAACTTTATTTATATAGCACCCATCACAGAAAGAATCACAGAGTGCTTTACAAGTAGCAAGTATACCATTTAAAAAACATCATACTAACATAAAAACATAAAACATAAAAGCACAATCAATTAAAAGCTTGTCTAAATAGTAGTGTCTTCAGCTGCTTTTTAAAAGAAACAATAGAATCGGCCACACGCAACGACAAGGGCAGGGCATTCCACAATTTTGGAGCAGTCGCCTGGAAGGAACGATCTCCCCTAGTTTTAAGGCGGGTTTTAGGTACCATCAGGAGATTCTGACCTGAGGAGCGAAGAATACGAGACGAAGAGTAAGGGGTCAACATGTCAGTGATGTATTGAGGCGTCTGTCCATGTAGTGCTTTAAAAGTTAAAATTAAAATTTTAAAATCAATTCTGTATTTTACCGGTAGCCAGTGGAGAGTAAATAAAATAGGAGTAATATTTTAAGAAAAATATTAAATCCTCTTTTTGTATAGAGTGAGAGATCTACACGTGGCAGTGTTGCATAGAAACGATTAGTTCCTGCAAAGATGTTGGGAAATGCAAGATGTCTGGCAGTTAAAAACTCAAGAAGTGGATTTTATATCTTTCTGAATATTCTCTGTTTTATGGAGTACCACCTGCAACAGGACACGGACGTTTATAAGAGACAATTATTTTCTGAATCGAGAATGAAGAAAGTAGCACCAAGGAAAGGTTAGTTGGAAAATCGCTACCAGTGCTTTGCACAAGCTGTTGTGAACGGCGTATGGAAGCATTCACATATATCTGCATTTTTTTAGTTTCTGAATGTGGACCATCCATTTTTATGTTGGCCTAGTCCAGATATTACTCAGTACTCATGTTCAGGTTTTATCTTTGTCTCTGTTCTGTTCATCCCTGTGGTTCTTCAGACATCTCTGAATCAGTGCATAGTTAAATGGCTCTCAAAAGGGAAGCACATTGCGAGGATAGGAATACCAATCTTCCACATGTTTTGATAAGCGGTTGACTCTTACAAAGGGAGTGTACTGCGCCGGCTTTACAAATTCTAAACCATCATAAATCTCATTCATAGATTATATTTGATGCATGCAGACATGGCTATATACTGTCTTTAGATTATAGACAGAGTAGCATGACCATATTCTGTACTGTGTAGATTATAGGCTAGAGATTACAGTACAGTACCTCACAGGATCAGTGGGCTCGCAGCAGGACAGGAAGCCTGAAACTGTGTCTGCTACCTCCCTGTCCGTGGTCACGTCCCACAGCCCATCTGTACCCATCACCAGCACGTCATCAGAGCCATGCTTGTACTCAGACATGTCGTACACTATCACCTGAAGGAGCGACAGATAAAAGGAGGGAGGAGCGACAGATAAAAGGAGGGAGGAGCGACAGATAAAAGGAGGGAGGAGCGACAGATAAAAGGAGGGAGGAGCGACAGATAAAGGAGGGAGGCAGGGAGTGTATGTACAGTATTAAAAAAAAGCTATAATACAGTATTAAATCATAGCAAGACGTTTCCTAGCTACCAATGGATTTAGATTTCTTCGCTTTTCAGGATATTCAATCAAATATTGATCAATATATTGACTGATGAGCCAAAATCAAGTAAATATATGTCATTAGATGTCCTCCGAGCTTTGGAACACAGTGGGATGCTTCTAGACAAGCCATGATCTTACAGATGGTGTGTGATAAAAGGTTCTAGACACAGACAGCATGACATCTCTCACTCACCTCTGGGCAGCAGGAGAGAAAGGGTTTGATGTAGATGTTGGAGTTGTACACCTTTAGGTCATGATCCCCTAGGCCCCGTGTTACTCCAATGGTGGCCATGACACGGGCCTACGCACAACATAAACACACACATAGTGAGTGATCCAGGTTAGTGGGTGTTCCTTGATTCTAGGAAAATCCACTTATGAGGGATTAGTGGCTAAGAAGCACTTTTCTGGGAGAATAATGTTCTTAGTGTGTCTCTTTTACCACACAGCTAAAGACTGGGAGAGTTATTTTTTAATTTTTAATTTAACCTTTATTTAACTAGGCAAGTCAGTTAAGAACAAATTCTTATTTTACAATGACGGCCTACCTACAGGGTCAGCCATAGTAGTGCGGCGCCCCTGGAGCAAATTAGGGTTAAGTGCCTTGCTCAAGGACACATCGGCAGGTTCTCTCACCTTGCCGGCTCGGGTATTCGACCAGCGACCTTTCGGTTACTGGCTAAGCTACCTGCCGCCCCAACAACCATGAACTTGCATTAGAAGTCCTCCCACACATACAGCGGATTTAATAACTAAAAGTTATATCTTGCTATATCTGTCCTGCTGGTGAACTAACAGCTAAGCATACCCAAAGCTAAGCAGCTAAGATTTCTTCCTGTCAGGGGTAACATATGATGAGGCCAGGTGGACAACAGTAAACCTACATTTAGTTTGAAGACTAAGATATACTGTGCAAATCAAATGTCCCATGAACTGGGAAAGGTTTTACCTGGACAGGTGGTAATGTGGTCCGTAACAAACTACAGTGGCCCTGCCTATGACAGACCTTACAGCACCATACATCTTCTGTGCTGTTCTCTTATGACGTCCACCAGTACCCAAAGTCCATAAACATGACAAAGTGCTTCACCTTTTTACCCTCTCCATATATAAGCGGGAACTTGAGGTCGTCTTCTATGATGGTCTTGTAAGCCCTGCAACAAACCAATAGGATCACGGGTTTGGGATTTTAGTGATTATATTCTTCTGGAAATATATAGCCTACTTTTTTTTTTATCTCTTGATCCAGTACACTGTCATAGGGGCTTTTATAGGGCAGCAAGTTTTCCTGGTCAGGTTACCTGGTCTGTAAAAACTCCTGGCCCTGACCATTAAAAATACAATGGACCGAAAAGAACCCCATATGTTAGACAACATCTGTCATTTACCAGCCGTTCATTGTGTGGTCCCTGAAGAGCATTTTCTTGCCCAGCTCTTTGTGCTGGATCCTGCGAGGGAACTCCAAGTGTGTGAACTCATTCCCAAGCAGCTCCGGTCTCAGGAAGCCCTGCAGGGACACAGAGCAGAGCTAACGTTGACAAAACTATACATGACAAACTGTCATGTCAAATTGACTTGTCTTATGACGAAATGTCTCTTACGATTTATACACTATGTATACAAAAGTATGTGGACACCCCTTCAAATTAGTGGATTTGTCCATTTCAGCCATACCCATTGCTGACAGTTGTATAAAATCCAGCACACAGCCATGCATGCAATCTCCATTGACAAACATTGGTAGTAAAATGGTCTTACTGAAGAGCTCAGTGACTTTCAACTTTCTGCCCTGCTAGAACTGCCACGGTTCAACTGTAAGTGCTGTTATTGTGAAGTGGAAACATCTATGAACAACAATGGCTCAACTGCGAAGTGGTAGGCCACACAAGCTCACAGAACGGGACCGCCGAGTGCTGAAGTGCACTCACTACCGAGTTCCAAACTTCCTCTCGAAGCAACATCAGCACAAGAACTGTTCGTTGGGAGCTTAATGAAATGAGCCGAGCAGCCGCACACAACCCTAAGATCACCATGCGTAATGCCAAGAGTCGGCTGGAGTGGTGTAAAGCTCACCGCCATTAGACTCTGGAGCTGTTGCAACTCTGTCAGTCCGACGGACGAATCTGGGTTTGGCGGATGCCAGGAGAACACTACCTGCCCCAATGCATAGTGCCAACTGTAAAGTTTGGTGGAGGAAGAATAATGGTCTGGGGCTGTTTTTTATGGTTCAGGCTAGGCCCCTTTAGTTCCAGTGATGAGAAATCTTAATGCTACAGTATACAATGACATTCTAGATGATTCTCTGCTTCCAACTTTGTGGCAACAGTTTAGTGAAGGCCCTTTCCTGTTTTAGCATGACAATGTCCCAGTGCACAAAGCGAGATCCATACAGAAATGGTTTGTCAAGATCGGTGTGAAAGAACTTGACTGGCCTGCACAGAGCCCTGACCTCAACCCCATCGAACACCTTTGGGATGAATTGGAATGCCGACTGTGAGCCAGGCCTAATCGCCCAAAACCAGTGCACTCACCAATGCTTTTGTGGCTGAACGGAAGGAAGTCCACGCAGCAATGTTACAACATCTAGTGGAAAGCCTTCCCAGAAGAGTGGAGGCTGTTATAGCAGCAAAGGGGGGGGACCAACTCCATATTAATGCCCATGATTTTGGAATGAGATGTTCGACGAGCAGGTGTCCACATACTTTTGGTCATGTAGTGTATATTTTTAGTCTAAATGGAGCAATAAACGTATCCTAAAGGAAGTGTCATGGCAGTAGGAAAAGTGACAGTAGAACATTATGTAACTGTGAAACACAAACATGGTACTTTTCATAACTCTCCCTGAGGGTTCCACCGTTCTCCCACACAGCCACCCACTCTAGCTTAACTTAGACTAACAGACAGTCAATGAATAAAGATGTAGTCTGAATCATACGTTAAATAACAATACCCTCTCTCCCCCATGCATCTTCCTCTTGGCCAAGGCACCCTTGTAAAAGCTATTCATATCTCATGGTGATGGGACTCACCTGGTTAAAGGGACATTACACTTTCAAATCAAAGTTTGTCTGTTTTCAGACCTCTAAAGTCTGGAAACATCTGACACTTTAATTTACGAGTGAAATCTCTTTTTAAATAAGGAAAACATAAACCAATGCATTAAACCCCATCCTCACCAGATACTGCAGGCGCTGCCTCTCGGACTCGGGTGTGAACTCGTTGGACATTGGGATGACCTCACCATTACGGATGATGATGGCTCTGTAGAGACAGAGGAAGAAGAATAAGTAGTGATTCTATTTATATGGGAGGGACAACGTACAAAGACAATGACAGACACCATTATGTGACCCCATATTAGGAGGACACTCATGACAGACAATGTGGGGTTAAGACGGTCAGCACAGCACGTTAGAGGATGATTACCGCTCCAAGGCACTGATTTACAGTCAGTCTAGATTTGTTCCTCCCTAACGGAAACAGTATTCTGATCCTAGATCTGTGCTTATGGGCATATTCTACCAGGAGCTTACAGTACATGATGAATAGTCCTGTGTAGCTCAGATGGCTTGCAACGCCAGGGTTGTGGGTTCGAATCCCATGGGGGACCAGTAGGAGAAAAGTATAAACATGTATGTGCTAACTAACTGTAAGTCGCTCTGGATGAGGGTGTCTGCTAAATGTAAATGTAATGAATGGTGTTGCAGTACAAAGAGTGACCAGCAGAGGTCATAAGAACTGCTGTGTGAGATTATTTTTTCAGAGCATGACCAACACGAACAGCGGCTATGGTTGTGTCACTTTCTTCAACATGTCTTTCAGTCGTTCAACTCTGCATCGAATACATTTAATTGAAGGTGTGCAACAAGTAGGCCTGTAATGCATTAGTCATTATGGGCATTCATCAATCTGCTGCTATTAGAGTTTGACCTGCAGTTGACCGACCTGCTGTCTCCTGCATTGGCAACGTAGAGCTTCCCCATTAAATGGATGGCAGCCAAGGCACAACATCCACCAGAGATGGTATAGGACGTCTTCTCTTTCTCTATCAGCTCATCCTGTAATCAACCCGGGAGAAAAAAAATAGGTTATTCACTCATTGGGTTATAGAAGGAAGTCAGCAGCCCTTTGACGAGGTTATCCTTAACACGAAATGTCTACAATTATTGAGAGATAAAGACTGCCTAAAAATAAACCATCTGTGCATTTGATTCTGGAAACCAGAAGTTTCCCTTGGACGCACAGGCTTCCTTGAGACGAGTAGAACGCTATTTCACAAATTAAGGTGATACGCCATTAGCGTACGCCTGTGTCTTACCATCTGTTTGAAGGCGTTTTCTATGACGCCCATGATCAGACTCTCCAGACTGACAGTCTTCTCCGCGTGGAAGCGGATGGAGGGGTCAGTGAGGGCGTTCGGGTCCTCTGGGTCCTGGGTGGAATTTGCTCCCTTCTTCACCTCCACCTGGTAGGGGCTGCCGTTCTTGGCCAGGCAGATAGGTGGCGTCACGGAGGGGTTCTCCAGCAGGTGGGCGATGTCCCCCAGTCTGTCTCTGATGAGGCGATGGAGGAGTTTAGATGCCATGATGGCACACCCTGAGCCCGCGTGACCGTCAAACACGCCCCAGTACTGCAGCGGGATCCCTGTGCCGTCCTGGAAAAGGTTGAGCAAAATAAGTCAAATCAAGATCAAATCATATCGAACATGCATTTAAATGGGTGCGGCAGGTAGCCTAGTTGGTAGAGCGTTGGCTCAGTAATTGAGCAAGGCCCTTAACCCTAATTAGGCCGTCATTCTAAATAAGAATCTGTTCTTAACTGACTTGCCTGGTTAAATAAAGATAAATAAATTAAATATCAATACACTTAATATTAAGAAATGAGACAAATAGCCAGAAATACAACATTGGCCAGGGATTCAGCCTTCCATTGGTCTCTTTTTAAGAGGTCTCTCTTGCAAGATTTTATCTCAATGAGAATTACAAACTCAGTGAATGCCTAAAGGGCATTTCTGTCAGAGAATGGATGGGAATACTTCTACTTTATGACTATCACTGTAAATACAGCGGGTGAAATAAGTATTGAACACATCACCATTTTTCTCAGTAAATATATTTCCAAAAAGGTGCTATTGACATTACATTTTCACCAGATGTTGGTAACAACCCAAGTAATCCATACATACAAAGAAACCAAAACAAATAAGTTCAGAAATTAAGTTATGTGTAATAATGTGACACAGGGAAAAAGTATTGAACACACTTACTGATATTTATTTAATGCTTTGTACAAAAGCCTTTGTTGGTAATGACAGCTTCAAGACGCCTCCTGTATGGAGAAACTAGTCGCATGCATTGCTCTGGTGTGATTTTGGCCCATTCTTCCACACAAACAGTCTTCAAATTTTGAAGGTTCCGTGGGCCTCTTCTATGAATCTTGATCTTCAGTTCATTCCATAGATTTTCAATGGGATTTAACTCAGGTGATTGGCTGGGCCATTCTAGCAGCTTTATTTTCTTTCTTTGAAACCAATTGAGAGTTTCTTTGGCTGTGTGTTTGGGATCATTGTCTTGCTGAAATGTCCACCCTCGTTTCATCTTCATCATCCTGGTAGATGGCAGCAGATTTTTGTCAAGAATGTCTCGGTAAATATGCCCATTCATCCTTCCTTCAATTATGTGAAGTTTGCCAGTACCATTTGCTGAAAAGCAGCCCCACACCATGATGTTCCCACCTCCAAACTTCACTGTTGGTATGGTGTTTTTAGGGTGATGTGCAGTGCCATTTCTCCTCCAAACATGGTGTGTATTATGACATCCAAACAGTTCAATTTTGCTCTCATCTGACCACACTATATTCTCCCAGTATTTCACTGGCTTTTCCAAATGTTGTGCAGCAAACTTTAAACTTTAAACATTAAGTATTGGAGTGCAATACTTAATGTTTTCTTTGAGACAACAGTACCTGCTAATTGCAGGTCTTTTTGAAGCTCTCCACAAGTGGTCCTTGGCTCTTGGACAACTCTTCTGATTATTCTTTTCACTCCTCTGTCAGAAATCTTGCGATGAGCACCTGGTTGAGGCAAATTTATGGTGAAATGATTGTCTTTCCACTTCCGTATTATGGCCCCAACAGTGCTCACTGGAACATTCAGAAGCTTAGAAATGTGCCTATAACCAATGCCATCATTTTGTTTTGCAACAATTAGGTTGCGAAGGTCTTGAGACAGCTCTTTGCTTTTACCCATCATGAGATGTGTCTTGTGTGACACCTTGGCAATGAGATCTTTTTGTAGGCCATCAGTTGGGACTGAACCAGCTGATATTAATTTGCACTGACAGGGGGCTGGATTGCTTTTTAATTACTGATAGTTTTCAGCTGTTGTCTTGGATTTCCATGCCTTTTTGCACCTCCCTTTCTTCATGTGTTCAATACTTTTTCCCTGTGTCATTTCACATTATTACACATAACCTAATTTCTGAACTTATTTGTTTTGTCAATAGCACCTTTGGAAATATATTTACTGAGAAAAATGGTGACTCAAAATATGTGCTCAACGCCAGTAGCCACAGAGAAACATCCTAAAACTGGAATTAAGACACAGTGAATATTCCACTTGATTTCATTCACTTCCACAAAATGTCATCATGCCAGTAAATCCCACTAACAAGATTTCCACCCAACCGGTGAATCTTACTTCTCACCTAAACTGCCTTCCTTTACATCTATGCTGAGAAGTAAAAGTGTTTATTACAGTTGTAGTGTCCCATCAGACGGTTAGAGCATATCTACTGTAAGAGCCCAATCCACAGAATGGATAGCAGTATGGGGCATCTGTTTACCTTTTACCAGACTATAGTGGAGGAGGGGCACAGAAGAGATTATGTAATTAATTAACAGGAGGGACAGCAGGGTAAACATGAAGAATAGAGGAGGGGGTGTTGGGAGGCCACCAGAAGGACAGGAGGGATTGACCCAACACAACACAGACCCAGTAAAATACTGTATACTATAGACTGCTGTGTAAATACATTTGAGAGGGCCATCTCTGAGTGAGTGAGTGAGTGAGTGGGTTTTTGGTTTTGTGTGCTAGGGGAGTTAGCTGCTCTACGGACCCACAGAAAGCTGTTTCTAAATACAGCAGCGCACGATGGTCAATGTCTTAATGAAATTGCCTTTGCTTTGTCAGGAGAAAAAAACTAATCCCCAGCGACCCAGTGATGTCTGGTGCTTCAAAGTTTGGATTGGAGACATTTAAACAGGCATGGTTTTATTAGAGAGAGAGAGAGAGAGAGAGACCTGCGAGAACCTTGCTGCAGTGCAGTGTGTCACCAAAGGTCCCTCCTTAACAATGAGGGCAGTAGTCCATAACAAAACAAACATTGGGCCAGGATGTGCGTATGCTCAACCTGGTCTCAGAGCATTTCATATTATTATGTACGTAAATCCAAGACCCACCATTTAGTATGATATGTTACATTCTGTATGGTATGTATTAACTTGTGGATTTCCATCACACAACATGTGCTCAGCATATGTGGGAACTCCTTCAAGACTGTTGGAAAAGCATTCCAGGTGAAGCTAAGGGTGGCTACTTTAGAAGAATCTCAAATATAAAATATATTTTGATTTGTTTAACACTCTTTTTTTGGTTACAACATGATTCCACATGTGTTATTTCATAGTTGTGATGTCTTCACTATTATTCTACAATGTAGAAAATAGTAAAAATAAAGAAAGACCATTGAATGAGTAGGTGTGTCCAACATTTTGACTGGTACTGTACATACGGTGTGCTACAGTAGAAACGACAACCCGATATACAGAAACTATAACGATAACGTAATAAGACACTTACTTTGATAGGAACGCCTGCCCAGAATTATGATAAGTAAGGAAAACAACAATGAAGGCAATGCGGGCGCCAGCCAGAAAATGTTCCAGAGGGAAAACGTTTGTGCAAGTTCTGAAGTTTTGTTCTGAGGGGAGATGTGCAAATGTCTGCATACTTGATCTCGGGAAACACTGGGGAAGTGCTTAGGCTCTCGTTGAAGAGAGCAGTTTTCCCGGTTCAGTGAATTAATGAGGAGGCGGAACACACCTCAATTCAAACTGTTATTAGAAAATAAATAGAAATTGACCATTTGAAACATAGCCTATAGATAATTAGTTGGCAGCGTGCCTTGGTTTGAGGGCAGCATGTGTTACTGTCCTGTTGTGTAACAATCACATTTTAGAACAGTGAGTGCATTCTGACATTACGCGCTTAAACAAACTCACGCTGGAGACACCGTTAGAGATATTTGGAACTCACAAGTGGAAAGGGTTAAGGTTAGGGTTAAGGTTAGGGTTAGAGGAAGGGTTAGCTAACCTGCTAAGTAGTTGCAAAGTAGTTAAAAGTAGTGAGTAGTTGAAACATTTCTAATTAGCTAAAATGCTAAAGTTGTCCATGATGAGATTCGAACTCGAAACCTTTGGGTTGCTAGACGTTCACGTTATATGCCAATCCATCAACCCTGACCAACCATTCTACTTACATTTTTGCATTAAGTAACCATATGTCTTATGTAACCATACCAAATGTAACATATCATACTAATTTGAGTGTCCCGGATTTACGGTTACTATGTTACATCTAGTCTATCAGACCAGGCTGGTATACTTTGCCCTCTCTCCTATTGTTGTGCTGTAGACCCAGTCAAAGGGCCTTACCAGTGTTCTACTTACAGTGCATTCGGAAAGTATTCAGACCCCTTGACTTTTTCCACAATGTTCCGTTACAGATTTATTCTAAAATGGACTAACTTGTTTTCCCCCCTCAACAGTCTACACACAATACCCCACAATGACAAAGCAAAAACAAGTCAAGAAATTTTAGCAAATTTATTACAAATAAAAAATTGAAATATTACATTTACATAAGTATTCAGACCCTTTACTCAGTACTTTGTTAAAGCAGCGATTACAGCCTTGAGTCTTCTTCGGTATGAAGCTGCAAGCTTGGCACACCTACATTTGGGGAGTTTCTCTCATTCTTCTCTGCAGATCCTCTCAAGCTCTGTCAGGCTGGATGGGGAGCGTCGCTAAACAGCTATTTTCAGGTCTCTTCAGAGATGTTCAATCGGGTTCAAGTCCGGGTTCTGGCTGAGCCACTCAAGGACATTCAGAGACTTGTCATGAAGCCACTCCTGTGTTGTCTTGGCTGTGTGCTCAGGGTCGTTATCATATTGGAAGGTGAACCTTCGCCCCAGTCTGAAGCCATGAGCGCTCTGGAGCAGGTTTTCATCAAGGATCTCTCTGTACTTTGCGCCGTTCATCTTTCCCTCGTTCCTGACTAGTCTCCCAGTCCCTGCCACTGAAAAACAACCCCACAGCATGATGCTGCCACCACCATGCTTCACCGTAGGGATGGTGCCATCTTCCAGATGTGACGCTTGGCATTCAGGCCAAAGAGTTCAATCTTGCTTTAATCAAACCAGAGAACCTTGTTTCTCGTGGTCTGAACGTCCTTTAGGTACCTTTTGGCAAACTCCAAGCGGGCTGTCCTGTGCCTTTTACTGAGGAGTGGCTTCCGTCTGGCCACTCTACCATAAAGGCCTGATTGGTGGAGTGCTGCAGAGATGGTTGTCCTTCTGGAAGGATCTCCCATCTTCACAGAGGAACTAAGGAGCTCTGTCAGAGTGACCATCGGGTTCTTGGTCACCTCCCTGACTAAGGCCCTTCTCCCCCGATTGCTCAGTTTGGCCGGGCGGCCAGCTCTAGGAAAAGTCTAGGTTGTTCCAAACTTCTTCCATTTAAGAATAATGGAGGCCACTGTGTTCTTGGGGACCTTCAATGCTGCAGACATTTCCCAAATCTGTGCCTCGACACAACCCTGGCTCGGAGTTCTACGGACAATTCCCTCGACCTCGTAGCTTGGTTTTTGCTCTGACATGCAATGTCAACTGTGGGACCTTACATAGACAGGTGTGTGCCTTTCCAAATCATGCGCAATCAATTTAATTTACCACAGGTGGACTCCAAGTTGTAGAAACATCTCAAGGATGATCAATGGAAACCACCTTAGCTCAATTTTGAGTCTCATAGCAAAGGGTCTGAATTCTTATGTAAATAAGGTATTTCTGTTTTTATTTTTAATAACTTTGCCGTTATGGGGTATTGTGTGTAGATTGATGGGGACATTTTTTTTATTTAATCCATTTTAGAATACGGCTGTAACGTAACAAAATGTGGGGAAGAAAATCAAGGGTTCTGAATACTTTCCGAATGCACTGTATATAATTATAATTACTAGAACTGATTCTCATAATTCTATGATTCTGGTAGTCTCACCAAATTGTCGTCCAGCAGTGTGGAGTTACGCTGTTTTTTGTCACTCAGCTTCTTCACGTAGAGCAGCTCACAGGATGCCTGGTCTTCATTCAGCATGCTCTTCCCAGCATTGATGGTCCTGAGGGGAATGGGGGTAGAGAAGGTATGGGGAGATCATACATCTACTGTATAAGAAAAAAAAAATATATAAATATGCATCCTCCCTGGTTCAGGTGCTGGACAGAAAAAAACACCCAATCGAGGCGTGTTCCAGATAAATCAGACACTGTTTCATTTTGTCATGGGGAGATAGTAATGTTACGATTTATGTACAAAACATAAGAGCGGAGCACATACCCACTGGGCAAAAACAGGTTGAATCAACATTGTTTCCACATCAATTCAACAAAAACATTCAATGTGGTGACATTGAATCAACATGGAAAACTGATTGGATTTTTAAAAAGTCAGCCATGTGAATTTCATATTTTTTTTCGCCCAACTTTTAACCTAAAATCCAATGACATGGTGAAATGTTTTGATTGTTTTGAATTCACAACCAAATGTAAAACAAAACTAGATGTTGAACTGAAGTCTGTGCCCAGTGGGTAGTGCTTAGGGAAGCTGCAGGACTGAGACTGAGACTGGGATTAAGTGTTTTCATTACTGGCCTATCCCTAACGATAATGGCTTTATAAAGTATGACATCATATTCTGACCATCTCATTGGACCAGTGGCTGTGCTTGAACAGAATGTGGGGGTAGACACTGCAGTAGTCTGAGGAGTGGTGGAAGAGGTAGTGCTCTTAGCTCATACTTGTATAATATTACATTAGCTCATATTATACCAACCGTTAACATGTATTAGATATAAATCCTTTTAAGGGAAACTGAGCGCAATAACCAACTTCTCTCGTTGAAAATGGGCTATGTGGCATCGATACGAGTCAGAAACATTTATCCCAGAGCCAAAATTGACTAAAAAGTCTAAGTAGGATATTTTGGTCAGTATATTCCAAAACAGAGTTTTGTGAGATTTGTGTTACTGAGTTCGTCACGATATACAGTACATGGAGTTGGATTTTTATTTAGATTATCACCACTAACATGGGATTGTAACGCCTAGGGATAATTGTCATCCACGGACAAACACTGATTGTACGGCAGAACACACAGTGGGACAGACCTGCCCACATTACCCAGCGCCTTGGACTTGTTTACATAAGACAATGCGTTACCAATGTTATGTTGAAAGAACACTTGGCCCCTAAACCCTTCTGTTTTGTAACATGATTCGCTACGAAACACTGCCAGACAGACGCACACTCTGGTAATATCTAACAGCAGACTCGATAGTCTGCAGTTCACTACTACTTTTCATAAACATTTTGAAATACTGCATCAAACACCTTTAAATTGTATTTTTTATTTAACCTTTATTTAACTAGGCAAGTCAGTTAAGAACAAATTCTTATTTTCAATGACGGCCTACCTACAGGGACAGCCATAGTAGTACGGTTCCCCTGGAGCAAATTAGGGTTAAGTGCCTAGCTCAAGGACACAGGTTTTACGGCTCGGGGATTCGATCCAGCAACCTTTCGGTTGACCACTAGGCTACCTGCCACACCTTAGCTAGATATAAAATTGTGCCACTAAAACCTTTGCAAACACATACAAATGTATACCAGATCTTTCAAGATTAATTTGGTCATGATAAGATTGGTGCCTATTTGGTGAAAACAGTGTCTTCCTCAATTACTGAGTCTCTAACGTATATATTCACCAAATCTATGCAAACTAGTATTGTTCCTAAAGATTCGAAGATTGCCAAAGTTATCCCCCTATATAAATCTGGGGATCCATTATATTTGACAAATTATCGGCCAATAACTACTATCATGTTTTTCCAAAATCCTAGAAACATTGGTGTATAAGAGAATGTTGAGCACCAATATGGTTTCTGTAAAAACTAATCCACAGATATGTCTCTTTTGCAACTTGTGGATCAAATCTTTACAGCCCTTAACAACAATGAATATGCTCTTGGCATCTTTTTATATTTATCCAAAGTGTTAGACACGATTGATCATGGAATATTACTTTTTAAATTGCATTATTACGGTTTTCATGATTATACATATAATTGTTTATATAGTTATGTTTATGATAGAGAACAATTTGTTTATGCAAATGACTGTGCATCTCCCAGGACCAAGATATCCTGTGGCGTCCCACAGGGTTCTATAATTGGACCGTTGTTATTCCTAATCTATACCAATGACCTTGCTGCTGTGTCTTCTACCGTACTTCCCATTGTCTTTGCTGATGATACCAATTTGATTTTTATCACACAATAATTTTGATTTACTAATTAATGAAGCCAACTCAGGCATTGCCACATTTTCTGTATGGTTCCAGATAAACTAATTGTCTTTAAATGTAAAACTTTATTGTATTCACTAGTAAGAAATATTGTAAAGAAAGACCCATAATCTCAATTGGTGGGAATGAAATGGAACAAGTCACATCCACTATATTCCTCTGTTCTAATTGATTATCCTGGAAAGATCATACTCAATGTGTCTGCAGCAAAGTGATGAAATCTGTTGGTATCATCAGAAAGATTAGTGGTTTGGTTCATCAGGCTTGCTTCCTAACTCTATTCTATAGCTTAATTTACCCATATCCCATATTTACTGTACTATTGTCTGGGCCAGTACATTTATCAATTTTCATCTACAAATATTCATACCTCCCAGGCAGTTTACATAAAGCCTTCAATGGTTTCTTCCAGGTTAATTCTGAAATCCATCTATATAACACAAGACACTGCAATGACCTTCAGCCTCCCAACTGTCACACATCACATAGTCAATTCTCGATCAGATACAGAGGTTCCATACTATGGAATTCATATCTTCACATTGCCAAAACCCTCATCATCCTTCAATAACTTCAAGCGAAGACTGGGGGTCAGCCTGATGAACCAAACTACAAAATAATCCCCTCCATGTAGCCTAACTCTCACACATATGCACACGAACGCATAATCAAACATGTTTTTTCTTGTACACTGAGTATATCATGTACTATTATAATTAACTGATTGAACATTTATTTTTTACTTATTTTTGTGGTGTACTTTTCATATAAGCCCTTTGGGTCTTCCAACCTCACCTGCACACTGTTTTTACCAGTTTATCTGTACTGTTTTGTCTTTCACTTATTTTCTTTGGCGCTAATAAATAAAACCTAAAACCTATTTTGAGAAGTGGTAGCCTAGTGGGTATGTTATTGCTGTGTCGTAAGAGCGACAAACAACAGTAACTGCCAGGGTACGATAACACACTCGCATCGAACCACACCACCAAGACTAAAATCTTGTTTTTCTTAATGAACAACAGACAAACACACTGAGAATCGATGAGTTCAGTCGCTCTTTAAGATTATTTGGCCACAGAGGACAGTTTCCAGCTCTCTCCCTTCACCTCAGATAACTGCAGTGTTTACTTTTCAGGACACTGAAATGGAACGAAGTCATGCATTACATTACAGCAAAGCCATTATCCTTAGGTTGTGTGATTGCGAAGACGTGCAGCCAAAAGGTTTCACCCCTGCTGAGAACCGACGACTCGCTGCCACTTTGGTGCTAGGATCCAACAGGGTTGAGCCACTCTGTTACATAACATTTTCAGATTCAATTACCGGTATCTTGCACAATTTGGAGCGTTACCCTTAAAGTGTCCCCAGAAACACTATTACAGAGAGGATTAATGATGTAGTGTGGAGAGAGAGAGAGAGAGATAGAGAGAGTCTGACTGACTGACTGACTGATAGATAGATACAGCTGTGCCCTGACCCCAGTCATATAGTATAGAGGAGAGATACTGCATCACCAGAGAGGATGGGTGAAATCTAACCAACAGGTTTATTTCTTTATTAGGATCCCCATTCATTGTTGCTCACGCAGCACTCTTCCTGGGGTCCACATAAAACATGACATAATACAGAACATTAATAGACAAGGACAGAAGTAAACGATCTGGTACTCTCTAGGATCATTAGGATGAGTGTATTTGAGTGAGCAGAGTGAAGATACTGACTGTCACCTTTTCACAATGGTCTCGCACTAAACAAAGGATAACTTAAAAGGCTTAAAGGCTCAGACACACCGGTAGGATTGTCAAACGTTTGCCTGCTGACAGTACTTACTGTAGCCCCTCTGAACAGAGAGTCGGCAGTCAAACTCTTTTGTGTTCACACAGCAAAGACCTTGAAGTCGTCAGCCACTCAGCCTTGTTCAAATACTCCAAACCAGAAGGTGGCAGTAGCGTTGTTTGGCAATGCATGTCCGTGTGTGTTGCTTTATGGTCTAGATAGCCAATGTTAGCTAGCTAGATGCGCTAATGTTGCTATTTTTGTAGAAAGCCCTTGTTCATACTAAATGGCCACAGCTAGATAACTAGCTAGAAAAATGACAAAGAATCTATTTTATCATTTTATTCACTCTCCATAATCGCATACAGCCCATAGATATTTTTTTCATTTAGCTAATGTTAGCTAAATGGTTAGCATGGTTTTCTAGCTAGCTAGCTGTTGTGCTAGCTTGTTAAAGTAAAGACACTGCAGTGACTCTCGGCAGCCAGCTGCAGGCCACTGCTTCATGGATAGATACCTGAGCAAGAGTCCCCAATTCCGTTTTTCAGAGGAAACGGAAGTTAGGTTGAAAATACTGTATCCCTGTAAACCACAAACATCTGTTTTTTGTAGACTCCATGGAGAGTGTGTGCTTTGTGTCTGTGCACTTAGCTAGCTACCATGAATCTATACATTGCATATAAAGTGTGACTGGCTCATTTGCTGCAAAGGGATGGATGATGTCACCGGGAAAAGATACCTATTTCTTTTCTACTTGCTGGTTGCCTTTCAGCTCCCCACTTGTGCTCTCTGAGGCTCAGAGTAGAAATGTCTCTCTACCGATGGCATACAGATTCACCATGAAAAAACGGGGGAGAATGTCGCAATGATGAACGGCAGACAGACAATTGGTGCGGGGTGCATGTCCCTCAATGAAGCTTTCATAAACCCTTAATAAAGCATATAGCCTACAGATCATTACTAAGCTAACCTATATCTTGCTATGTTAAGGGTGGCAAAAGGTCTATGTCACGTTTGACAAAATAAATGCTATTTCAACAGGTAGAACCATTGCTGTTGAATATTATCCCTGTTTGGTTTGATGCTCTGATATCAGTGTTCTAACATGAGGCAGAAAAAGCAATGGCTGCCCAAATCTGGATTATACATTTGTAATCAGTTGAAAGCAGTAAACTGGCACTGTAGAGTAGTGGCATTAATCCTGATGACACGGACATGAAATAGAGGTCAGCCTCAAATTTTACATGACCACGATGACTTTTAATTCATGTTCCAAAGTTTGAGGCCAGGTCAGGGTCATGTTGTTCCATGTTTGACATTTTTTAGAACACATCTGCAACCGGTTTGTCAATATCATACTTTTGGTTAGAGAGGCCTATTTCTTTTAGCCTGCTGGATGCATAGTCTGTTTCTGCTAAAGTCAATTCCTTTGTCTGAGTTGGCACTAAGGCTGTAGGCCTATTCCTTAGAACCATGCATCTTTTTCAACTTGTTCACTAAATTTAACATCTCCCTAGGCAAATTCATGGGATTTATTTTGCATGAGTCACATATTGTCATGAGTGTGTGTGGGGAGAGACCACGACGCAGCGCAGGGATAGTAGTTCGACATCGTTTTTTAATTTGCTATACTATGTATTGACAACATACTATGTATAACAAAACACAAATGACGAACTACAGAATAACACTCGAAGAGACATACACGTTACGTACACAAAACACACAAATTTAACGGACGTAACGACAACACACTTACTACAACCGTGACTGCGACATACATCGATAACGACCCACACCCGAGTGAAGGACAGACTCAACATATATGGGATCCCTAATTAGAGACAATGTGTTGCAGCTGCCTCTAATTAGGGATCCACCCCAAACCCCACACAGAAACAGAAAAGAACGACACTGTCAGACTCTGACCATAGCTACATAGAGAAGCAAATAGGCTTCTCTATGGCCAGAGCCTGACACATATGCAATATCTATTTTACGATTTTATCATAACTAATTTGGAAATCAAGGAATGTACTGTATGCCTACAAGTAAATAGTCACCTATTTGAGTGAATCCATAAAGTGCAAGCCAATCATTCCCTGGCCTTAATAATGTAAAAAAAAAAAATGGTGACATATTTTTATCTAAAGGTTTCAGTCATTGTAATATAATAATGTTAAACAAGAGCACATCTGTGTTTGAATCTTGTTTACCTCATAGGGGACTTTCAAAAGAGGAAGCCTCGAGTTTCACCGAGTTCCTCATCAGTTGTCTACGTTTTTTTTAGGAACAGAGATATGAGAATCGTTCATTCCTTCTTCTAAGTAATGATGACACTTACTTTACCATCTACATGTTCAGTTCCACTTATATAATTCATTCTCTCAACACAATTTAGCCTACCTTACAAACCTGAGGGATGATGATTCCATTTTACTTAAACCACTGCCTCATGTTTGACTTCATCTCATGTACAAAATGTGACAAAAAGGAGAAAAAGTCACTTTTATTTTTTACAGAGTTTGCATGAGTTTTCTAAAAAGCCACACATGAGTTTATCACCAAAAGTCAAGATGATATCTTCCTATAGGAGATGTTTGTGGTTTCCTGTCACAGTATTTTAAGCATGCTGCTAACAGTGAGTCATTTTAGTGCAGAACCTGCATGACATGGCCTCAAAACTTCAACTTCTCAGTAAACATAATAGGAGTGAAAAAGGTTATTCATGTAGGCCCAGCCTATAATTTCGGGCTTTCTGTCACCCTTGGCCGCATGGCAAATGGCCAAACAATACAAAAGGCTTTTAGGGTAAATGCATACACTACGGAGACCGACAGGGCGTGTAGCGCAGTGTCGCAAGAAGGGTGGGCCCTTGTAATACCCTCCGGCATTCGACATACCTTTGTACTACCTGAAAATTGAGACGCGGCAAATCATTCCTTCCACAGCCAAAAGGGGGCAGTGTGTTCACTTGGTTCCTTGATCTGATGTATAGGCTGTATGGTCTGTTCATCAAAGTAGCCTATCTTGCATTGAAAACCAAATGTAATCTCAGCGACTGTTCAAACAGTAAACCAAACAACAAGAATCCACCCAAAAGGGTATTTTGTTTAGAAGTAATAACTAGTGATTCCAGGCTATTGTGAAATGGTAGAACCTGCTGTAGCCAATTAGCTAGCCATGTGCTTTTTTTTCTTCACCAAAACATGATGATGTTCTATTTTTAGCTGATATTGGAATGAATACACAAGCAGCATATCAAACTGAGATAACATTTTAGGTTACACCGGCCAGTATAACAATATTTGCCAGGGCATATTTTTAAATGATAAATCCAATTATTTCACATGGAGATGTAAGAAGCTTAAAAAGGCTAGCTAGCTTGCTATGTTTTTAGCCTGGCTAAGATCATGCAGCTAGCCAGGCTGCCAGCTAGCTACTACTAGCAAGGTGACTCTTCCTTGCTTTGAGAAAATGGAATGACAAAAATAAAAAACTTTGCTATTGCTCCCTTGTGAATCGGAGTGGGACCGGTGAGGATATCATGTTACCAAAAGGTGTCCACTCCACCCACGTGCACTTGTAGTAACCTTTAGAGTCAGTCAGCCCTGCCCCCCCGGGGCGGTGCTATAGGAGTGTTGGCCAGTAACTGGAAGGTTGCTGGATCGAATCCCTGAGCTGACAAGGTAAAACTCTATCGTTCTGCCCTTGAGCAAGGCAGCTAACCCACTGTTCCCCAGGCGCCAATGACATGGATGTCAATTAAGGCAACCTCCCGCACCTCTCTGATTCAGAGGGGTTAGGTTAAATGCAGAAGACACATTTCAGTTGAATGCATTCAGTTGTACAACTGACAAGGGCCAAACACTTAAAAGACACCCTATCCCCTCAGCCCTCAAATTAAGTGGCATCTGACTAGTGTACACTGGCAGGGTAAGGGGCAAGGGGCGAGGGAGGAAGGAATGATTTTTAAATGGACCACACTTACCCAGAAATTCGTCACTCGTTCATCCCACGATTATTGTGTTTTCAGCCAACGGTAACTTGTGTGTGCTTTATCTGCACTACAGTCAATTATGATTGCATACAGTGGGGAGAACAAGTATTTGATACACTGCCGATTTTGCAGGTTTTCCTACTTACAAAGCATGTAGAGGTCTGTAATTTTGATCATAGGTACACTTCAACTGTGAGAGCCGGAATCTAAAACAAAAATCCAGAAAATCACATTGTATGATTTTTTTATAATTAATTTGCATTTTATTGCATGACATAAGTATTTGATCACCTACCAACCAGTAAGAATTCCGGCTCTCACAGACCTGTTAGTTTTTCTTTAAGAAGCCCTCCTGTTCTCCACTCATTACCTGTATTAACTGCACCTGTTTGAACTCGTTACCTGTATAAAAGACACCTGTCCACACACTCAATCAAACAGACTCCAACCTCTCCACAATGGCCAAGACCAGAGAGCTGTGTAAGGACATCAGGGATAAAATTGTAGACCTGCACAAGGCTGGGATGGGCTACAGGACAATAGGCAAGCAGCTTGGTGAGAAGGCAACAACTGTTGGCGCAATTATTAGAAAATGGAAGAAGTTCAAGATGACGGTCAATCTCCCTCGGTCAGGGGCACCATGCAAGATCTCACCTCGTGGGGCATCAATGATCATGAGGAAGGTGAGGGATCAGCCCAGAACTATACGGCAGGACCTGGTCAATGACCAGAAGAGAGCTGGGACCACAGTCTCAAAGAAAACCATTAGTAACACACTATACCGTCATGGATTAAAATCCTGCAGCGCACGCAAGGTCCCCCTGCTCAAGCCAGCGCATGTCCAGGCCTGTCTGAAGTTTGCCAATGACCATCTGGATGATCCAGAGGAGGAATGGGAGAAGGTCATGTGGTCTGATGAGACAAAAATAGAGCTTTTTGGTCTAAACTCCACTCGCCGTGTTTGGGGGAAGAAGAAGGATGAGTACAACCCCAAGAACACCATCCCAACCGTGAAGCATGGAGGTGGAAACATCATTCTTTGGGGATGCTTTTCTGCAAAGGGGACAGGACGACTGCACTGTATTGAGGGGAGGATGGATGGGGCCATGTATCGCAAGATCTTGGCCAACAACCTCCTTCCCTCAGTAAGAGCATTGAAGATGGGTCGTGGCTGGGTCTTCCATCATGACAACGACCCGAAACACACAGCCAGGGCAACTAAGGAGTGGCTCTGTAAGAAGCATCTCAAGGTCCTGGAGTGGCCTAGCCAGTCTCCAGACCTGAACCCAATAGAAAATCTTTGGTGGGAGCTGAAAGTCCGTATTGCCCAGCGACAGCCCCGAAACCTGAAGGATCTGGAGAAGGTCTGTATGGAGGAGTGGGCCAAAATCCCTGCTGCAGTGTGTGCAAACCTGGTCAAGAACTACAGGAAACGTATGATCTCTGTAATTGCAAACAAAGGTTTCTGTACCAACTATTAAGTTCTGCTTTTCTGATGTATCAAATACTTATGTAATGCAATAAAAAGCTAATTAATTACTTAAAAATCATACAATGTGATTTTCTGGATTTTTGTTTTAGATTCCGTCACTCACAGTTGAAGAGTACCTATGATAAAAATTACAGACTTCTACATGCTTTGTAAGTGGGAAAACCTGCAAAATCGGCAGTGTATCAAATACTTGTTCTCCCCACTGTATTTATTTACATGAACTGTATAATTATTAATATATACCTACTGTGTGATAGCTAGCAAAGTTAGCCTGCATAGCCTGCATAGCTGGAACTTCTGAAGAAGGAAAATGTTTTAATTCTTAATTTTCCAAAAACATCATTACATCATTACTTTTACGAGACGTGTTTGTGCCGCCATGTGCATTAGTAGCACAATTTATAAGTTATTTACATTCATTTTTTACTTACACTTCTCCATTTTGACGTTAAGGTTAAGTTTCGGCTGACTTTTCTTAGCGGCTGTTTCAGGTCCCGAAGTGAACATAATTGTACACTCGCAAACTCGACTAGCTATCACACAGTAGGCATATATTAATAATGATATAGTTAATGTAAATAAATATGCAATCATAATTGACTATAGCGCATATAAAGCACACACAAGTTACCGGTGGCTGAAAACACAATAATCGCGGCATGAACGAGTGACGAATTTCCGGGCAAGTGTGGTCCGTTTAAAAATCATTCTTTCCTCCCTCGTTCCTTGCCCTGCAAGTGTACCCTCGTCAGACGTCCCGACACGTCATCAGAAGTGTCCACTTAATTTGAGGGCTGAGGGGTTAGGGTGTGTCTCTCTCTCTGTTACAGTATCAATATGGACTGGAATGCATGATGCTATTGGATGTTTGGTATCTATGTGAAACTTGTCCACTGAGGAGAACTTTGATGCCGTCCATATGGATGTGTGATGTTTAATATACTGTATGATTTCTGTTGTAATTTGCACATTTGGTCAACGCCTGATTTTGAATACAAACAAGTCAGTTATGAAATGGAATTAAATGCCTTTTGTTCTGTCTCTTATCCAGTATGGATCCAATGGAAAAAGGTTGTATGAAAATGCTCCTCTTTTAGGCCTATGGCCTAGTGGGCCTGTTTTGTTCATACTGTGTTGCTTGTTAATGCTTTGTAACTTATGCTTATGCCTTGTATGTAAATCCATTCATTTTACAATGATATTAAATATTTGGATTTTATATACAATTCTCAGACTTTCCCTGCTAGTAAGTGAGACCGTATACCATGACTATGACGTTTAGGCACCTTGATATCATTGCGCCTTTTCACCTCGCTAAAATGGCTACATCAACAATAGTTTGACATGCCGTTGTAGAAAATAAGTGTTTAGATGAATTTGAGAGAAACCGAAACGAAGAGAACATTGTGAAACAAACTAAGTGGGCACTTACCTGCTTCACTGACTGGTGTGCAGAAAAAGGGATACATTGTGAATTTGGGAATACAAGAAAAACGGAGCTGAACGTTATTCTACGGGACTTTTATGGTTCAGTGAGAAACATGAATGGTGAAGCATATGGGATTTAGCAGCTACGCTGGTTGGAACCGACATATCAACGACCCCCCTCTCAGTCTGGCATGGAGTATAACATTACAGAAGGACACCAAATTCACAACGAGCAACAATGTCTGCCGGCATAATTAAAAAGTTGAGGAAAGACAAAGCTGCCCACCAGTAAATGGATACATATGGTATGTAACTGTTAGCTAGCTAGGTAAATAATTATAATGTACCCTGGCAATATAACCGGTAGTTTTGTAGACCTAACTATTAGTTAACGTTATTTTTCAAAATGTTTCAGGTACACAAAAGAGCCACAAAAGAGCCAATGCTGCCTAAATCCTGCAAAATAGCTGTCCCGTCGCAGATTTACACAGAATACTGCCTCCGAACCACCATGATCCAGAAACTGTTGGATGCTTGACTAGAGGCGAGAAATACTGTCTGTCAGAGGACACAGATTCGCAACCTGTCTTCAAAGTTACTGGAGGCCAAATCTGGAAGCGGTGGAATACTGTTCTCTGACAGCATAGCAGCATCTCCCCCAGCTAAAAGAACGGCATCCATTTCCAGCAACGTGGAGCCAACAAACGACAACATGGGCAAGCCAACAACAAACGAGAACATGGGACAATTTTTTCATTTGTGCATACTAAATGGAAACATTCAGATCAACATGAATAAATAATTTGAATGTGTTAGTCACTCTAGGTACCGGTACAGAGTCAATGTGCAGGGGCATCGGTTAGTAGAGGTAACTGAGGTAATATATACATGTAGGTAGAGTTAAAGTGACTATGCATAGATAAAAAACTGAGAGTAGCAGCAGCGTAAAAAAGAGGTCTGGTGGCCCTTTGATTAGCTGTTCACGAGTCTTATGGCTTGGTGGTAGAAACTGTTAAGAAGCCTTTTAGACTTGGAGACCGGTACCGCTTGCCATGCGGTAGCAGAGAGAAGAGTCTATGACTGGGGCGGCTGGAGTCTATGACAATTTTTAGGGCCTTCCTCTGACACCGCCTGATATAGAGGTCTTGGATGGCAGGAAGCTTGGACCAAGTGATGTACAGGGCCGTACGCCGTACCCTCTGTAGTGCGTTGCGGTTGGAGGCCGAGCAGTTGCCATACCAGGTGGTGATGCAACCAGTCAGAATGCTCTCGATGGTGCAGCTGTTGAACCTTTTGAGGATCTGAGGACCCATGCCAAATCTTTTCAGTCTCCTGAGGGGGAATAGGCTTTGTCATGCCCTCTTCACAACTGTCTTGGCGTGTTCGGACCATGATAGTTTGTTGGTGATGTGGACACCAAGGAACTTGAAGCTCTCAACCTGCTCCACTACAACCCCATCGATAAGAATGGGGGCGTGCTCATGCAGTCATGAGTGAACAGGGAGTACAGGAGTGGACTGAGCACGCACCCCATAGTTCCTTGCCTTACTGTGTTCGCAACCGGTTTATAAAAGCAATACACACCTCTCGGGTTAGTGGTATATTTTTTTATTTAACCTTTATTTAGCTAGCAAGTCAGTTAAGAACAAATTCTTATTTACAATGACAGCCTACCCCGGCCAAACCTGGCACAATTGTGCGCCGCCCTATGGGACTCCCAATCACAGCCTGATGTGATGCAGCCTGGATTCGAACCAGTGACACCTCTTGCACTGAGATGCAGTGCCTTAGACCGCTGCGCCACTCGGGAGCCCATATATGGCCAATATACCACGGCTAAGGGATGTATTAAGGCACTCCGCGTTGCATCGTGCATAAGAACAACCCTTAGCTGTGGTATATTGGCCATATACCACACCCCCTTGGGCCTTATTGCTTAAATATACACTACTTCACTACAAATATGTATATCTTATGAAACATGGAGGCGGTAAACTGTTCGCTCTAAATTGAGATTGAGATAAGGAGGGTGGTAAAAAAAATATTTTGAGAGGGGAAAGACGCTAATAAAAGGTTATAAAAGGTTAAAAAAGTAGCTCCCAATAGAAACAATAGAAACGTTAATACATTTAGACTCAGAGGTCTTGTTTAGACAGTGTTCAAGCATATCATTGACCATTATTTTGTTATACATTTTTTTCACCTTTATTTAACTAGTTCTCATCTACAGCTGCGCCCTGGACAAGATAAAGCAAAGCAGTGCGACAAACAACAACAACACAGAGTTACACATGGGATAAACAAACATACAATCAATAACACAATAGAAAATCTATGTACAATGTGTGCAAATGTAGTTAGATTAGGGAGGTAGGACAATAAATAGTCCATAATGGCGAAATAATTACAATTTAGCATTAACACTGGAGTGATAGATGTGCCGATGATGATGTGCAAATATGCCTTTGGTGCGGGCAGAGATACTGGAGTGCGAATGAGCAAAAATAACAGTATGGGGATGAGGTAGTTGGGGTGGGCTATTTACAGATGGGCTATATACAGGTGCAGTGATGCATCTGTTGGTTACCATGACCTGGCCTTTTTTGGCTATTGTACATTCTGCATATAATATAATTTGACTAAAGGCTTTTAAAGTGGAATAGAATTGAAGGTAGTGTCTGGTTACAGATAATTGATGCCATGCTCACTGAGATGGATTGCTGCTGTAAGCATAATTCAAAAGACTTCTGAGCTCCAGCATGCCAACTTTGAAAAAGGTTACAGAGTCGTTCTTTGACTCTCTGTTCCCCACCCAAAAGCTTTCACAGCATATGACATGACAGATCTGTTGTTTGCGAATCGTTTATTAGGCAACTTCGCTGAGGAAGTGTTTATGTGTAAATGCACTGTGTGATCGAGTACAGTACAGTCTGGGGTATGCACCCAATGTGAAAATATTCACTCAGTATGCAGTATAGCGGCTCCATATTGTTCCAAATCTGGAAAAGCATTGGTAGCTGTCTGGTTTGCCATAGGGGTCATAATTTAACAACTGAATCAACTGTCAACATTTATCCCAGTTTCGCTCAGTCAACTCTGTCTTTATTTTAGTATTTAGTATTTTTAACTTGTATTTATTCAGGGAAGTCCAACTGAGACCGGGGTCAAATTCTCAATGGTGCCCTGAGAACAAACAATTCACAAATCAACATGATAATTCAAAAATAAACTACAAGATACATTATTCAATTGAATACCAACCAAAAACACTTGCAAGTTCATTCCTCATCAGCATTCTAAACTTTCCTATTGGGATTCAAGATGGAACGAAGTTTGTACATTTTTCCAAACAAGTCTAGTAGTAAGATATGTTGGAAGCTTGTGCAGCAGAAAATGTAATGATCTACGGGAATTTAGAGGAGGTCCAGATGACCTTCTGATAAAGGATGCAGTGATGAGTATTAAACCTGTCACCTGTGATAAAGCGAAGTGTGCTATGGTACACTGCATCCAAGGGTTTTGGAGTAGTGGCTGCTGCATTCTGATAAATGGTGTCACCATAGTAAGGAGCTGGCAGGAAGGTTGCCTGTACAACCTGCTTCCTGCTATTTAGGGAGAGGCATGATCTATCTCTTTAAAATAAGCCTACTTTGAATCTCAACTTCTTAACTAGCTCATCTGTAATGTTTTTTTAAACTGTCAAACGTTTGTCAATCCAAAAGCCCAGATATTTATAGGCGGGAACCTGCTCGATGAGAGAACCACCCAACGCATAGATGTGTAAAACATCTTACATAATTCTAGAAGAATTAGAAAGCAAAATACATTTAATTTTTCCGACATTAAGTACCAATTTTCAATCAACAAGGGGTTTCTGCAAGGCAACAAAATCAGACTGCATCTCTAGCGTAGCCTGGACAGCAGTTGGGGCCAAAGAGTACATAACAATGTCAGCTGCATACAGATGAATGTTACAGTTTTTTTCTGATAGACCAATATTATTAATACTGAACAAAAATGTAAACGCAACATGCAAAAATGTCAATGATTTTACTGAGTCACAGTTCATATGAGGAAATAAATTAGCCCCTAATTAACGGATTTCACATGACTGGGAATACTGATGCATCTGTTGTTTACAGAATGGGCCTCACAATGGGCCTCAGAATCTCGTCACTGTATTTTTGTGAATTCAAATTGCCATCGATAAAATGCAATTGTGTTCGTTGTCCGTAGCTTATGCCTGGCCATACCATAACCCCACCGTCACCATGGGGCACTCTGTTCACAACGTTGACATCACCAAACCGCTCACCCACACGACGCCAGACACATGGTCTGCGGTTGTGAGGCCGGCTGTACGTAATTCTTTAAAACGACATTGGAGGCGGTTTATGGTAGAGAAATGAACATTCAATTCTCTGGCAACAGCTCGGTAGGACATTCCTGTAGTCAACATGCCAATTGCAAGCTAGCTCAAAACTTGAGACATCTGAGTTATGTGACAAAACTACACATTTTAGAGTGGCTTTTTATTGTCCCCAGCACAAGGTGCACCTGTGTAATGACCATGCTGTTTAATCACCTTCTTGATATGCCACACCTGTCAGGTGGATGGATTATCTTATCAAGCCATTTAACACATTTATGAAACGGTGTTTCCAGGTCTAAAACCAGACTGGTACAAATTAAGAATATCATTTGAAGTTAAAACAGTTCTTAGCTGAGAGTTTGCTAGTGATTCTAATAATTTTGCAAAGCAAGCTAGTTTAGAAATGTGGCTGTAGTGATCTATGTCAGAAGTATCCCTCCCTTTGTGGAGGGGGAGGACATGTGCAGAAAGCTGCAGTAAAAAGGGATCAAGGGAATCAGCCCCTGTTGATTTTTTTCCCAGTACACTTTTGCTACATCATTGACATAAAATGGTTACATTTTTTATTTTTATGAATGAGAATCATTCTCTTCTATCTGTTTAGAGGTCAATAAGCTTAAATAGATGCCCAGAGGGGATTACATTGACATTGCAACACTCACTCTTATCCAGAGCAACTCACAATAAGTACATTCAAATAAAAATGAAAGATATCATGTAGTAGAACTGCATAAGTGTTGCTCTCCACTTTCTGAAATCAGTGGAATTAGAGCATGATAGCCAAGAAGATGGAGAAAATTCTGCCGTTTGATTGCAAATATACAGACGGAGTCAAAAAGAGAACACACAGAAGGCTGTTGTATAAAACACCTATCTCTGGATTGCTTCTTCAAACTAAGGGCAACCATGGCATCCGTGACAAAGAGGGAGAAGCGTCCATCCATGTATACGGGTAAGAGAGTCTAGCTAGCTACATTTTCAGATATTATACATTTCTAGTTTTGTCAGTGGTTTTCATTTCAAGTTAAAGTGTACTGTTAGCTAGCTAGCTAACATTAGCTGGCTCGCTAGCTAACGGTACCTGTATGATCTGTGTTATGATTCGTATCTCAGAGCCATTTGCATTGCTAGTTATAGCCTAATTTTAGCTAGATAACATTGAACCTGGTTGGTTAGCTACCTGCAGATTCATGCAGGGTAGTAACGTCATGAGTTGGGATTATGGTTCATTGTTTAGCTAGCTTCATGTCTCAACAAAAGACTCCACTATGCAAGTAACCATTTCAATAGAATGTTCACTGCGGCAACTGTCGATAGACGTAGCTGGTAAATTCTCTCTGGCTATCTTCTCCGATTTCAGAGCACTCTCGTCTGAGTTTGCCAGAGCGCAGAATAACTGACAAATTTACGAACGCTCAACCCCCGTTTAACTTGGCCGTTGTCAGTAAACATTGGCAAAAAAGCCACTCTGAGCATACTCTGGCACTCCAGATTACATTTACAAACACATCCATATAAATAAACCAGCCTTTAGTCTTGAAACCTTTGGTTGTTTAGTAAATGGCCTCACATGTAAATCCTTTAAGAGATGGGTGGGGCTAAGGCTTTAAAGGGTATGAACGATGCTGAATGGGTGTAGACAAAGAAGACTCTCCAGTAGGTACCAAAACATTCAAGGGCCATTTTCTCAAAAGTGGGGTTACAAGTTGATCAACTTTAAAAGCAGAATTACTTTCCCATTGTTCCTCAACTGTAGTGTATGATATACCATTTTCTAGCTCTGAGTCAACAGGCCACAATCAACAACCTGATCAACTCTATGTGAAGGAGATGTATCATGCTGCATGAGGCAAATGGTGGTCACACCATATACTGACTGGTTTTCTGATCAACAGTCGTGTGAAATTAGGGCCTAATGAATATATTTTAATTGACTGATTTCCTTATATGAACTGTAACTCAGTAAAATCTTAAAAATTGTTGCATGTTGCGTTTATATTTTTGTTCAGTGTAATTAATGCAGGGAAGGGGAATAGCCTAATAACATACTACTCTGGAGTCATAAAAACAATTGTATATTATTTGGCGGGTCACAGATCAGCTCTCGGGAACAATTCTATGCGGATGGGTCGGGTTGTGGAGAAAATTCTGCCCTGACGTTGGGTATCGGGTGGGGCTCAGAATTGATGTGGATGGCAAGGGGTGGGTGCAACTCCAGAAAAGCTGGAGAGTTCAGAGTCAATGTGTGCTCATTGTTTCCACTCGGTCCGTTACAACAGTGGTTTGTACTTTAGAAACCGTGTGAAGGAGATGGATTAGGTAATTCTCCATTGAAGAGGAAAATATAGTCAACAATGTCAGTACAGTAGTCTATATGTACACTTTCAATGTCAGTACAGTAGCCTATCTGTACACTTTCAATGTCAGTACAGTAGTCTATATGTACACTTTCAATGTCAATACAGTAGTCTATATGTACACTTTCAATGTCAGTACAGTAGTCTATATGTACACTTTCAATGTCAGTACAGTAGTCTATATGTACACTTTCAATGTCAGTACAGTAGCCTATATGTACACTTTCAATGTCAATACAGTAGCCTATATGTACACTTTCAATGTCAGTACAGTAGTCTATATGTACACTTTCATTGTCAATACAGTAACCAGTAATTTAGAACAAATTACAGTTTGGTGAAATAAATAATACATTCTGTATGTTTGAGGCTGTTTACAATAATCACAGACTCCATGATACATGTTTTCGTAAACGCTGTGTATAATAACCCTTTAATAATTGTGTGACGCATGTTCATTCATTCCCCGTCGCTCCATGCTGCTGTTTGGGAGTGAGAATTCTTGCATCCTGCCTGCAATTGTAAAATCCCTGCATCTTCTTCGCTTCACTGCAACCTGTCTGTCTGTCTGTCTGTCTGTCTGTCTGTCTGTCTGTCTGTCTGTCTGTCTGTCTGTCTGTCTGTCTGTCTGTCTGTCTGTCTGTCTGTCTGTCTGTCTGTCTGTCTGTCCCCTTGGATGACTCAGCACTTTCTCCAATTTATTTCTCAGGGTCTTTGAGGAGACGGCCGGTGGGGGTTTCATTCAATGGTATAATCCACCTAGATCTGGAGAAGTATGAATCCACGACTCAGCCTCCACTGACTCCCCCTCTGAGAGATGGCAGGTCTGGAATGACGCTGGGAGGTTTTTTTCTCCCCTGAATCAACCAGGCAGCACATTCTACCCAATAGAGTGAATTAAATAACCATGGAGGTACTGCATGCTTTGTATTAGATGGTTTATTGCTTTATTGTAGCTTGAAACACAAGAAACACTTGTACTGTTGTAGAAACATGCAGGACTAACTCAATATCACATGATGTCTTCCTGAGAATATAAACTATGTTTAAATTACAAACATTTGTTTAGGGTAGGAGGCTACATACAAAGAGGTTTTACTGGACACTTCATATAATGTAATCAGTAGCTACAGTTTTACCAAGAGTAGGCTTCACTGACAGACATTTTCAAACACTTCCACACAGGTGCTCTTTGTCATCTGCTCTTTGCACGTTCAGAGATAACTTCACCTTTCATCTGTACTGGGGTAAAGTTAGCTTGATGTTTGATATTAATTTGTTTGACATTCATGTCAAGTAATGTTGATAACCCTCCCTCCCTCCCCTCCCTCTCCCTCTCCCTCCCTCTCCCTCTCCCTCCCTCTCCCTCTCCCTCCCTCTCCCTCCCTCTCCCTCTCCCTCCCTCTCCCTCTCCCTCTCCCTCTCCCCCTCCCTCCCTCTCCCTCTCCCTCCCTCTCCCTCTCCCTCCCTCTCCCTCTCCCTCCCTCTCCCTCTCCCTCTCCCTCTCCCCCTCCCTCCCTCTCCCTCTCCCTCCCTCTCCCTCCCTCTCCCCCTCCCTCCCTCCCTCTCCCTCCCTCTCCCCCTCCCTCCCTCTCTCTCTCTCTCTCTGGTTACTTTCAAGCAGGCCTTTACTCCTAAAACATGTAGGCTACATTACATTACGTTTTTGTGTCGACTATGGGACTTATTGAATCTTTATGAAAGAAATCAAACATATTTTGACAAGTTCCAGCAGTAGGCCTAGTACACAGTCTATCCCTATCCTATAAGATACTAATTTCCACCGGAATAGCTTTCAGGCACATGATCCAATTAATATGTGTACAGTCAACACAGAAAAGGCTGATAACAATGATGATAGTCTACTACTGGAGATATCACTTACTCTAAGTATGTAGCATTTCTATGTTTTTGTTTGTTCTACATGTTGTGAGATCCTATAAAACACTAGATACAATAAACTATTGAACTGCAACATCTGTAGCTGATTATTGTTGCAATGTTAGTCTATGCAGTGATTGTTTTAAAGTAACCACACAATACATTGCTATATCTAATGCAGCGGCATGCTGTGAACCTGGTCTCATACACTAGACGTAATATAGTAAATGTAAATCCGAGACACTCAAATCAGTATGCTACGTTTGATATGGTTACATAAGACAGAAGGTTACATAAGGCAAAAATGAAAATAAGGTGGTTGGCCAGGGTGGACGGGTAGGCTTTTAACTTGAATGTCTAGCATCCCAAAGGTTGCGTGTTCGAATCTCATCACTTTAGCATTTTAGCAACTTTGTAACTACTTACTACTTTTAGCTACTTTGCAATTACTTAGCACGTTAGCTAACGCTTCCCCTAACCTTAACCCCTAACCCCTAGCCTAGCTAATGTTAGCCACCTAGCTAACGTTAGCCACAACAAATTGGAATTCGTAACATATCATACCTTTTACAAATTCGTAACATATTGTACAAATTTAAATTTGTAACATACAATACGAATTGAAATTAATACTTACCATACGAAACCCTACAAATTGGAGTGTCCCGGATTTACGTTTACTATGTTACGTCTACCTCTGAGTCCAGGTTGCAGCTGTGCTCTTGGGTGAATTTGCAATAGCGGCACCGAGGCCATATACAGCACAACTGTTTATTGTCAACAGTGCAATTTATCCCTGGCCTACAACATTCAATCTGATAGTTGCATCTTAATGTTTAGGATTAATCCCTATGAATGACGAGAAACCACTCACTCTGCATATCCCGTCCGCCAGGGAAGCCTGCTGTCCCTCTTCAACGTCAGCACTGGTCGAGAAGCATGTTCTGTCGAGTATTGAAGAAGCTCCGGTGTAAGATCCAGAAAATCGGGTCGACCGTAGGGGAACCGTGGAGGCAGACCGTCCTGGTGACAGTTCTGGTGGTGAACGTTCCCGGATCCGTGGTGCTGGTGATGACCGTGGGGCATCATTCCACCCACAAGCGTGGACATCGCATTTTTGACTTTGCTTATCATTGCGGTAGAAATAATAAACCGACACAGAAATGAATGAAAAGACTAATACTAGTACCGTAGTAATGAAAAAAACACAACGCTGAAGAGGATTTCAGGAAGTAATCGGTCCCAGCCCCATGTGACGTTTGACAGACACTGTTTTCCTCATTGAAAATATAGCCTACCCCTTCCCCACTCAGTGCGTATTCTTATGTCAGAAGGCAGGGGTTTAGTGAGCGCTGCTGGACTGGTCACAAAATAACCATTCCGTGTCACAATGAAGATAAGATCACTCTTGAGCAGTGCTGTGGTCTATTTCTCAGTGGCGTGTGTTCATGGCTGCCAAGGGAAGCCAGGCTAGCCCGCCAAAATGGACAAAATAATATAAAACATAATGATGTATATTTTGTCTCTCATAAATGTCCTTCAATTTGCAAGCGTCTGATTGTATCTCCACTGGTTAAAGCATCCGAGCGAAGGGAAGGGAAAGCCAGCGAGCATTTGGCCTCCGTTGATAAAATAATAAATAAAATAATAGCCAATCCGCATTGAGTTAAACTGAGTGAGCTCAACTGTGAATGGTCCTGGCTAACCCAAAAAAAGTGTCAAGGGAAGCCAGTTTGAATTTGGCTTCACACCAATCAATTCACAAGACAAATGTCATTATTGACAGAAAAAAACTTGAATTGTTGAATATCGTTGTGTTGTTGTCTTCCGGTGGCTAGCTAGCTTGCTAAAATCGTCCCTTTCCTAAATTAGCCATGGATGGAGATAGGGATTTGGACTTACTTAATTTTCCATACGGGCCAATGATTATAACTTAGATTTTGATCCAACCATAAATTCATACATTGTGCCCCTGGCATGAGAGGATGGATTGCAACATGTAGCTGGATGTATGCTAATTTTAACTAGCTGGCCTGACGTATCGTTGCCCATGAAAGGAAGTTAGGTAGCCTAGGACAACAAAAACTAAAAGCGTGTATTATATGAGTCATAGACCGTTTAGGCAACATGAAAGAGGAGGATGTCGTTGGCGTTTCTCTACAAGTAGGGCGAGTCAACATGTTTTTTTTTTTACTTGCGCGCACGCACACACACACACACACACACACACACACACACACACACACACACACACACACACACACACACACACACACACACACACACACAGAAATCAGTAACCATGGACAGTCACATCACATTTAGAGATGGGGAATAGTGTTGCCTTCCTGTATTTAGGTACAGGCCAAGCCTCTGCAAATAGGTCTCGTCCTTTATGGCACAGGACAGGTAGCTTGTGCATTTTCCCTCTAATTGCAAAGTTGTTTGTCCAAGTTCCAGAGTAGAAAGCCCCCAAATTGTTACACTACTACAAAGAGTTTATTATGATGGACTGCCAATTCCACCACAGTCTTGATCTAGGTCTAGGAGGATGCATATTTCTAGGTCAGAAAAACCTAATCCAGAAAAACGTGTGTTATGCTCATTTAAAAGTAGTAGCCTTATCACAGACAGATCAAGTCACCTTTTCTCTAAAAGTATTACTGATGTGGTGCTCTTATACTGTGTAGTTACACTATAATTAATGGTAGACCATGGTCCGTGTCCGGAACCAGCAAAGGGTCAATACGGACTGAACAGCACCGAACGATATTGAAGTCAGTAAATTAATTTCAGACAGCTTTCAAACATGATCGACCGGGCGCCGTTTCCCAAGTGCAGCGCAGCCTCTCTCCGACTCTAGCAGTGGTGAAGAAACACCAGCCTGTGGCCGCGTCCTATCCAATCCCGTGCATTTATGCAAATTAGTATCATGAAGAGAGCCGCATCTCATCCAATCACATAAATAACTTTTTGAAAGATCATCCAGAGCTCCTTCTTGGTCATAAATGTGACAAAGTTGTCAGAATAAGCAAAACAGATCTTCAGATGGGTAGATGTTGCATCACTGCAAATGGAGTTGATTGAGCTGCAAGAAAATGTATCTTTGAAGGAGCAGGCTGGTGGTTGAGACCCTGTTACTTTCTGGGGAAAGATGGTACCTGCAGTTGATGTCCCTGTTCTCAAGAGACTAGCACTCTACATCCTGGCCATGTTTGGCTCCACATACAGCTGTGAATCAGCCTTCTCCACAATGAACTCCACCATTTGTGCCAAAGGTCAAAGCATTGGCAGGAGAGAAAGTGTAATTTCTCTCATTAATGCAGGGCAAGGCCCAGACTGACTCATACATGAATATTGCATGGCAAACACAGTGATGTTCTGTGCATTCAGATTATAATTTGAACTCTCCTTTGTTCTCCAGAAAACATGCACTTTATTTTATTTAAATATATATTATTTAATTCAAGGCCCATGTACAAATGGTTCACAGTGCACTTTTTGCACAGACAATTATGCAACCACATGTCTCCTAAGTCTTAGACGACTGTGTTTGTCACTACGGTACCACTGCGCCGATAAAGGACGATATCCATCCGGAACTTTGCCACCTAGGAAATTTGTGTCACTGGACCTTCACTCTAATAGTATCTGGTCGATATAATGAATAATCTGTGCTTTAGTTACTGTTTTTGCCTATTGCTTACACACGTTTTGCTAAATTTGGCTCATTGTGTCAAAACTCTACACACAAGCAAATAAGACACAGCACTGGGAAATAAACCCTTCACATCTGTGTCAAATTGAAACTCTGCTATCAAAACCTAACAATCCTTTGTCAAAATGTCACTCTGATGACAAAATGATACCCACTTGCATCATATGAATACACTTTCAGATCAGCAGCAACACACTAGTCTACTTTATATAAAAAACTGCAGTCTTTTGTTTTCAATGTTTTTATTCAGTTCCACAGAGGGCATGTTTTCACAACAACCAAAAAATGAAATACTGAATTCAAAATCATTACATTACAGTAGTATATTTTACAGTACAGTAAATTCAGTTAAATCAAAAATAAAACAAACAATACACTACTGTAAACACAGAAAAACACAATTGTGCGCAAGTGGGCTTATGGATCCTGCCGTCTGTTGGGGTCTGGCCACAGGATCTCATCAACATCACAAGCAATGTCTTCTCTCGCTAAGCATCGGGGAAAATATCCCCTTGTGTGCCGAATCCATCCCTGGATTGACCTCACCTCAATGTCTCCGCAGGCCTGTTCCATTGCCTGCAGAAGAGGCATACGGGCATGTGGTTGGCGGTCATATACGCGTGGAAAAAAATTCCTCTATAGGATTTAGAAATGGCGAGTAAGGGGGCAAGTACACAACTTTAAATTGATCATGGTTGGTGAACCAGTTCTGGACCAGAGCAGTCCGATGGAAACTAACATTATCCCAGACAACAACAAACCTGGGCTGCTCTGGTCCATCCTGTACAACTGCATCATGAAGTGCATCTAGAAATGTGATTATGTGTTGCGCATTATAGGGACCCAGTTTGGCATGATGGTGCAGTAGCCCTCGAAGATTTATGGCAGCACACAATGTGATATTTCCCCCGCGCTGCCCCAGGACGTGCAAAATTGCCCTTTGGCCAATTATATTACGTCCCGTCGTCTGTTTTTGCTAAGGTTGAATCCATAGTCTGATAGTTGTAACGCTTACTCGATTTATGTTGTTGAATACTTGCCTATCTGCAAGTATTTGTTGCTGTAGCTGGTGGAGACGGATTGCATTGTTTGCTCTGACTAGGTTCACTATGGCAAGTTCCTGCTGTTGGGTGAACAGGCGTTGGCGTCCACCCCCAGTAGGTCTTCTAGCCATTCAGTAGAAAAATGCAACCACAAATTGTTCTTGTTTGCTTCTTTTTTTACAGTACTGTGTATACTGAACTTTACTGTATTTACCATACACAGTACTGAAACATCTCAACATGTTATCACGGTATGTTTCACAAAACTACCACTTTTGTTGGAAAAGGAGCATTAGCCACCCTGGAATACAATACATGTGAAACAGTAACGTGATATGGTACAGTACTGTAAATACTCTAGATACAGTCTGAGTAGAGTAGAGAGTTGAAGACATACCTGTTTTCCAGTTGGAATGTCCTTATTATGGATGAAACTGTGAAACAGCTTAGATTAGGATGGACTGCCCAGCTTCCCTCATAGTCAGGCCATGGTTTATGACATGGTCCACCAAAGTTGCTCTTATGTCATCCGAAATAATGGTCCTTGCGTGGCCTCTTTGGCCACGTCCTCCTCTCTCTCTCTCTGTCTTCCTCTTCCTCTGCCTCTAGCTCTCCCTGCCTCCATGCTTGCAAAGTTCTCAAAATGGCTTAACTGAGGCCTTTTTGTAGCTGGCTGATTGGTGTTCAGTTTTGTAAGTATGTATTTTCAGGTGTGTGTCTACGTCTTTTCAATTAACCAATGTGTGTTGTATTTTGAATAGATGTGTTTTCCCAATGGTACCCTGAGATTTCATTTTTGAACTAAGTGTATTATGTATGAAATAGTGTGTAGTGTCTAGGAGCAAGTGTGTTGCAGAAAGGAGCAAGTGTGTTACAGAATTGCAACTAAAGTGCAAAGCAGCGCTTTTGTTTAAGGTATGGTTACAACAACTTCAAGTTATGTTACTTTGGTTTAAGCATGTGTCTATAGTGTTCAAGCAACGGGCAAAAACTGTAAGTTAACTATATTTTTCTAAGGCATTGTAGAGTAAATATTTCTCCAGTAGAGGGAGCCAGAGTATAGGAGATGATAAGAGGTTTGGCTCATCAGCTGATGAACTGATGAAAATGTGACATAATAATCTTTATTTAGCAGACGCTTGTAAACAGAATCGCAATTCCGACTTGTCCTGGACCTTTCTTCCCCACAACTAAAGGTCCTAAAAGGCGGGACGGACGCGGAGCAGGGCCGTTAACCATGCAAACACCACGCTCCAATCAACTAGGCCATTGGAGCCAAGTGTGTAGGAAGGGATACAAGCCACATTACACGAGTATACAAAAAAATGTCTGTTATCGCCTGATGGCCATTTTTCATTATGTTTCTGAAGAGTATGCATTCATATAATTGTATTGCATGTTTTTGTTTACCATATCTAATAACTGTGGTTATGTTGCTGTGGTCACTGTTGGTGAATTTGCAATCTCAGAGTAGATGCTGCCAACAATGCCAGGAAGCAACAATGGCAAGTAATATCAGAAAACAAAATGAGAATTTTAGCCTCTAAGGAAGAACATTTTTTTGGGGGAGGGGGGACTTCTCTATCTTGTCTAAGATTGAGTACTCCCAACTGGCTGTGGTTGGCATTGAAGATGTAATCTCAGAGCTGATAAATGGCCATCTACTTGGCTGTCAGGAGGACTGATCCACTGGGCACAAATGTGTAACCCCAGACCTGAGCTGTATCATTTGAAAACAGGGAGAATGACAGGTGAATAAGTTGTTTTTATCTCCTCCTCGCTCTCTCTGTGTGGGTGTGTGCTCTGGGAGAGGCAGCCAAGACTGTCGGGTAAAGCCAAGTTGAACTAGACGGGGAGGGAGAGAAGCAGAGAGAAAGAGATGGAGGGAGAGGAGAAAGAAATAGAGGGAGAGAGAGAGAGAGGTGTGTGGGAGTGCAGAGTTAGGACAGAGAATGAAAGTCCTGTGTAAATTATCTGTGGTTCATATTGGATAGATTTACAGCACATAATTGAATCATATGTTGGCTGGTTAAACTGTAAATTAATCATCACATTTGGTATTGAAATATACTCATCCAAAACATCCACATCACTATAGTTATATTAACAGATACAGATGCAGTACTGAATAGGCTACCAATTTGTGAATTTTAGCTTATAATTTTACTGCAGTCTGATTGGTGGAACTAAGTCTCTGAATTGAGCCTTATTCAATATGAAGCACTGGCACAGTGGGTGTTAATAAGTGGTATTAAATACTATTACTACTAGATATTAGTTTCTATACAACAAATTGAAGCAATATCTTCCATAGTCTTCTATTTTCCATATTCTTGCAGTTGAGAGAATTGCCACTGAGAGATAAAGTAGTTATGAAGTGCAAACTACTGTACATTATAATGCTCCTTGATGCAGACCCATTAGTCAAGGCTGCAGCATCTTGATGGAGTAGCTACTTGGAAAGACCTGGCATGAAGACTATTGTAGCCATAAAGCCTGATGCCTCTCTCTGCCTTTCTTCTGCTTGTCCTCTCTGTTGTCCAAATGACACAAGTGGAAAACAGGTGTCGGTGAGTCTGCCGACCTATTGCGTCAAGGGTCATTACCTATACGGATAAACCACATGAATTGATCACATGTGATTTGTGAAGTTAATGTGATAACATTTGAGAACATGTGAAGCAAGGTGATAACATGAAACTACACGTGACAACATTTGAGCACATGACAAAACATGATCTCATCTGAAAACAAATGTCATACCATGAAATTACACGCGTGAAAACATTCAAGCACATGTGAAAGCCCAGGTGTCAAAGGTCATTTTGAATATTTTACTTTAAAAGGCATAATTGAAATAGATTTAGTTGACACGTGACATTGCAGGTTTTGTCTAGTTCCCGGTTGGTTCCTAAGACGTCCTCAAGGACCCTTTTAAGGACTTTCTATGAACGTCGTGTCATGGTTTCCTGGAGGGTTTTGTCTAGTTTCTGTCAAAATATGGTAAATCTGCTACAAGTTTTGTATTTTTACAGCTAAACTAAAGTGATAATGGACAGAATGCTGATTGCTTGGGACTAAACCTCCCTTGGAATTTGAACTCACAACATCTTAGTTGCTAGCCAGTTGAAGTTCCTGCTGTGCCACCAGATGCGCCACCAGATCTAGGTATAATGGAGAATCTTTATATATTAATAGATTCCTGCACTTTTTCTTGTGTTGGAGTAAATATAAAGCAATATATAACAACTTGAAGGTGTTATATCTATAAAAAAGACAACGACAAGAAGCGACCATGTTGGGAATCATAGGTGGCTTGTTTCAGCATTTGCTTCTCTTGTTCTTGATACCATGTCTCGTTTTGAGTTGTTTTGACTGATTTCATCTCAATGCTAATATGGCAAAAATGTGTTAGCTAGCTAACCAACAACTGTAAGAATGTATTTCAGAAACAACATTTGGAGACAAAATATACTTTACATGTCGTCAACAATCTAAGCCCCATCTGTTTTGCACGAGTCGGTTTCGTTGCTAAACAACCAACATGTCTACGCTGATTTCAATCACAATTGTGACTTATCCTTAAATGGGATTTGAACTCCTCTGGTGTGTTAGTGATGGCTGTTTAGCTGTCTGATGGCCTTGAGATAGAGGCTGTTTCAGTCTCTCGGTCCCAGCTTGATGCACCTGTATTGACCTCGCCTTCTGGATGATAGCGGGGTGAACAGGCAGTGGCTCGGGTGGTTGATGTCTTTGATAATCTTTTTGGCCTTCTTGTGGTAACGGGTGCTGTAGGCGTCCTGGAGGGCGGGTAGTTTGCCTCCAGTAATGCATTGGGCAGACCGCACCACCCTCTGGAGAGCTTTACAGTTGTGGGCGGTGCAGTTGCCGTACCAGGCGGTGATGCAGCCCGGAAGGATGCTCTCAATTGTGCATAAGCCACATTTCTTTAGCCTCCTGAGGTTGAAGAGGCACTGTTGCGCATTTTTCACCACACTGTCTGTGTGGGTGGACCATTCCAGTTTGTCAGTGATGTGTACGCCCGAGGAACTTGAAGCTATCCACCTTCTCCACTGCGGTCCCATCGATGTGGATCGGGTGGTGCTCCCTCTGCTGTGTCCTGAAGTCCACGATCATCTCCTTAGTTTTGTTGACGTTGAGTGAGAGGTTATATTTCCCTGGCACCACACTCCCAGAGCCCTCACCTCCTCCCTCAAGCCTACTACTGTTGTGTTGTCTGCAAACTTGATCATTGAGTTGGAGGCGTGCTTGGCCACGCAGTCATGGGTGAACAGGGAGTTGATCAGGCTGTTGATTGCGGCCTGTGGAATGTTGTCCCACTCCTCTTCAATGACTGTGCGAAGTTGCTGGATATTGGCGGGAACTGGAACTGGAACACTCTATCGTACAAGTCGATCCAGAGCATCCCAAACATGGTTGATGACATGTCTGCTGAGTATGCAGACCATGGAAGAACTGGGACATTTACAGCTGTAAGGAATTGTGTACAGATCCTTGTGCATTATCATGCTGGCTGAAACATGAGGTGATGGTGGCAGATGAATGGCACAACAATGGGCCTCAGGATTTTGTCACAGTATATCTGTGCATTAAAATGGACGTGGTCTGCGGTTGTGAGGCCGGTTGGGACATACTGCCACATTTTCAAAAATTACATTGGAGGCAGCTTATGGTAGAAAAATTTACATTAAATTCTCTGACAACAGCTGTGGTGGACATTCCTGGAGTCAGCATGCCAATCCCTCAAAACTGGAGACATCTGTGACAAAACATTTTAGGGTGGCCTTTTATTGTCCCTAGCACAAGGTGGACCTGTGTAATAATCAGGCCGTTTAATCAGCTCCTTGATATGCCACACCTGTCAGGTGGATGGATTATCTTGGCAAAGGAGAAATGCTCACTAATAGGGATGTAAACACATTTGTGCACAAAATATGAGAGAAATAAGCTTTAAGTGCTTATGGAACATTTCTGGGATCTTTTTTTTCAGCTCATGATACATGGTACCATCACTTTGAGATTTTTATTTTTTTCAGTGTACATATATGAACTCACATGGTACAGTTCATGGTACAGTTCATGGTACAGTTCGGTACCTTTGTAGGTATAATGGGACATTTTTCTACCCAATATTTTGAATATAAGGTACAATCATCACTGCACTTTGATAGGTGGGAGTAATGTACTTGTGGGGTTCATTAGCATATTTGAGGATGTGCTCATATATGCGCATTTGTGCCAACCATCAGTGGAAGTGTTGTAGTAGTTTAAGTGTTTCATGGTCTATGCCTATGCAAGTTATGCCTCTGGAATCGACGTCAGCACAAGAACTGTTAGTCGGGAGCTTCATGAAATGGCTTTCCATGGCCGAGCAGCCGCACACAAGCCTAAAATCACCATGCGCAATGCCAAACGTCAGCTGGAGTGGTGTAAAGCTCGCCGCCATTGGACTCTGGAGTAGTGGAAATGCTTTCTCTGGAGTGATGAATCACGCTTCACCATTTGCCAGTCCGACAGACTAATCTGGGTTTGGCGGATGCCAGGAGAACCCTATCTGCCCCAATGCATAATGCCAACTGTAAAGTTTGGTGGAGGAGGAATAATGGTCTGGGGCTGTTTTTCGTGGTTCAGACTAGGCCCCTTAGTTCCAGGGAAGATAAATCTTAACGCTACAGCATACAATGACATTCTAGATAATTATGTGCTTCCAACTTTGTGGCAACAGTTTGGGGAAGGCCCTTTCCTGTTTCAGCATGACAATGCCCCTGTGCACAAAGCGAGGTCCATACAGAAATTGTTTTCGAGATCGTTGTGGAAGAACTTGACTGGCCTGCACAGAGCCCTGACCTAAGCCCCAACGAACACCTTTAGGATGAATTGGAACGCTGACTGCGAGCCAGGCCTAATCGCGCAACATCAGTGCCCGACCTCACTAATGCTCTTGTGGCAGAATGGAAGCAAGTCTCCACAGCAATGTTTCAACATCTAGTGGAAAGCCTTGTCCTACATGCTGACCTCTGACATCACTTACTAAGGAAATTACCTTGATAACATATTTTTCGGCAGTTAAATGCAACAACAAAACATTATTTATATAAATCTGTTCATATGGTTTTTGAACAAGCATGATAGCTGTACTTCTAGTTTATGGTTTACGCCAGGGGTCTGAAACTTTTCTTGCCAGGGACACCAGCAAAGGCAAACCGGCAACCCAGGGACCCCAATTATGTTAGCAAAACATGAATGATAATGTCAAGGACAAGTAATCAACATCTTAAAATGTATAGATGAGGTTGTTTTTCATTATTTTAACCTCCACTCATTATAATTGGAAGAAGTGTAAACTCTAACATAGCCTATTAGCTATAAAGGTAACTAGTAAGGATTAATTGTTATTGTCGTAATTGTCATTTTTGTAGAATATATTTTTTTGCTTGTAATGCGTCTTTGAAAGACATACCTAATGAATATAACTACTACATATCTAATGAATACAACACTGCTTTGGTGACACGCCTGTCTCAAAAATAATGGTTTTGACTGCTTAGATCTTTTGGAAATGAAGTTTATCCTCCCAACCATGCCGTTCTGCTTGTAAAATGATTACGAACTTTATACCAACCTCATGTAACAATGAAAAACTGATATTGGGTAAACTATATCTACTTGAATATAAAGTTGAATCCCCCTTCTCCTTAAATGAATATATTAAGACGATTACTATATGATAATTGTACCAGCCCTACTCCAAACTCATGTTCGCTAATAGCTGGTTAAACAAAGGTTAGCAATGTGTTGGCAAAAATGTATGTCCAAGTCAAGGAAAGCCTATGTCAGTTACTCCAATGAGTGTAATTTGCTCAATATTAGGAGTTAAGAAATCATCATTAGAAATACGATTTTCCCCTCTGTTATACTGTAGGTATGTAATTCAAAATAAGTTTAATGTTGTTGCTCATTTTACGAGCAGATCGGTATGGTTGGGAGGAGAGGCTTACAGCCATTTTTCTCAGTAAATATATTTCCAAAGGTGCTAATGTGAAATGACACAGGGAAAAAGTATTGAACACATGAAGAAAGGGAGGTGCAAAAAGCCATGGAAAGCCAAGACAACAGCTGAAAACTATCAGTAATTAAAAAGCAATCCAGCCCCCTGTCAGTGCAAATTAATATCAGCTGGTTCAGTCCCAACTGATGGCCTACAAAAGGTCTCATTGCCAAGTTGTCACACAAGACACATCTCATGATGGGTAAAAGCAAAGAGCTGTCTCAAGACCTTCGCAACCTAATTGTTGCAAAACATAATGATGGCATTGGTTATAGGTGCATTTCTAAGCTTCTGAATGTTCCAGTGAGCATTGTTGGGGCCATAATACGGATGTGGAAAGACAATAATTTCATGGTGTGGGGCTGCTTTTCAGCAAATGGTACTGGCAAACTTTACATAATTGAAGGAAGGATGAATGGGCAAATTTACCGAGACATTCTTGACAAAAATCTGCTTCCATCTACCAGGATGATGAAGATAAAACGAGGGTGGACATTTCAGCAAGACAATGATCCCAAACACACAGCCAAGGAAACTCTTGGTTTCACAGATATACAATTGGTTTCAAAGAAAGAAAATAAAGCTGCTAGAATGGCCCAGCCATTCACCTGACTTAAATCCCATTGAAAATCAAGATTCATAGAAGAGGCCCACGGAACCTTTATGATTTGAAGACTGTTTGTGTGGAAGAATGGGCCAAAATCACACCAGAGCAATGCATGCGACTAGTTTCTCCATACAGGAAGTGTCTTGAAGCTGTCATTACCAGAAAAGGCTTTTGTACAAAGTATTAAATAAATATCAGTAAGTGTGTTCAATACTTTTTCCCTGTGTCATTTCACATTATTACACATAACTTAATTTCTGAACTTATTTGTTTTGGTTTCTTTGTATGTATGGATTACTTGGGTTGTTACCAACATCTGGTGAAAATGTCATGTCAATAGCACCTTTGGAAATATATTTACTGAGAAAAATGGTGACGTGTTCAATACTTATTTCACACGCTGTAATTTCCAAAAGATCTAAGCAGTCAAAACCATTATTTTTGAGACATGGGCATCATCAAAGCTGTGTTGTATTCATTAGGTATGTAGTAGTTATATTCATTAGGTATGTCTTTCACAAATGCACTATGATGCATTACAAGCAAATAAAATATTATACAAAAATGACAATATTCATAAAGTACCCGGTTAAATATCCCTAGTTTATGCAGCTTGTTGGCCATTAGCCAAGCAGCATTTCTCAGTGAAAATGTTGACTTGCTAACTGGTTGAATGCGGCATGTGTATAACTACAACCAATTAGCAAGTCAACATTTTTTACATTTCCTAGTTCCAACTAGCACGTGAACACGGCATCATACTGAACTCTGACTCATCATCCCTGAACTCTGACTTCTTCCACATGCTGATCTCTGACATCACCTACTAAGGAAATTACCTCGATAAGAGCATTTTCAACATTAACAATCAAATATTATTGATAAAAAACAATCTATTAATATGATTTTTGAACTCCAATTGGCGTTTCTCAACGAGTTTGAAACACTTCACATGTGACATTTCACATGTGAAATCATGTTATCACATGTTATCATATTAACATCGCATAAGATCAAACCATCCCAAACCTTTGTAAGCCATGAAATGGTATGGGGCTTTTAAAGTAAGTGGTACGATGTTCAGCTAAAATATAACACCACCTGGGATTTGAACTCTGGATTTGAGGTATGCTGATCTTTCTAATGTGCCACAAAGTCTGTAGCATTCCCCTACACATTCATTACCAATAACAGTGAGTCCCAGCAGCAGTCCCAACACCTTACCACTGCTACACCTGGCTGTCAGCAGAGCCTTGTCTGGCATCGAAACAGTTAATTCAGCCTCATTTTCTGCCTTTTAAAAAAACATGACATGGCTGACTTGCTTAAGCAAATGTGGTTTCTACTGACAATTGAGATGTTCAAACTATGGCATAAGGGGACGACAAGCGGATAAGAGGCAATTGTAATTTCGATTGAGACATTAATAAGCGGACAGACGTAGTCAATATAACTATTTGTTCAGCACTTTTGAAATGTACACCAAGTCAGAACCGTAGGATAAATAAAGGGCATATAAGCAGACAATGAAAGCTCTTACAATATTCAATGATTATATTTCTCTAAAACAGGTTATAGGCTACATGTGCACCACCAAGTCAGAACAGTAGGTGAAATTAAGAGGTGAAAATAGACAACATTTTTAGGGTGAGGCACATGGGCTACTAACAGCTTACTACACAACATACACTTAGTATTATTTTCTTAGTATACATACCTCCCTGGCATATTACATAATTTATGCAGCAGCATACAATACATTTTTGTACTCACTTTGTTGTGCTGTGCTCACTTGAACAGGAAGGTGACTCGGCATTCCTTCATGGGGAAATTTTGTCATCAAAGTCTGTCATTCTCTGGATTTATGGTGCTTTCAAGACAACTGGGAACTCTGAAAAAACAAGGTTGAATCATGACGATGTCAGTGATCTTCAGGTCGTAGCTCTAGAAAGAGGCCTGAGTTCCCGATTTTACAATTCCGAGTTGGATGACCGTTCAAAATCTATTTTGCCATTTGGAGCTCGTTTTTTCCTGAGTTCTCAGTTGTCTTGAACTCACTGAAGTCAGATTTCCCAGATCAGAGTTAACAGTTGTTTTGAGCGGTACAGAAATCATGCTAGATTGACAGCATGGCCAGTGTTGAATGTTTATAATTTTAAGCTTGGAAAAGAGACCTTTGTGTGGTCCCAATTCCTTAAACCCGGAATTGGGACCACACACCCACTTCAATGAATAGCAGGCTAGTGATTGCTTTGCAATGCTTGCAATTAGCCACTGATTCCTTCTTGAGTTTGCGATTTCCAACTTGTTGTGTAATGTTTATGTCCAATGGCCGATTTTATCTATAATTTCTATAATGTTTAAAAAGGATTTGCTAGTAGATTGTCGACTTGAGTCATGATGATGCTGCTGAAAGTATGATTTGGACATGATCAGTTCAATCAAAGCTACTGTAGATATAACGTGATTTGACGTCATTTTATCTGTGGCCAATGACCTTGGGCCTTCTTGCCCAGCTCCTGGATTTAGCCCACGCAGCGCTGCTGCTCCCCAGGGAAAAGCAGGGCGGGATTGAAATGTAAGGCAAAGCGGAGGAGGTTCAAGTACAAGCCGGCTATACCGTCTATTATTATGGGCAATGTGAGGTGTCTACATAACAAGATGGATGAGTTGGAGGGACTTGTTCGTGGACAAAGGATTTATCGTGAAACGAGCCTAATGTGTTTTACTGAGACTTGGCTGAACGATAACATCCCCATAGAGAACGTCACTATCGACAGTTTCCAGACCATCAGAGCGGACAGGGATCGCGTCTCTTCCGGTAAGAGTAAGGGTGGTGGGCTGGCTTTATTAGTTAACAACAGATGGTGTCATCCGAACCATATTACTCTTAAGGAAAAGTTTTGTAGCCCGGACATTGAGCTGTTAGCCGTTAGCCTGAGACCCTACTATTTGCCGAGGGAATTCACGGCGGCCATTGCTGTTATTGTTTACATCCCGCCCTCTGCTGACGCAAACGCAGTGTGTGACGTCATCCACTCTGTTATCGCGAGGTTACAGACAGCGCATCCCAGTGCTTTCTTTGCCATTTCGGGGGATTTTAACCATGCATCTCTCTCTTCAACGCTGCCCACGTTCAAACAGTTCGTGAAGTGCCCAACCAGGAATAATAAAACTCTGGACTTGTTATATGCTAATGTGAAGGATGCATACAACTCCACTGCACTCCCTCCCCTCGGTAGATCGGATCACAACCTTGTCCACCTCACCCCACTCTACAGGCCTTTGGTCCAACAGCAGCCTGCAACCACCAGGACTATTAGGAGATGGTCCCCGGAGGCGAATGAGGCCCTACAGGACTGTTTTGAAACAACAGACTGGGATGTGCTCTGTGAGGCTCATGGGGAGGACATCGATGGACTCACTGACTGCATAACAGACTATATTAATTTTTGTGTAGACAACACTGTACCCACCAGGAAGGTACGCTGTTTTCCAAATAATAAACCCTTGGTCACCAGCGACCTGAAGGCCCTGCTGAATGAGAAGAAGAGGGCCTTCAAGGAGAGGGACAAGGACAAGGACAAATTGAAATGCGTCCAGAGGGAGCTGAAGTTGCGGATTGCTGAGGGGAAGAGAGTGTATAAGGAGAATATGGAGGACAAGCTGAGGCAGAGCCAGGTGAGAGAGGTGTGGAAGGGTATGAGAAATATCACTGGCTTCAAAAAGTCAAACAGTGGGCAGACGGAGGGGACCCAGGACAGAGCCAATGAGCTGAACCAATTTTTTAACAGGTTTGATACTGGCCCTGTCCACCTCCCCTCCAGCTCCCCAGACCACACACCCTCACGGCTGTCCCACCCCCACTTTGCTCACAGCACCTCTGCTGAGACAATCAGTGACCCCACCTCCGCCCCTGCTCCCCCTGGACTGATCCTCAACAACCCCCTTCCCCCCACCTCCCCACCTGGGCTGGCTTTCACCACCAACCAAGTGAAGAGAGAGCTGGAGAGACTACATCAGTGGAAAGCGGCGGGCCCTGATGGCATCAGCCCAAGGGTGCTGAGGGTCTGTGCTGACCAACTGTGTGGAATACTCCAGTGTCTTTTCAACCTTAGCCTGAGCCTAGAAAGGGTCCCTGTGCTGTGGAAAACGTCCTGCCTCGTCCCAGTGCCCAAGAAGGCACACCCCACTGTCCTGAATGACTTCAGACCTGTAGCGCTAACATCCCACATCATGAAGACCCTGGAAAGGTTAGTCCTCGCCCACCTCAGACCCCTGGTGTGTTCATCAATGGACCCCCTGCAGTTTGCATACCAGCGCAACATCGGGGTGGATGATGCAATCATCTACCTTCTACAGAGGGCCTACTCTCACCTGGACAACGCAGGTTGCACTGTGAGGGTTATGTTTTTTGACTTCTCCAGTGCCTTCAATACCATTCAGCCCCTGCTACTGGGTGAGAAGATGAGGAGGATGAAAGTGGAAGCACCCTTAGTCTCCTGGGTCACGGACTACCTGACCGGTAGGCCACAATTTGTGCGACTACAGAGCTGTGTGTCAGAACGGGCAGTTAGCAACCCAGGGAACGGTCCTGTCCCCCTTCCTGTTCACCCTCTACACCTCAGACTTCAGATATAACTCTGAAACATGCCACCTACAGAAGTTCTCGGATGACTCTGCTATTGTAGGGTGCATCAGGGGTGGGCAGGAGGAGGAGTACAGGAGCACAATCAGTGACTTTGTGTTGTGGTGTGAGCAGAACCACCTTCAGCTCAACATCAGCAAAACAAGGGAGATGGTGGTGGACTTCAGGAGAACCAAGGCACAACTGACTGCAGTCCCTATACAGGGGATGGATGTGGAAATGGTTGGGTCATAAAAGTTCCTGGGAGTCCATATGGACAACAGGCTGGAATGGGCCGGTAACACTGGGGCCCTGTACAAAAAGGGCCAGAGCAGACTCTACTTTCTGAGGAGGCTCAGGTCCTTCATCGTGTGCAGTAAACTACTGCATACCTTCTACCAGTCTGTGGTGGCCAGTGCCATCTTTTTTGCAGTGGTGTGCTGGGGAGCAAACATCAAAGCCGGTGATGCTTCTCGGGTAAATATGCTGATCAGGAAGGCTAGCTCTGTCCTGGGGATGAGCCTTGACACTCTAGAGGAGGTGGTGGAGAGACGGATCCTGGCCAAACTGCTGGCCATCATGGACAACGTCACCCACCCTCTGCACGCTATGGTTATGACGCAGAGGAGCACTTTCAGTCACAGACTGATCCCACCACGGTGTGCCAGAGAGCGCTACAGGAGGTCCTTCCTGCCGGCGGCTATTAGACTGTATAATGCCTCACCGGGGTGCCGTGCCGTCGGCAACATAGATCTGGAACTGTTGGGGTGCTAGGACCTAGTTTAACAATTAGGCATCCATCCGTGAGTAACTCTGGTCCGTCAGCACTCATCCACTCAGGACCTATTTATTCATACAGGTCTGTATATACATACTCATGTACAGTTGTTATATCATATCACATGCAATATTGTAAGTAATTATTGGACTTAACTTACGTAGGCATTCACTCAGGAATGCATATTAGTATCCTGCCAGTTGCACCTTTTTTAGTAAATCGAATGTGCAATACGTGCAGTTGTCTGTAATTAAACCCTGCGCACTATGGACTGTATTTTAAGGGAATTACTATTATTACCCCAAATGATATCATAAACACATTTAGCTATTAAAGTATCTCTTCCTGTCATTTACCTGTACAGTTTGTGTAACCACGCAAGTATTCACTTATCTGTAAATATAACTGTATACCTAACTGTACAGCTAATTTAACCATGCAAAATGTTCACTTACCTGTTCATTTACCCAGTCTGTCTATTAAGTAAACTATTATTACCCTCGCTCATATCATACGCATTTTTAGCTACTGAAGTATTTCTCTGCCATCGACCTGTATAGTATAGTTAACCATCCAACATCCACCAATGTATAGTATACATTTTCAGCCAACCACCCATACTATGCAATGTCTCTTTTATAGCTTATATTTTTTCGCACTCCAGATATCTTGTATTTCTATACTTTTTTCATACTGCCGCTCTATGTATCATGTACCGTGTATCTGTCTTTTGTGTACTTTCGTTGTGGCATTTTGCACCTGCCCTGTGTTTTGTTGTAGCTGCTTGACAATGAAATTTCCCCCCCGGGGGATCAATAAAGTACCTATCTATCTATCTATCTATCTATCTATCTATCTATCTATCTATCTATCTATCTATCTATCTATCTATCTATCTATCTATCTATCTATCTATCTATCTATCTATCTATCTATCTATCTATCTATCTATCTATCTATCTATCTATCTATCTATCTATCTATGGGCACTTATAATGTAACTCTATGGCAGCACCCAAGGGGCTTGCATTTTCAAGCTCTACCCTTAGATTTGGCAGTGACGTACTGTCCCCATGAGTGGCAGAACACTGAGCCAATCACGGCACAACTAGAGAGCTCTGTATTTTCTGCTGGCTGCCCCACCACCACAGAAAGCACTGAGCTAGGCTGAAACACCTGTATTTTGGAGCTGCCATACTCAAGAAACCAAAAAAGAGACCATGTTTGTATTGTCTTTTTATTTTTTTACATTGTTTGTAAACTGATATGTGACACGTATTACAGTTTTTACCAACTGCTTACATACAAAATATTTTAATGTCACACGATTTTTGAAACCTCTCACTCAAAGTGCAAAACTACATGCCAAATCTTCAAAACCATAAGCTATTTCTCAGCCTTTGACTCAGTTTTCAATTGCATAAAACACTTTTTTCAAAACACTACACACAATTCTCTACCTAAAACACAAAAATCTAACAGGAAGTGACTTGCTTTCCTTTCCCAAACACAACCAATCAAAATGCTACACTTATTCACCAGGTCACACACACACACACTCCTCACATGTGCAAACACTACAGTTTTTGCCCGTTGCTTGAACACTATAGACACATGCTTAAACCAAAGTAACATAACTTGAAGTTGTTGTTACTATACCTTAAACAAAGTGTAACCATACCTTAAACAAAAGCGCTGCTTTGCACTTTAGTTGCAATTCTGTAACACACTTGCTCCTTTCTGCAACACACTTGCTCCTAGACACTACACACTATTTCATACATAAGACACTTAGTTCAAAAATGAAATCTCAGGGTACCATTGGGAAAACACATCTATTCAAAATACAACACACATTGGTTAATTGAAAAGACGTAGACACACACCTGAAAATACTTACTTACAAAACTGAACACCAATCAGCCAGCTACAAAAAGGCCTCAGTTAAGCCATTTGGAGAACTTTGCAAGCATGGAGGCAGGGAGAGCTAGAGGCAGAGGAAGAGGAAGACAGAGAGAGAGAGGAGGACGTGGTCGAAGAGGCCACGCAAGGACCATTATTTCGGATGACATAAGAGCAACTTTGGTGGACCATGTCATAAACCATGGCCTGACTATGAGGGAAGCTGGGCAGAGAGTCCATCCTAATCTAAGCCGTTTCACAGTTTCATCCATAATAAGGACATTCCGACTGGAAAACAGGTATGTCTTCAACTCTCTACTCTACTAAGACTGTATCTAGAGTATTTACAGTACTGTACCATATCACGTTACTGTATCACATGTATTGTATTCCAGGGTGGCTAATGCTCCTTTTCCAACAAAAGTGGTAGTTTTGTGAAACATACCGTGATAACGTGTTGAGATGTTTCAGAGGTGAGGTCAATCCAGGGATGGATTCGGCACACAAGGGGATATTTTCCCAGATGCTTAGCGAGAGAAGACATTGCTTGTGATGTTGATGAGATCCTGTGGCCAGACCCCAACAGACGGCAGGATCCATAAGCCCACTTGCGCACAATTGTGTTTTTCTGTGTTTACAGTAGTGTATTGTAATTTTTTGATTTAACTGAATTTACTGTACTGTAAAATGTACTACTGTAATGTAATGATTTTGAATTCAGTATTTCATTTTTTGGTTGTTGTGAAAACATGCCCTCTGTGGAACTGAATAAAAACATTGAAAACAAAAGAATGCAGTTTTTTATATAAAGTAGACTAGTGTGTTGCTGCTGATCTGAAAGTGTATTCATATGATGCAAGTGGGTATCATTTTGTCATCAGAGTGACATTTTGACAAAAGATTGTTAGGTTTTGATAGCAGAGTTTCAATTTGACATAGATGTGAATGGTTTATTTCCCAGTGCTGTGTCTTATTTGCTTGTGTGTAGAGTTTTGACACAATGAGCCAAATTTAGCAAAACGCGTGTAAGCAATAGGCAAAAACTGTAATTGCTTAACTGATCACTAACCAATCACTGCTTTACTGTAGTATAGGCCTATAAATAGGTCAAAGGTCCGATTACCTGTTTTGAACAATGGATGCTAACAATGGACAGAGAGCAAGAGGAGTAGGAGGGAGAGGCAGGGGACAACTACGAGGACAAATTCAAAGACGAAGAGTTGGAAGAGGAGGAGGAGGAGGAAGAGGAGGAGGAGGAGGAGGAGGAGGAAAAGGAGGAGGAGGAGGAGGAAGAGGAGGAAGGGGAAGAGGAAGAGGAAGAAGAGGACGTTGGCAAAGAAGAGAAGGAAGGAGAGCCATCTCTGATGAGATTAGGGCAACACTTGTTGATCATGTGATCAACCACGGTTTGACCATGAGAGAGGCTGGACTGAGAGTCCAGCCCAACTTGAGTCGATTTACAGTGGCGTCCATAGTTCGAACCTTCAGAAATGAGAACAGGTATGCAACTATCTAATGACTATTTTAGCATTACAGTAATGTACTGTAAAATACATATGACTGCATAGTATTGCATGAACATTTGTAACTCTAAGCCATCCATTTACTGCACTGCATTGAATGAATGAGGTTGGTTATCATGCTGTACTACATTCTTCTGTAAGTTGTTTACAGTTCCTATGCTGAACATATACTGTCTTTGAATTCTGTACAGAGTGGAAAGGCAAAGACATGATGGAGGACGAGGACGCTTGTTTACAGATGTACAAGAGACTGCAATTATAAATATGGTTTTGGCCAACAATACAATTAGGATTCGAGAGATAAGAGAGCATATCTTGAATAATGACACCATATTCAACAACATCAATGCTGTAAGCCTGTCAACCATACAACGCATCCTCCAAAGGCACCAAGTGACGATGAAACAACTTTACAAGGTGCCATTTGAGAGAAACTCTGACAGATTCAAGAATCTGCGACATGACTTTGTAGAGGTATGTATGCAACACTACTTCCAGTACTTCAGACATACCATATTTACTCATCTGTATATCATTTTGTCTGTTACAGAGAGTATTGGAGATGGATGCCAATGTAATTCGCCATTGAATTTATTTATGTGGATGAGGTTGGCTTCAACCTCACCAAAACCAGGCGCCGCGGAAGAAATGTAATAGGACAGAGGGCAATTACCAATGTCCCTGGACAGCATGGGGGTAATATAACTATGTGTGCTGCCATCACTCAAAACGGGGTCCTCCATCACAATGCCACACTGGGTCCGTACAACACCGGCCATATACTCACTTTTCTGGATGCAATTTACACAATGCTTGTCCCTGATCAAGATCAGGAGCCTGCTAGATTTGTGGTTATATGGGACAATGTTAGTTTTCACCGGGCTGTTCTGGTCCAAAACTGGTTTGCCACCCATCCACAATTTTGTACCTACCCCCATATTCACCTTTTCTAAATCCCATAGAGGAATTCTTCTCAGCCTGGCGCTGGAAAGTGTATGATCGCCAACCCTATGCCCGCATGCCGCTTCTCCAGGCAATGGAGGACGCATGTGGGGACATAGAGGTTGCCTCTGTCCAATGTTGGATACGCCATGCTAGGAGATACCTCCCTCGATGTTTGGCAAGAGAAAACATATCTTGTGATGTGGACGAAGTATTGTGGCCAGACCCAGCCCGGAGAAGAGATGAAGCGTAGCTTAGCACTGGGGACTCCACCCCCCCCCCCCCCCCCCCCTCCCCCCGCCAATTCCTGGACTGCCCCCCCCCCCCCCCCCCCCCACCCCCCCCCACACACACAATTACTGTATTCTAAAGAATATACTTTTGGTTTACATATGTTTATGGTTTTGTTGTATGCTACTGTATATAACAGTAATGTTTGGCCTAATAAATATTTTGTTTCTACATTGCATTGGTGTTACCAGTGTACTTGTTACCCCTCTCAGCAGAATACTTTCACTGTAGAACATTGTATTGAAATGTAGATATAAGCCTATGAAAGACCAAAGAGCTTTAGATTTAGAACAACAGTGTTTACATGCTATATCCAAAAATGTACTATTATGAAAGAAGTGTTTGCCATTTGATGCAAATGCTTCATTCTGACATGTGTTTATGGCATTTTGAATGCAGTGTTACATTTTGAAGGAGATGTGAGGCATTTTGCATTTTGTGTGTGCAGTTTGGGGAATTGTGTGTAGAGTTTTGAAAAAAGGAGACTTAGTTTTGAAAACGTGTGTAAGCAGTTGGTAAAAACTGTAATGCAAAAATAATATGCAAAACAAGCAACCCCAAAAAATGTGGGGCTCTGCCCCACCTGCCCTGAATGACGGGTCACCGCTCCCTATAATACTCCCTATAATACTCCCTATAATACTCCCTATAATAATACTCCCTATAATACTCCCTATAATACATCTCTACAAAAGAGTGCAATCTGCACTGCTATTTTATAATCAGAATTTCAGACTATTTTCTCATCATTGATTTAATTTACTTATTTCAGCTATTTTTGTAAAATGTTGGTGGGGAATATTATTCTGTTTTAATGTTACTCCTGAATCACTATGATAAATATAATAGTTATTCTTGAGTGTATTTTTAACAAAGCTGAAATCTACTATTTGAAGTCCAAATTGTAGGAATACAGGTGAATCAGTTACTAACACAGACATGGTAGCGTAGCAGGAAAATTGGAATGCCGTGAACCAAGAGGTTGTGAGTTCAAATCCTAGGTAAGAATTATTGTATAAATAAATATACACAATGTAGTCATATATGTTTGTTGAAAACACTGTTGTATGTTAAAATCCCTGTCTGTGTATCATTCCGACTCATTTTTGTTTGCAGGGCACAACCTGTGAAATCTCATGTGAAAATTGTGAAAGATTATGTGATCATGCGAAAATATACATGTGAAACGTCACGTGAAATATCATCACAGTGTTCCAAAACTACATGGTTTCACATGATTTCACGTGAAAATCCACATAACCACACATGAAGCGTTACATGTCACATTTTCCACATGTGAAATCATGCAAGGGTTAACTGATGCTGCCGCTGAATAATTGATGGACAGCTACATCCCAGAAGCCATTATACCTCCTATTTGTCCTCATGCACTTTCCTACTGGACGTCACACCGTCTTCATCACATCCGCGGTGAAGACAGGGAGGGGTTCAGGCAGAGGACTGCCTGGGGAGGAGGCGATAGGTTAAGCAGAGACGCCCCAATTGTTGCCCCTGTTGGGGCCACCTGCTCAATGCGAGAGACCGCAGGGGCTGACAGTGGATGCGCGGTCACACAGAAGACTAATCAGTCCCACTTTGCAGATCCACTCACTACTCCCACTATTATTCAGAGCTAAGGTCCTTCACTGAGATGTCAAATGCACATATTTGAGCATCCCCATGGAATGTAATTCCCCTCACTGCTTTAGCTACGGACGTTAGCCGTTATGTGACCCCGTTAGATATTAGGAACAGTGTTGAATGGCCATGAGGCTCCATGGCTATCCCTCTATGTGTTCAGCTTAGAAAGACCAATGCTGGGGCCTCTGTGAAGTATTGCCCATAATAAAGATGTGTGGGTATACCTCTGGGACTGGGATTGCATTGATCTTTCCTCCCATGTGGAGCCTAAATACACATTAGCACCGGAGATTATTGAGGTAATCTCCTTTAATTTATGTTGGTGTTTGTGTGTGTGTGTGTGTGTGTGTGTGTGTGTGTGTGTGTGTGTGTGTGTGTGTGTGTGTGTGTGTGTGTGTGTGTGTGTGTGTGTGTGTACGTGTGTGTGTGAGTTTGTTTTGTGGTGGAAATCCAAGGCAACCCATTAAAACGACACCTTCAGGTAGGATTTGTGTTTTGAGGTACACGTGTTTATCAAGTGGATAAATCATGAACAAGCTGATGAGTAGTTGTCACACTGAAGCATTTGTAGGGCTAGGATCAGATGAAGGGTTCTTTGAATGACCGGCATAATGGAAAAGCATGTATTTTTCAATGCCACATTCTGTGAGGAGTGATGCTATGTCTATGGCCACGACTTCAGTAAGTTCGTTCAATAACAACACAGAGTATATGTAATACCATTAGTCAATGATAATGACTAATGGTAGTGATTTTCATGACCTGCCCACTGGCTCTGTGTGTGTGTGTGTGTGTGTGTGTGTGTGTGTGTGTGTATGTGTGTGTGTGTGTGTGTGTGTGTGTGTGTGTGTGTGTGTGTGTGTGTGTGCGTGCGTGCGTGCGTGCGTGTGTGTGTGTGCGTGCGCATTCTCTGAGAGGTAGATAACC